>BLKR01000571.1:467500-469000 GCA_011170035.1 Teleogryllus occipitalis
TGACAGGTGACGCAAACTGCAATAGTTTTTCTAACTTGTTTTTTGCGTCCCTTCCAGTGTGCAATTTCCGAAATAGCTTTATCAATTTTATCCGCTCCAAAGTGCCCTAGTTTCGTGTGAACAAGCCATATAATTCCGTACGTCAGAATCTTAGGCATCCAGATTCTGTACGTTGGTGGTTCCGATCTTGTCTTGACGAGAACAACATCTTCCACTAACTTCCATCTATCGACTTCTCTCGTCCAACGGATCCCATCGGCATCTTCAGGGTCGAGTTCCCCACGCAAAAATAACTTCACCTTCCTAGTTAATTCTTCCTGTTGCTGGTGAATTGCTATCATCTGCCAGTTCAAATGTGGCATTTCCAGGTAATTCAATTGTATGGGCGATGCAAAGAATATGTTTTTCTCTTCTACAGCTTCCTCCGGTCGAAACGTATTTCTGCTAAGTATGTCCGGGAGGTGGTTAAGCTTTCCTGGACAATGTTCTACTGTAAAAGAATATTGTTGAAGGTACAATATCCAACGTAATAATCGGTCATTGTTTGTGTGACAACGGTTTAAAAAAATTAATGCCTTGTGGTCCGTCCTCATTATGAAATGTCTTCCAATGAGATATTCTCTTAATTTATGGATGGCCCACACTATGGCATTCGCCTCCTTTTCCGTGACTGAAAAATTCAGTTCGGGTCCTCTGAGTACCCTACTTATAAGAGATACAACCTTCTCTTTACCATCAATGACCTGGTACAAAACAGCTCCAATTCCATGGTCGCTACTGTCCGTTTGTAGTATAAATTCTTTCTCAAAATTGGGGTAGGCAATTACACAAGAATGATAAAAACGAGCCTTTAAATCTTGGAATTGCTTTTCGTGTAGTTCAGTCCACTCCCATGGCTGGTTTTTCCTTAACAATGGTAGAAATTGTACAATAGACATCGAATAATTTGGAATGAACCGACTATAGTAGTTAACACATCCCAGAAATCCTTTCAACTGCTTGCGGTTCTTCGGTGCCTGAATCTTGTTAATTTCTATAATCTTATCTGGTTTCATACACAAACCTTGAGTAGATAATTGGTACCCTAAAAAGTCCACTTGTTTCCTACAGAAACTAGATTTTCCTACGTTCAACTGAAGGTGGTTATCAATCAAGATCTTAAACAAATTTTCTAAATAACATAAGTGCTCTTGAAATGTTGCCGCAAACAAGATAATATCATCCACATACACTAATGAGGCATGATACAATTTTTTGTTGATAATATTATCCAAGCATTGAATTAATGCAGCAGCTGAATTCTTTAAACCAAACGGAACTCGCTGAAATACATAGCTTATACCCCGGTACACGAAGCCAGTATACTTCTGCGAATCCTTAGCTATAGGAATCTGCCAGTATGATGCTGTGAAATCGGTACTGCTGATCCACCTAATACCTTGAAGCTTCGCTAACATCTCCTCTATCTTGGGAGGTCTATCTCGGTATGGGATCGTTTTC
>BLKR01000572.1:5000-7500 GCA_011170035.1 Teleogryllus occipitalis
AAGAGATGCAGTAACAAGATAAGCCACACCAGCAATAGCAAGCATTCCGCTATTCGTAAATGTGAATAGAGAGTTTGTGCACCCTCGATAGTGCTTTAGCACTATCGATCTTCTTCGCATGCGCAAGTTTCGCACTAATTCTGTGCATCTACGCATGCGCAGAAGATCGTTAGTGCTGCCCGCTATTGCGTGCACAAACTCTCTAATGTCTCGATTTTGATCCAAGTGTGATACGTCTTGATACCTGCCCCACGGCTTTAATAAATATGAACAGGAACGGAGGCACACACCATTTTTCACGTGGAGGGCAACAGATATAGTGGGTTAAAATTTAAGATTTTAATTCAATTGAATAATAGCGTAACCCTGAAAATTTGAACTTATTTTCTTTCGCCTCAAATTCTTTTTTAGAGGACAGTGTGTCGTAGTGTCCAGCCAATTTGATGTCCTCTTTCAAAGAGTTTTTCATTTGGACTGAATATGAAATGTATTCATAATTGTTGAGTTACATTTAATATTTCTAATGTAAGCAATTGAATTATTGAATGACTTTAATTAGTATTAAAACTGATAAAAGCTATAATTTTGAACATGTATTATTGGGTTGTAGAGGGGGGGGTTGAAGCATAATGAGCTCCCATCCCTCTTGCTCGCACCACTGAAGAGGATATATTAGTCAAAACATAAGCTATACTTTCACCATAATAGAGATATCAACTTTTCCATATAGAGAGAATTTTGCTGCTATGTGTGTGTCCTGTTTTGCTACTGGTTCACATCTTTCACTTGAAATTTAATCATTTAATTTAACTGAATAATAAAGAGTAACACTGAAAATTGCAACTAATTCTCTATCTCCTCTGAGATTACCTCTTTGAGGTAATTCAGTGAAGATTACCTCTTTGAGGTAATCATCTTTGAAAAACTGTCGTAGTAATGAAATTTTAAGATATAGACAAACTACTCAAACAATATCATTATTTTCAAAATGGATAAGTATCAACTTGTTGGAATATGCAAATGATATGGTTGAACGGATCAAATTCCATGACCGTCAAATTTGCTCTGGCCTCTGATGACGCCAATGAGATTTTTTGACAAAATCTGTAAGAAAATGCATTAATGAAAAGCGTGGTAGACGCAGATCCTAGTTTAAAGTTTGGAAGGAGAGAAAAACATTCCCGCCCGGCTTAATTTAGTTTAGAGAGACTTTAGTAGATTGAGGTATTCGTCTTCCAACGACATGTTTATTTTCCCCTCGGTTTTTTCCGTAGCCCATAAAACGGCTTCATTTCGACGGCTTTGTAGCGATAGAGAGAGGATCTGTGGAGTGCGCCAAGAGTTGATAAGTTAGTCTGAGGGGGTAAAGACATTGTAATGACTGTTTTAGGTTTAGAATTTTACAATGTGTCATACATTTATAACATTGGACTGCGTTTTTAAAAAATGTTCATGTTTACTTTTTTCAATCGTATTTATAGGAATTGACCACACTGAACTCGAAAATAACATTAGTTTTCCTCAATTACGTCTAGTTTTTGTTCTATTGATCCTACGACTACTAAGCATATTGTTATCATCATTAGGATACTTCCTGTTTATAGAGGGACAATAACTTGATTATAGACGTGACAATAGTAGCAAATTATATGAAGAAATATATGAAGTAAATTAAACACACGCTAGTTTCAGCGCTGTTGATAGAAAATTATATTTTAAAAAACATAAATATTGCGGAAATTATTGGTACCCTCTTACTTCTTTTCTATGTGTCCCTTGTGAGTAATAAATGTGAATAATCGAAATAAATGTAGCTATTTCACCTTTCCTCCATTATATTTTTTTAAATGTATATAAGACAAATTATTTTATACAAAAGTTTACTTAAGCGCCTTTCGTTTATGTATGAGTATTGCTCCAATTTCCATCTCATTTGAGACACCAACAAAAGTCTGCCATCATATCGATATCTCATCGACCTTGATACCCCTACCTCTGAAATATTAAATAAAGTATCTCGACATTAATAACCTTGTAATTTCGTCAAGCAAAAGTAGCAATTTTGTTAAATGATCTTTCCTTCTCTCCACATCATAGGAGTATCAAAGGGTCATTGCTTTTATGATTTCCTTATTAAACACATGTTCGACAACATAGCTGTGAAGCAAAAGTCTTGTTTCGCTCTCTCAATTTCATATCAAAATAATTCTAATAGCTGGCCTTCACAAATGTTACTCGTAATATTTGATCTTTGTCCTCGCAATGTCACTTTATAACTTCATGTTGAACTACCTACTTTATGTAGCAAATCTTATCTGGGTAATTTTTTTAATTTTTTTCTATTCATGTTAATTGACAAAATTTAGTCATCTTTAACATGTACTGTACTAAAGTACTTATAACAATCTGTCTAAAAAAGAAATATTTCTTTTTAACATTAACATCAAATAAATACTACAAATGTCAAAAATATATATTGGCTTCTAGAGAAAAAGGTGGA
>BLKR01000572.1:12500-468344 GCA_011170035.1 Teleogryllus occipitalis
TGAAAACAAGTTAAATCCTTTAACACCATACACCATACATGAGTACACTCACTGAGTACATTACACTTTCTGTACAAGACCTTTACGTAAGTACAACACGGAGTCGCGACTTTCTAGCAAGGCGTCCTACCTGCGACTAAATTTAAGCACAGTTTAAATGAATTGGCACTTTCTGCCATGCCAATACACAATTGCGGAACTTAGCACTTTCTGCCATGCTGAGTTCATGATGCAAAGGTTGCCTTTACAAGTTTTATGTGATATTTACACGGAGCCGCTACGTCCTTCTCGCAAGGCTGCACTAAATTTACTTTGTTAGCGAAAGCTCGAAGAGGGGATTTTGAGTTTGTTTAAATGGGCCAATAGGCGACTGCTTTGTTAGCGGTCGCGAGTTGGCGGAGTGGGGTGATTTTGAATGGGCCAATTGGCGGCCGTTGGAGTTTGAAATATTCTAGAACATATTCGAAGGTTTCTGTGGCGTGACGCCGAGATTGTACAACCGCGCGCGCAGCACTGCCGCTTTGGGCCGGGCGGTTGGGGATATCTACACCGCACGTGCGAAGGGTGTCGCAACGGCGTGTGGAGATTTTCCATACTGCGCTTCCGGTTGCAGCTGGGCAGGAAGTATTGTATTTCTACCTCTTTTCCTGCCTTTGCCTGTGGGCCCGAACAATGCATATGAAGAAAGTCCGAGCGTCTCTTTTTTATTACAGTCACTAGACAGAGACACTATCATGCATGAGTGTGTCAGCGGTCAGAAATAGGATAGTCATATTTTCTATTCTAAATTAAACAATAAACTATACAACGTGGCAGATGTTATTCATGTAATATAAATGACAACAAATGTTAAAAAAATCACTCAAAGGATTTAAAATATAAAGGAGGACGAGAGGACAATTGACATCAATAGGGGACTGTCCTCTCAAATGAAGGACGCTTGGCAACCCTACCGTTGAATAACATGGGAATTCTGGAGCAGTATCTTAAAAACGGGTCTCGGAACGCGAGTAATCTTTTTTTCTCATCCCTCCTTCTCTTTCACGATTATATACACACTTACAATTACACGAACTACACTCCTACATACGTCTGGAGTGCAGTCGAGAGCTTAAGAGCTTGTCCTGGGTGGGGCGGTACCCCACTGAAGACTTTCTTGGAAGGGAATAAAACCAACACGCGAACAGGCAACTTGGCACTACATGTCTCTCTCCAGTGGACTAGGCATATCACCACCTCCCCGAACGCACTTGATCAGTAGTTTTCCGTGGCTTCTTCGATCAATGCCATGCGAATGCCGGAGCAGTACCCTAACAAACAGGCCGCGGACCGCACATGATCTTTTCTTCCTTTTCCTTGCCCTATCTTCACCCTTTACTTACACACATACTCATATGAACTTCCCTACCACATTATGTCGGGATATCAGTCGTGAGCTTAGAACTTGTCCAGGGTTGGGCGGTGCCCAGATCCTGGGAGATACCTGGTTAGGAAAGCCCGCTATCCCACGTATAGGTTCGCGCCAGATCTTGCCATCCAACAGGGAACGATCATCGTCATTTATCACGCAAAAAAGCATGGACTGTACTTACTTGACTGATGACCTTCGCAGTTGACGCGCCCAGCATCACCAATCAATCAATCATAAAAGCTACATTCCGGCTTAAACAGGAACTATACTTACAGGATTAACGAACATAGTTTTTGACGCTCCCGGAAACACTAAACACTCACCTAGTAATGTTCTTGTCTGCAGTTCCGCCGTTTGGCGCCAGTGCAGTCGTGTTTTTGCGAGGAGCGGGGACGGGGCCTCGGCAAGTACACACATAAGGAACCTAGAGCTTGTCCCGGACTGGGTGGTGTCCCACTGAGGAAATTCTTTGAAAAAAAATAAAATAAAACCATGTCGACATGTAAGCCTGCACCGAATCTCACGTTCCAGATGGGCAGGCACCCCGCCACCACACAGAATACACTTCACCCACAGAATTAATGACCATAGAATTTGACGCGCCCTGAAACATTAAAATTCACCCATATTTAGATTAAAAGACTGGAAAAGGAGCTGGAAGGAGAAGGGGACATTGTTATCCAGTTGGGAGTTCATATACCAAAAATATAAGAGGCAATGAAACTCCCGATTGGATGACAGAACTTTCCGTCCATCTCGTGATAATGAAGTGCCTCTATGTTTAAATTGGATTATAGAACTTGCCCGCAATGTTGCCGTTTGGCATCAGTACGCGTGATGCGGACGTGTTCTTGCGCGGAGCGCGGCGGGGCGGGCGGCCACAATGCCTCATCAAACACACACACACATGCCGGGTGCTTATAGTTTCTTCCAGGTGGGGCGGAGGCTTGTTAAGGGGATTCCCCAAAGGAAAAAAATGCCGCGGGTCGGCGCGCCGACATGTAAGTCGGGGCCGAATCTTATTCTAGACACACTGCCACATCCCGGATTACAATATTCACAACACTCACAGGATTAATGATCATAGTATTTAACGCACGTGGAAACACTAAACACTCACCTATACTTCGATTGAACGAGTGTCCCCCTCACCGTCCAGCTCGTGACCTTGAAGTATCACACTGTTTATATCGGAGTACAGGATCTACTTTTGGCCGCAGTTTCGCCGTTTGGCGCCAGTGTACGCGACACCATCGTGTTCTTGCGTAGAGCCTTGCCGGGCGGACGGCTGGGTCTCGTCAAAGCGCGAGTGAATTCGGAAGCACGCGGTGGCGCCGCGGTGAACTCAACGGCGGAATACTCAACAAGCGACGCCAGGCAGCCGGGCGGCCGGGCGGGGCGCGTCCCCGCAAAGCTTTGCCTCCAACAGAACCAGCGGCCGGTGACCGCGAAGCTCGGCGCATGAGGCGGTGCGGGCCGAACACACACACACACACACACACACACACACACACATACACACACACACACACGCACGCATACATACACACAGGGAGAGGAGTAGGTGGAGACCAAAGAATAAGTTGGAGGGACTGGGAGAAGAGAGAACAAAGATTTTAGAAGAAAGAAAGAAGATGAAGTCTGGCAGGAAAAGGAAGAGAATAGAACGTGGCGAGAAATAAGGAAATTTAGGGAAGGGATTATAACAGGAATAATGCAGACAAGGAAAGCAAGGGAGTTTATACACATTCAGTGATAAAAGATAGCAGAGGGGGTGTAGGGGGATGAGATAGTGGAAGAGGAAAAAGGGAAATACCTGGGAAAAAGGCAGAAGAGAAACGACACAACAAAATGGAGGGAAGTAAACATAGTTCAAAGTTAGGAGAAGAGGTGAGTTACTGGGAGAGAGAAGAGGGAGATAGAGGGAAGGAGACAACTGGGGAAAATATTGAACGTAGGAGAAGGAAAATTTGAGAGGATGAAGAGAGTGTGAGAGGGGAAGAAAGAAAGGTAAACAAAGATTAAGATATTGAACGAAAGGCAAAAGAAAGTAAGCCAGTAAATAAAGATCATAAGAGAGAGGAAAAATGGGTGAGCTTGAAAGAAAAAGATAGTACAGAATGAGAAGAGCGAATGAGAAGTAAAAGGGGAAAGCAGAGACAGGCGTAAAGAGAGAATAATGTAGGAACATTGAAAGGTAGAGGTAGAGGAACAGAATGTGACAAAAAGAGCAAATATTGTCAAAATAAACATGTGTCTCTATTTTGTTACTGAATTTAAATTAATGTAAATATTTAACAGTCGCTTTTAAATGAATGTTCGGTATTGGAGAACTCCAATGGAGGGGTGTAACGCCGGAAGTCAATATTCAAAATAGCAACCGAAGAAATTATTTTTATATTCAAGACCATTTAATAGATGTATTTGGGAATATGTAACAATAATTTTATGAATGTTTGTTTTAAATATTTTCAGCTTTTGATGTAAAATAAGGGCATCTAAATTATATTTTAAACATTTTGTGAATTGGTGATTCTCTCTGCAAGAGCACAGATGGCCTAGACCTTATTTTGTAGAATTAGTTTAAATAAAATAATTCAACGTTTTTCCGATTGTACTAGTGTTCCCCCCACCGGCAGGCACTAAAAGAAGATTTTAACGTGATTGTGGTCGTGGCTGCAAAGGAACGAAGGAGTTTGCACGAAGCGACATGGCGATTTTTTTGAACTTTTTTCTAAACATTCGATTAGCGCTGAATTACGTAATGATCACCCGCGAATTTGGAACACACATTATTGATTGATTGTTAGTGATTCCCGGCGCGTAAAATTCGAACATCACCAGTTCCGTGAGTGTAGTACTTGTTTTTCCTCGGAAGATGGTGGAGATCTTCCCCCGCTGGATGGCGAGATCGCACGCCGAACTACCGTCGACTAGCGGGTTTTCTCCAACCAGGTATATCCCACCAGTGGGGCTTCGCCCCAGTCGGGACAAGATCTGAGAAACTGAAAAGGAAGAAAACAGAGTAAAACCAGAAAACAACGCCTGTTGCAGTGTCTCTTAATTAAAAAAAGGAAACGAAAAGTAAGTGAAACAATAAGAATTAAAAATGGCTGTCAAGCTGCAAACTTGTAATTAAATTTCCTAAAACGATTGTCTTGAATCTACGTCCCCGGTAAATTCATCGAGAAGGGTTCTAAAAACGGCGAAAAATTCAACCCTTCTGTTAATAAACTACTCCTATCTTTTCTGCCAAACCAAGAGAAACATTTTCGTGCAGGTACAATATGCTCAAGTTAATTGATTTAATTTTCGAAGTTGAACGTCCCCTTATATTCCTAACTTTCTAACCAGCAGAGTTTCGACTAAGAACTAGGTGCAGACAAGTAAAGACTCAGCAAGTTATGGTGGTAAAATGTGACACCCAAAAACTCGCCCAAGTTGTCAACTTCTAGGAGATCTTTTTAATAATACATAGTGTATTCTCGGACCCGTTTGTGTTAGTACAAAACTTGTTTTAAAAAGTTTAATAATTTTAAATTAAAACACCCTTGGGATTGAAGTTAATCTGTTCATTTTCTAGACTTATGTAGAGAATGTAAATGTCTTTCAAGCAATTGGTAAAACTCACAAATTTCATATCAAACAGACGTTGGAGGGGTGGAATGAGTTTTGAATCACTAAGGTTTTAGAAAATATACTAGCAAAATACCAGGCGTTGCCCGACCTTTCTTCATTTCCAATCCTAAAAAGGCACCCTAAAGAGGAAAAAGAACAATTTTATATAAAGCCAGGTGTTCAAGAGTATTTTTAATGTAATTGGTAAAAATTTTAATAAAAAACTATAATTTTCTTTCATTTCATTTTACAATACATTGCTATAGATAAAACGTTTTTTTAAACCTTGCACTTCTATTGACCTCTACCGAATCAATTAAATACTAGTTCTGCAGCACCGCTTCTCGCCTCCAGCGCAATATATTTGGAACCACGTGTTCTTAGTGAGAAGCAAAAAATAAAGATCGTGGTGCATCTACATAGTTTTTAATTACTTATTTTCCGCATTTGTGTTGTGTTAATCTTCATCAAACATTTCCAGGACACTACAACAATTCTGAAGAAGAGTTTATAATAATTTCGAATCTATTAATTCATTACTTTATGTGGTATGGATGTCGGTTACATATCGTTAAATTCACTTTTATTAATACAGATTAAAGGAGGCACGAATAATTTTTAGAATAACTAAAATTGTCGTTCTTGTGAATTTAGTATTTGATTTTAGAAACACAGGTATATGGTTTTGACTGATACACTGCCTGACTCTGAACTCTATTGGCTGTTCTGGTCGATGTTTCCCGTAGGTTCGCCCGATCAATTCCCGTCGGATGCCAAAGTAGCAACTTAATCAACGGACGAAATTCTCGCAGTGCTGCATCAAGTCTGTAATAGAGATGTGAAACCAAAGAAAGTAAAAGCAGCAACCACGTAAAGCAGAAGAGGAAGAAGAATACGAATAAGAAGAGAATACGATGACGATAAAGAAGACGACCTTAAAGAAGAAAAAGAAGACGAAGTGATAGTTGTGTCAAGGGGCATCCATTGCTGGAGGAAGATTTATGCTGCTACTTCCTCTTTAATTTTTCCAACCTCCTTTTGGGATTAGATTGTTTGTAAGTATAGCTCTTTTCCATTCTACAAGTCTCTGTTCTGTGACGCCGATATGGGGAAACCCATTTCTGAATTCAGTATGCAGAGACTGTCTGTATCCAATCATTTCTATTTCTAAACGCGTGGCTCTGTAATAGACGCGCATAATAAATTCATTCAAGTTTCTCATCCACTTCATACGTTGCCTCACTGTCGGCAGGTGAAGCCACAGGTTGTGGGTTGTTTTTTGGGAATTTGGCTGTAGTTTGTTCGGGTGACACGGTAGGCGCCCGCCTGTTCAGCGTCCTACCGCACTGGTGGCTCGCATGCTGTCACGCCCGGCACGGGCTCCAGACATGCCCCCCGGACTTTTTTGGAGGTCTTATGACTTCTTAAACGTCTCTCCACATCAGTATGGGTAAATGCCATTGCCCCGAGTACCTTTATAATCAGTGGAAATTGCTCGTTTTCCACGTGGTACTGTTGTTCTTGCTAACGTGTTGGGTTGGACTTAAGAAGACTTTCAGAAATGGGGAGGGGAAGAGGGAGTTCTTGGGGAGATCATATTTCACCTGAAGAAGGGAAATGACGAAGGACAATTAGGACAAGGGTAGGAGGGATAACGAGACATGGATAACTTTCACAGGTAGAGACAGCGGACAGCTTCTCTGGTTAGTCGCCTCTTACGACAGGGAGAATTCCCGTAGTGTTATTCTACTAAAACCCCCGATCATCACACAGAGTTTATTTTTATTATATTTATTATATTCATTATATTTATTATATTCATTACATTCATTATGTTTATTACATTTATTATTATTGTTATTTTCTTTTAATCTTGTTTTAATTTTCAATTATATGTACGTTTAATGCAAAATCTTATAAAACAGAAATGAAGAAACAACGATGAATAAATAATTACCAAAAAAAGACGAATGAGAAGAAGAAAGCAATGAAAGAGATGAAGCAAAGAAAATAGACGAGAAGAACAAAAACGAAGAAAAACGATGAAGACGCTAAAACTTTCTCGTCCATATTTTCACGAAAAATTACACGAAAAGAACTCAAATTTTCGAAAAATTGTACATAATCTAATTCCAAAATTTATCTTTAAGAAACAGGAAAGACTCTGTCCTCAGAATTGCCGTTGTAGGAAGACGCCGAAAAAATTTTGAATTCTTACAATTTTCGAAAAATCAGAGTTTTTACTAAACATGAGGCCTACACCATTCTTGTAAACGTTCATTACACTATCCAACAGCAAAATTTAATCAAAAACGATGGAGCCATTTTTTAATTTTGAGAACGTACTACGGGCTTCATGTGAAGTACCCCAATAAATTAATGAGGTTCAAATTCCAAGGACCGCAACATAAGCCAAATCGATTGGGGTATATCAATTTTAAAGAAAATCGGCTAGCCGCTTTAGCCCCGTTGTTCATAGATGGACGGACAGACATACTTTTTGCCGTCATTCGATTTTCATAATCAAGGAATCACAAAACATGGATCCTGATGACACTCCCTGTTAGAGGATTTTATGAGTTTAACAACCTGATTTATCCACTTTTTCGTTATCAGTAATAAAGAGTTTCTCTGCCGAAAATTTGCCGTTTGTTACATAATGCTTCACTGCGTAAAAAGTCATGAGAAAGTTAAATTGTGCATCCACGAGCAGTGAAACAAACCGTCTTCAAATGACATCGCAATTACATCCCAGCAACTTATTATTAATATCAGAGTGCTATAAGTATTTTGGCTGGAAATTGTTTGACAATAAGGATTCAAATTTTGGAAGTAGCCATCAACACTTTTGTCCTTCAAATTGCAAATAAGAGGTGGCGAACTTATTCAAAACTTTAGAATAAATTTCAACATTTCATGACATTCAGAGATGTTTTCACGGTAAACCAACACTATTTTTAAATTATTGAGATATTAATTAGAAGGTATGTCGGAACAAATTTTGCAGAGGCAAACCGCTGCATTTAGTATTTTTTCTTTATCTTTCATTCTGCTGTTTTCGTCATTGCTCTATTTACACCAATTATTCACTTAATGCACTCCCTTTGTGACAGCTGCCTTCTGTCAGCGTTTCTATGAGCTCCAGACAGTGGAGATATTCATCTCCATAAGGCAAAACGCCTCAGGGAACGAGCTAATGAAGACGTAAGCGAGGAGAAGAAAAACAATAAAAAGAACATTTTGGACTTTTTCTTAGGTGACTTTCAGGGTTAATGACAATGCAGAACTCAGATGTAACTGTGTCGTCAGTCAAGGTAGAATTTAGTGCAGTTTTAAATCAATTACGTAAAAGCGTCGCAAGTCTAAATGCATTTTGATATTAACGACCCATGGGAAAATATATTATAAAGGTCTCTAAAACAAAATATATTATAAAGATCTCTAAAACAAAAAAGAACAATATGATTTCTAGAAATATTAGGAAGAAATTTTAAAAACATCATAGTTGAGTTGCTAGCAAATGATAAATAATGTAGTGAAATGCTGAGAAAAAATGTTGGAGTAATTTTCGTATTTTGTAGTATTTCGACTTTTAAAATAATTTTAAATTTATGACTTGAAAGTAAACTGCTGACAGGTAGTTCGACTGCATTAGAATATTCTGATAATTTGGACTCAACCCAATAAAATGTAATATATTAAATAAAGTTCCCAAACCTGTCAAATTTTAATAATCCAAAATGCAATACTATTGATAATATTCATTATGAATTTAGTTTATATATGACCTAATTAAGTAAAATTATTTATTAACAAATGTTATTGTAACTTGTATATAATATTATCTAATTACACAAACATTTAAATCATTTTGAATTATATTTATTGTATATGATTTTGAAAATATGTCTAATATATAATAATAACAATATTTAAATATACCATTCAATGCTTTAGTGTCTTTGTGAGGTTATCATTGCAACAGTAGTCGTATCTAAATATTTCATGTCCTGTGTATGTGAATGTTTAAATGTCTCATTCAAGGCGGTAGTGTCCTCATTCGGTTCATATTCTAGCTCAATACTAATATGTGAGCATGCAAAGAACAATATGTGAATATACAAATATGCGAACATACAAAAAGAGCACAAGACATACAACAGTCTATGAATTGACAGTCAACATGAAAAAACATGCCAAGGGAAGAAATATGTGTGTAATACTAAAATAGAAGAATTTGTAAAGTAAAATGTTAATAAATGAGTATTCAAGTCTTTTCTAAGGTATTGGTTTAAACAACAACGTGTTTTTTTAACACTTCAGTGGTTAAAATAAATCATTGCTTTTTTTATATAAACGAAAAGACAAAAATTAAGTTCAAATCAATAGCCTGTAAGTGGGAGTTCAAGGGGCTGGAACGTCAGCGCAACGTGACACCACTGCATTTGAAACTAATAACACTTATGTACGAAGTACAAAAACTATTGTTTATCCCTAATTTATTTAGCATTTAAATTGTTTGTATTCTTTACGGTATATTATATTACAAAATACTTTTATATCAAGGATAAGAAGCTCTTGTATTCTTATGTAAGCCGTACTCTTAGGCTGTTCCTACATCGAGCTTGATTGTCAATGCTGCAGGGAAGCCAAACAAGGCTCTTTCTATCCGACTTAATCTGTATTACTAAACATTACTACCTCCGACGGGCAAAAACATCACCATTTCGTCGACTGATACATATCGGTAACGTTCATGTTCAACTGCTTGGTTTCGTCCAAACATTACGGTCTACGGGCAACAACGTCACTTTTTAAAGCAAACTAACGAAAGGTAGGAACGGAGATAAGGATGGAATTGGTTTTAGAAAAAACTGCAACACGACAAGGGAAGTTAAAAGGAAAGAAAAACAGGTCATTGGTGAAAAATTAAATAGAAATGGTGTAACATTGTGAGTTATGTCAGTCAAAAAGGAATAAAAATACCAGAAAGTAAAATAAAAACTACTGGCCAATCAAAATGTCGAATTTGGAAATAAACAAATATATCAAATTTAAGGAGAAAGAAAATACAAGTTCCGTTTATCTTGTTATCACTCAGGCATATCAAGGTTAATGAGCAGGTCTGAGGACTCCTATGCTTCAACTATTTGCATGTTCAGGAGAACTAGATGTCCTAAAAGCACACACTTTCTCCAATTATTTTAAAATTTTGAAATATTTAAAAATACAGCGAGTTCAAAGAGACTGAAACCTGCTCCATTTTTAAGAGACATCTGATGTATCAGAGAGAAAAATTAAAACATTAAAGTCGCTGTTGAGAAAAAAATATAAATTTGTTACTTCAAATATTACGCGAAAACTTCTCGTTTAAAAAAAACTGTACATAGTCTTATTTAAAGATCTATTTTTTAAGAACAGTTTACATTCCCTTCATATGGTGTGAATTTTGCCCTTTGAAATCACATTTTATTCTTCCATTCTTTTTATCAGGATTTGTGAATTTTGTTCACGTTCAAGAGTGTTCAAAAAAGCCAACGATATTTTTTTTATCAACTTCAATGTACAGACCATCTCTTAAGACCTTACAGCATTTGTATACATATTGTTCATAAGAAACACTTTGGAAGTTTTCCACATCGCTGGACTGAGTACTTCGGTTTGTTGTAAATACTTTGACTTACCGTTCAGATCTATAGTAGACTCCGGTTATAGAGAACTGCTAGGAACTAACAATTTTGGTTCACTACACCAGGGGTTCACTATATCCGATGATGTCAAAATTAAATAAAATTTCTCCACAATGATTAACTGTATTAACAAAGAGATACAATAAAAAATATTAACATCACGAATTGAAAATTTCAATATCTTTATCTTTAATTAAATAATCGATTATTTTCAATTGTTTCTTGCGTTTATTTATCATTAGTAATTTCTTTAGATACTTCTCTTGAGTTCGTGAGCTCTCCATAATGGATTCTGTATTTTCCACTATATCCAAGTCTCGTAATGCAGGCTTCACACCCTTCAATGCCTCTTCCACTGTTGGAACACCTTTCCACTCTCCAAAGGCCCTTTTACTCATCCAATAACATACGAGGTCCTTTCGGTTGCAGGACGGCGCAAACGGCTAATGAAACTGATCGCTTTTCCGCGAGGCGGGGGGGGGGGAGGGGGTTGCCAGGCTGTGAAGCAGTCGCGCTCTTCCTATCACCTACGTAGAACAACGCGCTTTGTCGCGCGGAATATATCACCAAGCTGGAAACTGTTGCAAGGAATCGTGCGTCGCCGCCACCACTCCTAGCCCACGTAGGACACGAACTTTGTTTCCGCAATGAAACTGAGTGAGTGGTATAAGTAACGTTCCCAATTCAGGTCTGCTATTTTCACTTCAGAGGACACTTCAATTTTATGACCAACAATTTGGCCAAGGATAGTTTTACCAAAGCTGCCTGAGGTTGGAATTTGTGGCACTGAGGAGAAATATCATTTTCCAAAAGACAATTAATTTCCAGGACGTAGTATTGCCTACGTTCTCTGTAGCCGAGGTACAGATTCACTATAGCCGAATCTTTGTATGATTATTTGTAATGTAAATGAAATGGGATCAGTGACTTAAGTTCACTATAACCGAAGGTTCACTATATCCGAATTCATTATAAGTAGAGACCGGAAAAATAGTATGTAGTATGAAACATCAAAATATGTACATAATAATGTAATTAAAAAAGTCAGAATATGTAATAAATATGTACAATCGGATATAATATGTAATATTAAAATACACTAATTATAAAACACTCTTACATAATATGTATTTACATGCCTCAAAAATGTTCTAAACAAATTTTAAAAACAATATAAACGTTTTAAAAATCATTTAAAGAGCACATTTGATGTTTTGCTCTTTACAAATTTCCCGTTAGTAATAAAAGTTTCATCTATTGCTATCTAGGAGCATAGTTTAGCAGTCAAACTAGACGCAATAGAAGCCCTCGTACAAACTGGCGATATCTACGTCCAACAATCAATCACTGCAGCGTGCAGCATCCTCATCGAATACGTCGGCGAGCGTCAAAGTTTCTCGGAAATTAAGGTTAAAGGTCACGAAACGAAACGTCAATAATACTTTTCACACCTTTTTTCCATTTACTGTTGGTTTGGTTTACTTAGATCAGTATTACACTCTTTCATATGTAATGATGACTTACTACTAACTTAATCCTATGCTTAACCTAATTCTACTACATTGGGGTAGATTCCTCATGAAATTACCTTCCGTTCACAATTGGTTGAGAATATTTTTATAAATGAATCGAACGGATATCTATTGTATATATTATTGGAAAGGCGTGCTATTTGATAGGTGACTGGGTTCATGCTCAAACATTGTATTGGCATATTTGTGTTACGTCTTTTTTTCAGTTTTGACACACAGATGACATATTGCATTAATTTTTAACACTTCCTCAATACTTTGATGTTTGTTGAACTTTGCTGCAATAACTGGAACGGGAATGTTGTCTTTGTATAATCTTGTGACTGATCAGTGAAGGATATTTTGGATACAAATCTTCGTATACCTCTTCCGGGGTTACTGAGTGGTGAATGTTTTTGAAAACTACTGAGAATTTCTTGTTCTGGGATCCTTGTAAGTGTGGAACTGTCTATTTGTGCTTAATAGATATTTAATGGCCTTTCTAGAGTCCGCTATGTACTTGAAAGATAGCTTAATTTTGTTGTTAACCGTGTCAGAGGTGAATTGAGTGGTAATTTACTTTTTGTACTCTTTGTTGAAATTACTCATTTTCGGAATGTCTTTCACAAATACGGGGGTAATTTGTATGTTCTCGATTTTGTGTGTTTCCTCGTCGTCCAGGTAGTTAAATCTTTTGTCTTGGTCAGTAGTTTTTTCAAGAGGAGCATATCTATTGCTTACATACATTATATTCACAGCTGCTGGATTGTTTTTTGATGTGCTGCCTAGAGGGGTACTGTCACCGTGGCCTCTTTTTACAATGTTACTGGTCTTATCACTGCCGTTGATGTTGGCGGGGTCGTGGCTTGCTTGGCCGCGAGGCATGCCGCTGGTCGCGTTGGTATGACTGACCTTATTGGAGACTTTGGATTGGACGTTGGATCGGCGGCTGGAATACCGTTTCTACGTTCGAGGTTTGTTGCCTGCAAGTTCTGGTTGGGTCCATTGATGTGATTGAAGGAGCTTCCTGATGAATTTGCGAGGATGTGTTGATCCCGAGTTGCTCGTAGGTGATGTCCATGTCGGCTGTGTTGTACAGGCGCGCCATGGCTCCCACTATGCTCTGACCTAGGTCAGGGCTTGGTGGTTGAAAACTGCTATTAATATTGAAAAATTAATAGCACGACTTTAGCTAGTTTCACTGCACTTGTAACGTTTTAATTATCAGTACGATACACAATGTTAAAGTCACTGATACTCAGTCAACTGCACTGAGTCAAATTGAAACGGTCTGAACTGTGTGGAGCACGATATGAACTGGTCGCTGACTCAGCGCGGAATACTTTTCACACCTAAAGGTGAAAATGACCTCAGTTGCGCACTTTCCGTCACTGAGACAACCAAAGCCGGACTCTAAAAACATTTTACGCGTTCCATGTAGTGCACCTCGAGTCGGTAGCACTCAGTAATTCTGGAAGAAAAAAAAACTCTGATTCTTTTAAAATACTTCTTTTCATAAGAAATACGAAATAACATTGAGGAGAATTAATAGATTTAAAAATATTTTGTTTAAATAAAAAAATATGTAAAATGTGTATTACAGTACTAAATAAATAAAAAATATATAACGAAAAACTTGATACTGTGTTAGGATGGTGACGATTCGTCAAGGTTTCAGTTTTGAGAATAGAAAGTAGAATAACAAAAAATATGTAATTTCATAAAAATTCGGTCTCTAATTATAACTTGAGTCAACTGCATTTTATTGCTAAGTATCTGAGACTTTTAAAACGTGACATATGAGGGACTCTCGTGTAAGAAGTCGTGTACATGATGGTAATGAAAGATGTCAACCAAAATACCCGGAGCCGGTGGCTCAGTGCATCTCAGGTTTCACTTCAGCGCCTATGACCGGAAGGTTCTAGGTTCGAGTCCCGACGGCGGCAGGATTTTAGACACTAACTTTTCAGCTAGGTCGCATTCTGTCGCTGTCTGGAGGAGAATTCTAGCGGCCGGCTGCACTGATCGGTAGTTTTCCGTGGTTTCTCCGATCAACACAAGGCGAATGCCGGAGCAGTACCCTAACAAAAGGGCCACGGGCCGCGCGCGATCTGTCCTTCCTCTTCCTTGTCCTATCCTCTCCCCTTACACACACTAACATACACTACACTACCACATATTCTACATTCCACATATTCATTAGGGAGAAACCCCACTATCCGACGATAGGTCGGCGCCAGATCTCGACATCCAGCGGGGGAGCATCACCGCCATAGCAAGAAAAACATGCACTACACTTACGGGACTAATGACCAACGCCGTTGAAGCGCCCCGAAACACGAAAAAATCAATCAATCAACTATTTTAAATACTAAGTCATAATGCGTAACGACGTCGAACGCCTGCGTGGTATCTGGAAAAACTGCCAATATGTATTGACGTAATTCAAAAGCATCATTTATTTATTTATCTTAGTCAAAAACAGCCAAAACTGTATGTGACGTATGGGGGGGGGAGAAAATCATCATAGTTTGCTTCTGATTAACGAAGAAGTTGTTGAAGATGAAGATACGTAGTACTGTGATGTGATTTGAAAGCAAATAGCGAAGGATTTGTGCGTTAGTTAGATGATACGATAATATACAGTACCAACAAAATACTTGAAGTCACCCGGTCGGGAGCTTAGAGCTTGTCCCGGCTGGGGTGGTGCCCCACTGGTGGGAGAGTCCTGGTTAGGGGGAAACCCCACTAGTCGACGGTAGGTCGGCGCCGGATCTCGCCATTCAGCGAGGGAAGATCACCGCCATCTACCGAGAAAAAAACATGCACTGCACTCACGGGACTAATGACCAAAGCAGTTGACGCGCCCGGAAACACGAAAAAACCAAACCAAACTTAAAGTCACTAAGGTGATATTGGAACAGTGTATCTACCTTTTAAGCACTCGCAGAAAAGCAAAAATTTCGTTTCATTCTGCACGTACATACGTATTATCTCCTGTACATATGTTTTCCTCCTTTGTTTTAAGCAAATCGGCTTTATTCATGAACATTTTTAGCTTAAAAGCGGTGAACAAGGCTAATAGAATTAAACGCTGAAAATTTATCGTTTTTTAAAGATGGGATCGAAAAACAAAAACAAAAAATATTTATTTAAAACAATAAAAAATGTAAGGACAATTAACAAACATTAAATAGAAAGAATAACTGACAACAAATGGGAATTAATGAAGTACAGAGTTTGACAAAATATGGTTTGCAGTAATAACAGTAAAATATAAAACGTATATGTAACTGAAAGAAATGGGTAGAAGGGGATTATAAAAATATTAAAGGTATCCACAACAAATAAATACTTATGAGAAAAATGTGGTATTGAGTCTGTATCAATCATGAATTTGATTAAAATCTAATACTATTAGTGCATGAAAAAAATGGATTTTTAAATATCAGAAAGCATAAAATAAATTTATCTTGTAGTATTGATACAAGCACGTTCGTTGTAAGGTGTAGTAAAATGTAATGTATTGATTCCATACAGAAACAACAAAAACAGCTACCAATTATGAGCAAATACTACAATTCAATACCCAAAAATAAAGAATGTCAATTAGAGATTAAAGTGACGACTAATGTCTCCTTTTTCTTATTTCATTGCGTTCATTTCGCGTTTAATGATTTATACTTGCATTCCGTGTTTTTACTAGGTTTTGATTGATTGATTTTTTCGTGTTTCCGGGCGCGTTAACTGCTTTGGTCATTAGTCCAGTTAGTGTAGTGCATGTTTTTTGTCGCGGGAGATGGTGGTGATCTTCCCCCGCTGGATGGCGAGATCCGGCGCCGACCTACCGTCGGCTAGTGGGGTTTCCCCCTGACCAGGATCCTCCCACCGCCCCAGCCGGGACAAGCTCTAAGCTCCCGACCGATCTCCCGGAATATGTGGTAGTGTAGTGCATGTTAGTGTAAGTGTGTGTGAAGGGGAGAGGATAGGACAAGGAAGAGGAAGGACAGATCGCGCGCGGTCCGTGGCCCGTTTAGTAGGATACTGCTTCGGCATTCGCCTGGTGTTGATCGGAAAACTACCGATCAGAGCAGCCGGCCACTAGAATTCTCCTCCAGACAGTGACTAAATTCGACCTAGCTGAAAAGCTAGTGTCGAAAATCCTGCCGCCGTCAGGACTCGAACCTAGGACCTCCCCCGGTCAGAGGCGCTGCAGGGACATCAGTTGATGCACTGAGCTACCGCTCCCGGTCTTTATACTAGGTAATATTAAAGGAAACAAAAACACGTTTACAAGAATTCTGAGGTTTCAGAGGCATATGTGAAATTCTGTTTATATCTGTGATAATTTGGGTATTTAGTAAAATGGAAATAAAGTGCTTCAGGAAAGAGTGAGTATGAGCGAAACAGTGAGAGATATCAAGACCATTACATATCTGAACGCAACCTTGGCAAGACTAAGTAATTCTAGTTCCAATCTCGTTTTCCGAAAGATTTATTTTGACCACCGTAATTTCACCATATTAACCACACGAAGCCCTTCGTGGTTTAGCTCATTGGTCAGTGAGCTCGCTTTCTATGACGCAACCCCGAGTTCGATTCCCGGTCAGCCATGATTATAATGTGCGTTTTCCTTGTAAGCGCCAGTATATGTTGCTGTGAGATGTTGATAAAACCCACTTCTCAGTGCAATTTCTCTCAACCCTCTTCCCACTTAGAAATGCAAATGGGAGAGAGTGTAAGGCAGGGAATGGGAGAGTGAATGGGTAAAGGAGAGAAAGGGGAAGAAGAAGAAAGTGGGGTGGGAGGGAGTGCGAGCTGGAGAGGGAAGAGCGAAAGGGGTTAGGAGAGAGTAGGAGAGGGAGACAGGGGAGAGGAAGAAAGTAGGGGGAGGGGGGAACGAGCTGGAGAGGGGAGAGCGAAGGGGAGAGGAGAGAGTAGGAGAGGGAGAGAGCTGGCGAGTCAGGAAGTGGTAGAGTCAAGTTGATAATTCACAAAAATAGAAACCATTGTCCCGATCCAACTTAAGCAAACCTGTCGAGAAGGCAAACACAATAATACTCTGACAGCCACGGAGTATCCATTAAACCACAAAGCACTAGCCACCTAACTATATCTCAGCCTCCTCATCTACAAATGCACGACCAACAAAACTTTACTCGCTTTGACCTGCGGTAGTTCTTACTCACGCTCTGGTCTCGGAAACGCTTAACGTAGAAGTCCTTTGTTTCCATGCGACCCGTTTCCCCAAAGCTGCGCGGTTGCAATCTCAATTATTGCGTTGAGTGGCGTAGCAGGCTATTTGATCCCGCAGGTCATGATTCAAGTCCAGTAGCGTTTGGCCGGTGGGGGGCACATCAAATAAATTACCTTGTGATGATTAATTAAAGCTGAGAACTAATTTTCTCAGCCATTCCATCAATTTGTCGATAATCGATCAACGTGCACGTAATGTTCTGAACGATATCCCAACACACGGTGAGTCGGGGACACAAGTGTGAAACGCAACGTTCGTTGATATCTGTGTGAAGTGTAACGATGATCATTGGTACCGCACTCGCCGTGTATGAGATGAAAGCTTCCTCTGGTGTTGTAATTTATCTTTCAGTTTAATTAGCCTACATTCACCGCAGATGACGGTACCGATAATTGTTGGTTGATGCCATCAAATTTGTCGATTGTGTCCTTCAGATAGGCAGTAGGTATGGACATGTTATCTGAGAGAGCGAGATTGACAAAATGTCGATAAATCATGTTTACGTAGTGATTGATAGTCTCAAAACGAATAATTGGTCGAATTTTTTGACGCTGAATGCTGCAGGATTGAAGTTTTGCAAGCATTTTAGGCCATAGAACACTTAAGAAAAGAGCATAAAATACTAAGAATTGCAGCAAAAAACATATTTTGTACAAAAAACATAAAATAAATGTTACATTTCTTAAATTGTATTTAGTTGTTTCATTAATGAAAACTATTTTTATGACGTTCAAAAGTGATGTTTTTTAAACATATATTTGGTATTTCGGGAGTCGGCGTGGATGACCGAGGTGGCTAGAGCTTATGCCGACTCGGTCGGAAGTGTCGCGGGTTCGAGTCCCGCCGTGGGCATGATTGTTTTTCCTTTAGCTTTCATGCATATATGTGCCGCCGAAGGCCTTGTGAATCTGCTGGCGACAAACCGATGAGCCCGCATGAGTATCTAGTGTTAAGGTTAATACGTGTCTCCATGAAGAACATAGAGGGTGCCCGGCGCGGATAACCGAAATCGGCACACCTGAAGCTGAAAAAAGCCCCAGGAAGAAAAGAAATGGCATTTCGGGTCCATTGTTCGACTTTGTCGGCTATCTAACGATGTCCTCCATGTCTGAGCCTAGTTTAATTCCCATGCTTGCCGGTTAGAGAGGCATGTGGCGAACATGACTTATTCCCTTCACATTCATCAGCAGACTCCGTCTGTGACACCTTTTCGTCATCACACATCTACACAAACTGAGACGATTTTAAAGGAAAGTTACAACACAATTTCCCCCAACCGGGAATCAAACCCAGGATCTAACCAAGGGAAGCGCTGTTCATGGGCCACCCTAAGACTATTTGTATTTTCTCGCTACGGAGTAGAGAGAAAATGATGTAATGCTGCGGGAAAAAGGGGAATTTTGGGTAGAAAAACTCTTATTACAGGGCATTGGTAACAAAAAGTGAATGAATTCAGTTGCTAAATTAAGAAAAGAATCCTATAACATGTGGTGTAGTCAAAATTTATATTTTGTGGGTCCTTGATAGTGAAAAATCAATTGACGGCAAAACGTCTGTATGTCTGACTGTCCGTCCGTTAGGTTAGGTTAGGGAACAATGTTAGCGGCTTAACCGTTCACCCGATTTTCTCCAAAAAATTATATTCCTCAATAGATTTGGCTGATATTGCGGTTCCTTGAATTTGAAACCGATATTTCAATTTTGGGGAGTATTTTATATGAAAACCCTGGCTCGTTTTAAAATTTTAAAAAAATGGATCTATCGGTTTTGATTAAATTTTGTTGTTGGATAGAGTGAAGGACGTCAAAGAGAATAGTGCAGGTCTCATGTTCGTTAAAACTCTGATTTTTTGAAAATTGCAAAAGTCCAAATTTTTTTCGGTGTCTTGTTACTTTTTTCTTTAACGTTTGATTTTGAAATAAAATTATGTAAAACGTTTTGAAAATTTGAGTACTTTTCGCGTAAATTTTCGTAAAAGTACGGGCGAGAAATTTCGCGCTGTTTTAGAACCACTAGTTTAAAGTCGCAATTAACTTTCAATAAAATCAATTCCCAACCAAACGTTCCAGATGTATACAAAAGATGCGCATTCCGAACATTGTAAATGATTAACTAATTCTTCAAGAAAGGACGTGGTCATCTGCATTCACTAAGAAAGTACCGGAAGTAAAGAAAAATTGTTAAAATATGAATGGTAATCGTACCTCAAAAACTGAAAATATAGTAACATGAAGTAGCAAAAACAATTACAAAATATTACTACTTTTATAAATTTTGACTGTCATTTTATTAAATATATTTTAAAAGTACTTGACATATAATAAAATCAATTTTTGCCCCGAATGGAAATTCGAACCTGGGATTGCACCATGGGAATACAGTACGATTCTCGTAATACAGATGAATAAAAAAATATCTAAATATTATACAGGACCATTGCATATTTGCATGAAAGTGTAACAGGTTTTGCAGCAGTAGTGTTTAAATATACAAAATTTTTCCTCTATTCGGTTGCAATGTTTTGGCGGCAGGGGGAGGGTGTTCTCCGTTGAACATCTACCCCCCTCTCCAAATTGGTGTTCTCTGGGATATTGTAATGGCATGGTGTACGACTGAAATGACTATCATCAAAATAAGAACACGTTTTTTGCACACTAATCGTGACAAAACCCACGAGTAATTAATATACATTTAAATACGGTGATATTGCCATTGAATGTAACAGAGCATCTGTACAATTAAAAGTGAATTCAACGACATGTAACCCGATAACTCATCATGTCATCGATACCACAAAACATAGTGTATGAATTCATTCGAAAGTTTTACAGACTCTTCTTCAGAATTGTTATAGTGTCCAGTGTTCATTTGTTTTAAGAATTACAAAAAATTAATTTTGTTGAATATCTTCTCACGTTTTTAATAATTACATTAGCGGAAATTTCTTCACAATATTACATTACATACATACAGTACATATGCTTTAAATCTTGTCATATATAGTTTCTCTACAACTCAAAAGTTTTCTGTGAAATCGCGTTCAAAATTCCTCATTTTCAGAAACATTCAAACGCCATTTTCTCAAAAATTCCTCCAAATGTTTTCTTCAGACGTTTCTTACGGATGGTGCTAACTGCACCCTTTAAGATGATATAAAATTAATTTTGCTGAATACTTTTTTTTCAAAACTTCCTTCAATGTATATTGTTTAAAAATCTCTCACACCTTTAATCCGTACATTTCTAGAGATTTGTATACCTTATTGCATTTGTGAGTGAATGTTCTTTAAATTCCATTGAAGTTTTTCCAAAAAAGATGCCAATGATAAAGAATTTCAAATTTTCCATTTATCCTAGAGCTTAAACGACTTTTTTTTTAAAAAAAAGTCAGCTCCAAATTATTCAATGAAAATATCCATATCTGACAAAATTTTACTCTTCTTTAATATTTTAAAAGTAGTATTTCGAATCTACCGTTAGAAATCGAAAAAATGATAAAACTTAACCCGGGAGTGCTCGCAATAAATATGTGAGATCGAAACCAGGGCAATTTTATGTTCCTGAATTATTGCGATTCATTAGTCGTTTGATATTTCACGTATTCATTCATTGTACTTTTCTGAGATAACCTGGAATTTTATTTTTACCCTTTGTCTGATTCATTTCCCGTAAGCATGTTAAAACTTGATCTCTACGCTGAGCACCTGGCCTGAGCGGTACGTGTCATGGCATTATTTTCAGCCATGTCTATGACAAGTGCCCATTCAAAAACTGTAATAATTTGCCTTATCCACAATCGACTGTCAGAGTTTCTTACCAAAGAGAATGATGAGCAGAAGACCTCTGTAGGGAAATGAAAATATTGAAATTCTGGCAAAATAAAAAACAAAAACAAAGATTTTCTAAATATTTTTGTAAAGTAGTAAAATGTATATTTGTTCAGAACATCCCAAAAGAATTGTGGAAATAGTATTTAATATTATTTAGTAGGATACTAATATGTTTAATTATTTTGAGGTGTACTTTGTCAATTTTTACCTTTCTCATCGTAACTATTCAGACAAGAATTTTGCAGTGTAAGATTCATTAAAAATTGCATTGGGGAACTTTTACAAACTGAATAAAATATGTACATCAGTAAACGGACCTTCAGATCACTCGCATTCACAAAAAATCGCAGCTATATCTGAGATATATTGTGGGCACTGGCGTGAGTCTACCTATTGCAGGCACTCCCGGATTATAAAATGTAGTCTGGGTGGCTATAGAGGGCAGCTTGCAAGAGGATGGGACAAAACCGTAAAGTTAGTCCACTCCAAATTAATTTTTAAAAATTAAGATATAAGATAATTAATTAATAAATTAAGATATAATAATAAAGAAATAATAATAAATTAAGACATAAATATAAAAAAGAAGATATCTGTGGCATTCTGTTCTATCACTACTTCTACCTATATGAACGTAAACAATATATTTTAATTGGAGAGATAATTAAATATTGCGAGTGTGGTTTTAATTCTCTACATACCATTTTTATCAACTGTAATGTGACTGTCCCTTCACCGTTCATCATCTTTCTATCACCCCATAGTTCATAATTGAAGACATAACAACCTTATCTTACCAGGGGGTACAGACGAATAAAGCTGATTCCCGTAAAGACACTAGTTAATCACTCGGGAATAAATATGTCTGAACCTCGGAAGATAGCTTGTAGTGTGGTCATAATAACAACAACAATAATAATAATAATAATAATAATAATAATAATTATTATTATTATTATTATTATTATTATTATTATTATTATTATAAAAAGAATAATATCAATAATAATAATAATAATAATAATAGTAACAATAATAATACATCCTACATTCTCTATATTATTCACATTTAATACGTATGTAACCATTCAGTTTATTATCAAATTTGCTTGTCAATACGGCACTTATAATTTTGATTACTAGCTCTCCTTGTAATGAAATAGTAGTTAAATGAGTTATTTTGCTGGGTAATATTGCGTATAACGTACACAAATACATTTATTATTTTTGATTGGTGTGATAAAAGTTGCCTTATTCCGAATTCAATTGAAATATTTGTTTGAATAATGCTTTAAAAATACAGTGACAATCTGTGTAAAAACGCAGTAATATGGGATTTGTTCGTTTTTTTTCATCGGCCAATGTCCGGATTTGATAATTGAATGGATTCAAATGCAAATATCAATAAATCAACTCCAGAGTTTTTTGTTGCGTTCAGATTATTGTTTTTTATGTGAATGAATAGTGAACAATATTTAAACATTTAATGAGGCGTCTTTGAGTTTCTAAATAATGTAAAGAGAATATGTACCAGCTTTTGTAGAATATTTAAAAACGAATCACCTCATCGAATAACATTTCAGATTAGAACAGTAGAAAGAAACAATGGATCCAAAACTTAATGCTCTGTAAGATGGTGAGCTGGAGTTATATTTGCACACCTGTGCAAGATTTTTATAAATGTTGACGCAATTCTTTCTCTGCCGACGAAATGACGAATATTGAAATAAAGATTTATCAACAGCCTTCAGGACAATATCACCATTGTTATAAAATTACGAGTTTCCTACATTATAAACTTTGAGATGTAAGAGCAAAACAGAGTGAATTATGTATTTTTGATATGCCTTATCAATGCAGATCACATATCTTGGTAATACGGTGGCGGTACGCAAAACCTCCTGGAGGAACTAAAGAAAACTAGTAACATTTTTGAAATGGTGATAATTTTATTAGCTATTTATAATGGACCTCATAAGTATAGTTAAAGTACGGTAATTTAATTCATTTATACCCAAATTAATTTCGAAATACTTCCCGAGTGCACACTGTTGTATCGCGCCTCAGGATCATTGTTAGAGCTATCTGGTTGCTTTTATTTGCACTTTTTATCTTCTAGTCATTGTAAGTTATCCAGCTGCATTCATTTCCATACCTTGCTTACCACATAAATCGTGCTTGCAGGTCTATTGTTAGCTATCTAGTTGCTTTTAGTTTTATTGCTTGTTTGATGCTAAATTATACTACAATAGCTCTTAAAGGAGCTAACTGTTGGTTACATTATCTATTTTTCTATACAAATAGTGAGATCGTTTAATGCAGCATACGGCCCATCATTTTTCAACCACCGTTTGCTTCATATCGGCCTCTCCCTCCATCTTAAGCACGTATGTATAGTGTCACACTAAGGATTTAAACCAAGTAACAATAAATTTTATTTAGAAATCTAGAGGACTATGAAGACTAGTGAAATAAAGTAACTCGGAATCACATAATTTCTTCAAGCATATTTTAGCGCAGTCATATCGAACTATCACTTACACTCACTTCCTCGAACTATCACTTACACTGGGTTTGCATTAGTTACAAGTACAATTTGCTTTAGCTACAAGATTTGCATTAGTATGTTTCACATTAGGTATGCGTGGATTCTCTCTTTTAATCTGCAACAGCAAATGTATTTTTTTCTTACATAAAGAAACTGAAAAGCTCTCATAAGTTATCTTTCACTTTAATCTCAATGTGAGTAAGTTAACTCCCTAATGATGAATCAAGCTGTCGGCTGTTTGCTTCATTTAAAGACGAAAAACATTTTAGTAATACAGTGTAATACAGTACATTTAATTCGATATGTAGAAATGATATCGATTTGAAATATTTTAAAAGAAACAGATAAGAGTATATTCACATATCTCATCGTCATTACATTCGTTCTAATCTCAGTCGAAATAGTTTGGTACAAAGGTGAATGTTATCACGTTGGACTACTCCCATTTAATATATTATTATCTGAAAATTGGAAATAAAAGCAACAATGTACTCAACAGACTTCAGCAGATCTTTAGCGCTCACTACATTTTCAGGTTTCTTTATTATTTCGTATGTTGAAAACATAGTTACTTGAGGTTTGCAAATTTCATATTCTAATTGTAATTATGTGTAATAACCGACAAGTAATTTCCGAAATAGTTTCCTACTAACACTCATCGCGATGGGCAAACAAATTTAATATTGAAGTTCATATTAATCTACCAAATGCGTGAATTTCGTTGCATATTGACAGCGGCGATTTTAATAATGTTCGAAATTAGATATTACTGATACAACGAAATTATATTAATATATATGTGCATTTCAATACACTGATATTATATAGATAGCAATTTTATATTCCTCTGACACTGCAACAGATTTCCATTTAAATTGTAAATCTGCAGTTTCGGACTCGAAACGATTTCATTGTCTTAATTAGATATCCTAAAATGTATGTACATCAATTTCAATTTCAATAATAATTTCTGCTTTAAAATTTATTAAAATAAAGTTCAGCAAGTCGCAACAACAAACATTAATATTTTCCATATTTAATATAGTAACCCTTGAATACCGTTAGAAAAGAAACTGTTGGTGATACAAGAGTACATACTTTTTCAAACTATTTCTAACTTTTGCAATTTTCGAAAATTCAGAGAGCTCAAACTTTGTTAAGCATTATTTGCTCTACTAGTAGACTCATTATTTTAAAAAAAATACACAAGACTTCTTAAAGATCAGATTTTTTAAATTTCCTTGAAGAGAAATATCTCTATCTTCAAAATTCATTTTACAATATTTATTTCTTTTGCAATTTTTGGAAATACAGAATTCGCCGAAAATGAAACTAACACGCACTTTTATAGCGTTTATCGATACATACGAGAAGAACATTAAAGTAAAAATTTACGATATTAAAAAAAGTGGGATTTGAACGAAAAATCAGACCCATTCATATTTTTAAACATTTCTTCATGTTAAACGAGGGCAAGTTTCACCATAAGTTAGAAACCATTTTTCACAAAACTTTATTATAAATGCTTTAGGTATAGTACCTCCAAAAATTCAAAATATCCGTTTCAAAAGCGCCTGACCAGGAGTGCGTTCAGACCGATCAGGGAATACCAATTTTGGAGAAATTCGACTGGGCGGTTCAGACGCTAGTTGACCACTGAGAGAGGTTTTACCGTCAATCGATTTTTTAGTATCAAGGATCCGTAAAACATGGATTCTGTTTGCACAACGTGTTAGATGCAGTAATTCGCCTATAAAACATTAGGGAACAAGGTCAGATTAATTAGGAACAAGACTTTTCAACGCCCGTAAATAAAGAGCTTTTCTGTTGAAAAATCGCCGATTTCCAGCGCACGATTAATATATATATATATATATATATATATATATATATATATATATATATATATATATATATATATATATATATAGATATATATATATATATATATATATATATATATATATATATAGATATAGATATAGATATAGATATAGATATATATTTACTGCAAGTAGTATTTTGCAGACCTTTACTAATATCTGACAGTGCTAATAATCTATTAATAGCCCCTTTTGGAAAGTTCACAATAAAATAGGGAAAGGAAATTGTAGGGAGGAGAGGATAATGTATACCAAATAATTTCGAGAAAAGTTTGGTCTGCAATTATAAATTAACTTCGTATTTCCTATAACTTGCAACTTTCGGAGATAAAATATATTATCCTTGCTAGTATCAAAAATAAAGTGATACAATAGAAAAGAAGTAAATTTTAATTAACTTCTGACGTGTTCACAAGTTTTTCGGAATAAAACAGTTTTGTATTCAGTATAGTTCTACTAAAAGATTAGGTTTTTCTCCATATTACTGTTTCGTTTAAGATACGAATCACGGATGCAAGTCACGACGGCCAAGGAGGAACTGTCCTCAAAAGAACTGAAGTAATCTCGTGGGAGTGGTTAAACCTGTGAATACGTGTTTCAGTACTTATGAAACTAGGACACAGTAGTCTACTGAATCGTGACGCTAAATATAAACAGTATGAAACTTTAGTTGCAAATCCGTATTATGGTACCTACGTTTATTAAATGGCGAAACCACTCATAACATTTTCAGAATTAAACTGTTCTCAAAGGTTTTAATGCACAGATCACAAGCCAAGAGAGAAATTGTGATATTCTTGAAAGTGATGTTGAAGACTACAAGAAGGTATGGATTAAATATGATTTCGTTGAAACCACGTTCGTAAATTTTATATAGGTAGAAAAATGAATGACCGAGAGAATGGAGGGGTAAAATGTCGCGCGTTGGACATGAAAAGATCTACAGAACGATTGAGTTGATAAGAAGAAAATATTTTGCACAAGAACTTTTAGTATCAAGCCCTATGTGAGGAAATGCGTTTCCATCATACCTTATGAAAACCAGAAATAATTGCTCCAATTTACAAGATAACATTATCTAATTTAATCTCAATAAATTGTGTAAGATTGTGATAACTTTCTACTTCTGTGATCTCCGGAAAACTAGAAATCCCTACCTGTATTTTGTGAAGAGTTATTTTCTCGTTGGCGCAACTATGACATGCATCATCAATAAAGTCATCAAGGAAATTAAGCCAATGTTAAATTTTAATTATGTTAACGATAGCATATGCGTTCTCTAGTTCATATTCCAAATACCCTAAATAAATTTTCTATTCTCACATAATAGAAACGGAAAGTCAGAGTTATTTGTGATTCACGGGACCATGTTTCTGCATTGTGAAATTCAGCAGAAAACACACTGTCCATCAATACTGTTTCGTGGTAAATTTTCATTCCATAACAAACAATTATAAAAATAAATGTAATTTATCACCAAAAATAATAATATTGTGTATTAAAAGGTAATCGGATTAAGCTAAGTGCATTAAACAATTCGGATTTGAATGGTAAAAATGTGTACTTTACGAATTTTCTTAAATAATTCCCGTATAACATGTATAAGAATTGAAGAAATTGTTACTATCGTATTGAGTAATAAAAACTCACTTATTCACAAAATAGTAGTGTTCACGTCCTCTGATACACCTGAAATAATTCAATGGCTAATATATTTCTCGTCATATTAGTTGAATTTGTTTGTTAAATGTTAATAATGTATTTAAAGCGGAATAGCATATTATGCAACTAGTTTATAATGTTCAACTTTATTGCATGAGTTCAAGTATTGAAAACGAGTGACATAAGAAGGGAGTTTTCAAGTTTGTACGAATAAAATACATCAACATAAAAAAACGAGTGGCATACGTTATTGTTTTGCATAACAGAATAATAAATTTATAAAAGAATCAAAGTTAACGTTTGGAGACCACTTTATAGGGGCATCACGGGTATTTAAAACACGTGCGAGAAAACGGTGGTCGCCTGGCCCGTTTACTGCTAAGTCCCCGCGATTCTCTTGCTGCGATTCACTGAATGTGTGATGATGAGTGATGACGCAATTAATTGTTGCATGAACGGTAAATACATCATAATCCGTGCAAAAAATGTCATTTTATGAACGATTTATTGAAAAAGGTTTCTTAATACTGGTACACAAACAAAATAATATGAGATGATTTTCATACATTTACTGGAATAATCGTGATTCAGACATTAAAAAGAGTATCATCGCCGGGAGCAACCAATGAAAAGGCAACATCTTGTATATCAAACGAAATGTTAATTGATAGGAGGAGGGTGGGTCCCGGGAAAGAATCAGAAATTTACTTGATGTGTTAAAAATGGCATGACTATGTGACTCAGGGCATCAACTATGTCAGCATGGTTTTTGTCAGTTTTTAGTTTCTCGTGTGTTTACTAACATACGTAGTATAGAGCAAGTTATGTAATACTATGTCGATTTTGAGTTTCTTGTGTACGGACTAATATACGTAGTATAGAGAAATTTATGTAATGCTGTGGCAAAACCCGGCAATTTTTAGACAGAAACGAAAAGTATTGTGATGCCCTGATACATAAGTAGATGAATTCTGTTCTAATATATGGTAAATTACTCCCTCAAGCAAGTTATTTATTTAGATTTTACGAAATGCGGGTCCTTGATACAGATGTCTGTCTGTCCATCCGTCTGTGAACAATACTAGTGTCTAAAATATACGTTAGATTCTCCAAAATGAATCTTTGTTTACTGCGTTTGTTAAATTATTAGATTCAAAGTATTTCTAATGATGGTTTTTGAAAATTCCGTACGTTTTTGAGTTTGTGAGAACCAAATATGGTGATTTTTTGGAAACGATGGGACCAAATTTTCTTAAAACTAAGGAAACTTTTGCCCCAAAAATCACTACAATAAAAAGAATTCAATTCTCTCCAATATTCCGAAAGCTTGATTTCGACTGAGACATGTGGGCCCCAAAAATTCGAACAAATACTGAAAAACATGAGTGTTTATTAATCAAACACAGAATAGAAAATATATTTTACAAAAAACAAAATGTCAACCATCGCGTTAATTAAAAATTCCCTAAATATTTTGACTTACAACATATTGACAATTTCCTTGACCCCGGTGAATAAGCTGATAAGTAATGAAAACTTACTTTTACATCAGAACAAAAAAACAACTTTCAACTGCAGTAAATCAGGAATTAACGACATTCAAACCATATTCAAACGAAACTATTATTTTTTATGACACCTGAAAAAACGAATAGTTTTCGTGTAAATTTTGCTTGAAGAAAACAAATTTAATTTTTATTCTCAAAACCGTCTCCAAATTTTTTTCTGTCAATTTTTTCTCGGATAAAGCAAAGACCACTTAAAACACGCTGTAGGTATCATATTCGTTGAACTCTCCGAATTTTAGAAAATTACGAAAGTTAGAAATAACGTGCAAAATATGTGCTATTGTACCATTACACGTTTATTTTCTGCTACTATGGACCAAAAAATTGAGTAAATACGAAAAAATATTTTGGCTAGCAGCTGGGAAGAGGGTGGGACGAAACCGAAAAGCTATCCCAGACGAAACAGATTAAGAAACTAACTAGTACGAGAAAGTCTGTGCCATTCAGTAGCAGTGTGTTGGGCTAAAATTGCAATCCCCCCAAGAAGTACTGTTACGAGCGACAGGAAGTTTGCTTTAGAGGAAATCCGAAAGACGACAAACTATTTTCAAAGTCAAATACTGTTTACATTTATTTCATAGTAATATAGGATTGTCGTGACTGTTGAATCACTGATGATTAATATCTTTGCAGAATACGTTTTTCCACTTCACTCATAATTATAAACAAATTTTAAATCGAATTAGTTACATATGTATCTCATGCGACCATTTGCTTTACGAAATGTGACGGGAGTACTTTTATTTAATTCATTTTGCCAGTGAACAGTAAGAAATGTATGTGACGTGTGGGGGGAAAAGAAGCACAATCTGCGCCCATTTTCGTGATCTCTGATGTCTTGATCCCTCTAATTCTATGATATCATCCCCCTTTTTAACTCTAAATATTTAAATGATGAATAAAAAACCAAAAAATCAAGGTTAGTAACAATAGAAAAAATACATTTTCGGTCCTAAGTTACAGAAAATTGTTTGCATTCGTATACGAACTACATAATTGAGTTGTTAGTACTTAGAATAAAATAGAAACCCATACCGTCTGTTTTACTCGTACGAAAACTAACAAAAGGTGAACTCAACTAAACATACTAGTGGTGAAGCTACATTTATGCCCAGAAGCAAAACTAAAGAACTATCTCAGCATTCACTCAATGAATCATGGAAATTAGTCAAAAACCTGATCGACGTGGAGATCATTGTCCCAGATTGTTGACCACAGAATTAATAATTTCGTTGCCACGAGTTTGTGGCAACTGGCAGATTCAAAGTCGTCTGCAGAGCGCCGTGCGTACACAGCGTCGCGAGTTGTATCAAAAATATTTTAAGTGTTTTATGTGTGCTAGTAATCCAATAACTTTTGATACATAAATATAACTTCTTTATTGTTTATCTATCAATATAACAGATAAGAGCAGCAATTGCAGTGACTAATCTGTTAATATGGCTTCTTCTAACAATCAGGAAAAACTAACCTCCAACCGATCCAACACCATCCAAGAAAATGCATCGGAGACGAACTCCAAAACAACAGCAGAGGAATCTTCATTCTACAAGACATCTACAACCTACATTGGCACCAGTAATCAACAACAAGTAAGAAAATCTTATTCTAATGTAACTACATCTGAAGTTTTTTCATCAAAAGAAGAAGCCGCAATTCTTGAGGCACAAGATGGGCTGTCCATAAAAGACTATATTAGTAAAATTGCAACGATAGTAAATGCCACAGATATTAGATTTATATCCAGGATATCAAACAATAGAATATGTATATTGTAATGAACCCCTTCCTTCTTACTATCTATTCTATTTGCCCCACCGTTGGGCCGTCATTTAATATAATGACTCCTACTCTCTCATCTATTATTTATTTACTCTCAGCTATCTATTTATCTCTTCTCCTCTGTCTGCTATTATCTATTTATTTATTTATTGATTTACCCCTTGATATTATTCCACCGTTGGGTCGCCATTTAATGTAATGTAACACTCTCTCCCTGCTGTCTTCCTATCATTCATTAATTTTATCCTCTAACTTCTCTACGTTATCTATGCCCGCGCTTTTATCAAATATATATAATAAATCCCCTTTTTTCTTTTCCCTTTTAACTATCTACTGCCGTGGATACGCTGGCGTTCCTATACAGGAATCGCAGTGAGGTAACTAGATTGTGCGTGCTAGGTTAAATTACTACAAACATCTCAATTGATCCAAAACGAACCCCATTTCTGGTTCGATCATTTATTTACGTTTCTAACTTCACTCTATTTCCATTTCTACGACGATAATTCACCGTCTTCCTTTCTACGTTAACATATAATATCATATAACATCAACATACACAAACGAAGAAAGAAAAAAAACAAGATAATACACAATAACAAAAATATCATTCATACACACTAACACAGACAATATCAAAATCACATTCATCCCTCGAATGCGCATTCCCTATTTTCCTCTAACTATTTCTACTTTATTCCTACTAACAAAACTTGATCTTCAACAAAATTATTTTAATTATGGGATGCGTTTTGATACGACGCATTTCAAGGAATTCCGACACACACACACACACATGAATATGCGCTTCACTTCCCTTTTTTCAGCTCATCTTTCGTACTGGTGACGTCCGGTGTCCGCTGTCCAATGCTCCTCGATGTCAGTCGACGGCCACTCTTACTCGCGGTTACCTCCGAGAACCACTTCTCGTCAACCACCATGTTTCACCTAAATGTGAAAGTCCAGCCGCTAGCCTGTCACCGATTAATAAATTCTGTATGTCTGCGGCGTACTGCTCGGCAAAATACGTAACACGAAAACAGAAACAACTTTTCGCGTATCGTCAACACGTTACCTCTTGAAAAGTTCTATTGCTTATTTCCATTTATTTTGGAAAATAATCGTCTAAATTATCCTGATGTGTATTGATTCAGTTAAGTCCCCTAATCAAAATGTTTACCGCGCCAAATTTCCTCACACTAGAATACAACGTAATTGATTATCCGTAATTGCTTGAAGTTTTACTAATAAAATAACATGAATTCAATGAATTTAAATTTTTGCTCCCTTTTCTAATGTTCCAAAATTTTTATAAATCTTTCGACGTTACTTCTCGTTAACTATTTTACACTTTCCAAAAAAAAACTAACGACACACCGATTTCACGTACACGAAGCGTTCATCACCATGTCCACGACACATCTGCCTCACATCTGCATTCTTTCTTCACAATTTACATTGTTACTACTGATTGTTGTCACAAATAACTGACACACGCTTGCTCTGTTGGTTCTGGAAGATTTCCTTACTTTTCAGCATGGCTTCATTTGTTTACACTATTGACTTCATTCCAACTTCCACATATTTTATGATTACTTCGCTTCCGAAAATGCGACAAAGTTGATGTTAATTTTGTCGTCTTCCCCGTACTCTATTCTATTCTTTCCCAACGTTTCAACCAAATCGGTCCGTGCGTTTGGTAATTATTCTTCAAAAACCCTGTTTGTAATGTTTCTTTTCTAACACAACAATGGCCATATCCTGTTCATTTTATTAAAAATTCCAAATATATTTCAAATTATAACTTCCGAATGTGTTAACCGAATTTAATGCCGTTTGTTTTATTTCGTTCTATAATTTCTGCTCTATCGGATGATTATATTCAATTTTCCCTAAATCTCACATGCTATAATTTCTTATTTTAATTTGGATTTACAAACATGTTTCTATCGGCACCGTGGCACTCCACATATACGTTTATTATTTGCCACCTTTTGGCAACGTTGCATATGGGGTTTTGGTCTCGAAACGTTGGATCATTGCAATATTTTTCGCTAACCAAGCTATCACTGACAGATTTGTAGAACATAACCCAACAATAGAAATTAAGAACTACAAACTAGTAGTTAGACCGTTCATCAGCAAGCACAAAAAAGTAATAATTTCAAATGTGTGCCCAGTTATACCGCACGAAGTAATAGAAAAAGAACTAAATGACAGAGGTATCACAATATCGAATAAAATATCCTGTATAAAAGCTGGTATAAGTGAACCTGGTTTCTCCCATATAGCACCTGAACATATAGAGAAACTACCAACCTCCACTGTAATATACTATGATAACATTTCATACAGGATATTCTTAACTACAGATAACATTTCATGTTTTATGTGTAAAGACAAAGGTCACATTGCAAATCAGTGCCCATTGAAGCCCCTAAATAATAATGAAACAGAAGAACATAACACTTATTCTCCCACCAAGAATTCAACAGCTGACAACATATCTTTATCACATCAATTAGAAAATCAACATGAAGCTCCCTTATTCAATAACCTACAGTTCCCAACTCTTCAGAAGAGAGCCTACCCTACTTATTCATCGTCACAAGAGTCACACACCTTAATGAAAACAGACAGGATTGAACACCAAAAAGCTCAACCAACAAAGAAAAAGAAACCAGAAAAAAATGAACCACTTAAAAGTCAAGACATTACACACAACAAAAAAGTAGAAGAACAAATTGCTCCAATCAAAAGCACCATAGATAATAACCAAGACAAATTTCCATTAAACTACCTTGAATTTTCATTATTCTTGGAAAATTGTTTTGGTGCCAATGATGTCTCAATTGTAGCCAAAGAATTAACTGATGACCTACAAGATATAGTATCAATGATGAAAGAAACTTACCCTCTTCTTACAGACAGAGCAATAAAAAATAGATTCACTAGAATAATAGACAGACTCAACAAATCAATTCTTCAAACAGAAGACACAGGTACTGATACTACAGATGAACCAGTGTAAACAAGATTAGTATACAGTAATGGAGGAATGGTAGATACAGGAAGATCTATTGAAGGCAGCGAAGATTAGGAAAATTAATTAACCCAAGCTATGGGCGACTGCATCCTGCAGTGGAACATAAACGGCTACAGACCACAAAAGGAGAACGTAGCAATGTTAATCAACAAATATAACCCAGATATAATTTGCCTACAGGAAACAAACTTCAAAGGAGAACAAAAATACAACATAAAAAATTATAACTCATATACAAATAATAGGACCAATACAGAAGTAGCAAGTGGAGGTGTAGCTGTCTACTGCAAAAAATCTTTAACAACTCAAGAGGTTATCATCAACTCAACCCTAGAGTGCACTGCTGTTAAAATTTGTCTAGCAAATAAATCACTTAGTATCTGCAGTTTATATTTACCTAACAGCTGTGACTTCAATTCTAGAGATTTGCAACAATTAATTAACCAACTCCCAAATCCATTTCTTCTCTTAGGTGACTTCAATAGCCATAGTTTCATATGGGGTTCAAACAAAGAAGACAAAAGAGGGAAAATAATAATGGAAATGCTAGATGATACAAACTTAGTACTACTTAATAGTAATCTTCCTACCCATCTTAACAACACATCTAGAACTCTTAGTGCTATTGACTTGACCATATGCTCGGCATCAATCGCTCACCACTGGAACTGGACAACTGCGGATGACCTATATGGCAGCGACCACTTCCCAATCATAATTTCCCAGAATAAAAATTCCTTAAATTCTGACAATATACACTATACCGCTAGATGGAAATTTGATAAAGCAGATTTTAACAAATACAAAACAATAATAACAACTAAAATCAATGAAATCGTAATGGATAACCTCGATTATTCACTTAATGCGAATGAAAAAATTGAGAATTTGACAAATTTAATATTAAAAACTGCCAATGAAACTATTCCAAAAACTACAGGGAAACCAAGAAGAAAATAACTTCCATGGTGGAATGAGAGAATGTGCAAAGGCTCACAAAAAATATAGACATGCATTCTCAAAATATAAAAGACATCCATCTATTGAGAACCATATTGAATATAAGAAATCAAGAGCATATGCTAGAAGAACATTCAAAGAAAATAAAAGAAATACATGGATACAATTCATTTCCTCAATGAATCATCTCTCCAACATGTCTGAAAACTGGAAAAAAATTAAATCAATAAATGGTACTTACAAGCCATCAACCAATAGTATAAAAATAATCTACAATGATAAACTTGTAACATCCAATAAACAAATACTCAACATATTAGCAAATCAATTTTCGAATAAGTGATAAAAACTTCAGTGATAAATTCCAAGCATACAAGGCAAACTCTGAAATCAAAATCAAAAATTTACTACAACAAAATACATACAATAATACAATACTAAATGCTCCTCTCCAAGTACATGAAATCAAGAAAATTCTAACTTGTACCAGGAATTCCTGCCCAGGACCGGATGGCATCCACAATAAATTTTTAAAAGAACTACCTCCAATGGCCATTGAATATGTAACACAGCTATTCAACGAACTCTTGACTCAAGGCATGTTTCCTGATAAGTGGAAAGAATCGGTTGTCATTCCTGTTCCCAAGCCAGAGAAAGATCATACCAACCCAGAAAACTTCAGACCCATATCCTTAACATCTACCCTTTGTAAATTGATGGAGAAAGCAATCAGTAAAATATTAATTTGGTACCTTGAAAAGAAAGAATTAATATCCCCCTATCAAAGTGGATTCAGGCAAAATCGCTCGACTACTGACCCCTTAGTCAACATTCACAGTGATATATGTGATGCATTCATCTCAAAACAACATGTAGCTGCTGTAAGTCTGGACATCGAGAAGGCCTATGACATGTTATGGAAAGACAGAATAATCAACATTCTACTCAGACTAGGAATAGATGGACACACATTAATCTTTATTTCCAACTTCATGGAAGAAATATATATTAAAGTTAAATTCAATGGTATCTTATCTGATAGATATAAAACATGCAATGGCCTCCCTCAAGGGTCTGTACTTAGTGTTTTCCTCTTTCTTGTTGCTATAGATGAAATAAAAAATCTAATTCCTCGACCAATAAAGATATACTTGTTTGCTGATGACATCACAATATTAATAAGAGGAAAAAATATCAATACATACCAAAACTGTTACAAAATAGTGTAAATAATATTCAAGAATGGGCTGACAAATCAGGGTTCAAGTTCTCAAAAACAAAGACACAATGTATACTTTTCAAAAAATCAGAGACACCCAATAATCAACTTAAATTGAGATTAGAATCACAAATAATTAAAACCTCAAACCAAATCAAAATTTTGGGAATGATTTTTGATAGCAAACTAACATGGAGACCACACACAAAAAAATTAAAAATGGAATGTTTTCACAGACTAAATACAATAAAGAGTATCGCAGCCTCTAATTGGGGAGCTGATAAAAATATAATTCTATCTTCGTACAAAGCTCTTATACAGTCTAAGCTTGATTACGGATCTATTGTATACCAATCTGCCAATCCAACAATTTTAAACAGTCTCAATACAATTCAATCGACTAGTTTAATATTGGCAATTGGTGCTTATAGAACCAGTCCAATCTCAAGTATCCTTGTAGAAGCTAACGAAGAACCACTGTACATCAGAAGAAGGAAAATTTGCTTCACATATGCATGCAAAATATCTCAGTCTCCACTTAATCCAACATACAAAAACGTATTTTCCACTAGGTACAAAAATACTCCAAGAATTCAAGATCACCGAAACCAGTCTACTACCTACTAAACCAATTCCTCAAAGAAATACATACTGAGTTTCCATTAATTAAACAAAACAGAACTCTTAAAAGACCTCCTTGGTTAACACCAAAAATAAAAGTTAATAAAGATCTATGCATATACTCCAAGAAAGATACTAATCCACTAATATATCAATCCCTCTACAACGAAATTGAAAACAAGCACGAGAACTATATAAGTGTCTTCACAGATGGTTCAAAAACAAAGCATGGCTCAGGTTGTGCTTTAATGGTTAACAATATTATTGAATATATTAAACTCAACGATATTTGTTCAATTTTTTATTGTGAAGCGTATGCTATACTGAAAGCTTTAAAGAATATATCATTATTACCCAACAATTAATTTATTATATATACAGACTCCCAAAGTGTAATTGAATGCTTGAGACATAACAGATATGAACCTATAGTCAAAGAAATAGTAAATGTATACCATGAACTAAACCAAAAAGAGAAAGAAGTAATTATTGTTTGGATTCCATCTCACATTGGCATAAAAGGAAATTCAATAGTTGACAATGCTGCTAGAGAAGCCATTAACCTACCACTACAAGAACACTCAGTATCCCATGTAGACATCAAAAAAGAACTTCATCGTAGAAATAGAAAATACTGGAATGAAGAATGGATCAAATCACCTCCTACCAAACTATTTGAAATAAGGAATTCAATCCTTGATTGTCATGCCCCACACCTTAAAAATAGAAAAGAACAAAGTATTCTTACTCGATTACGAATAGGTCATTCAAATTTAACGCACGAATACCTGATAACCAAAGAAGATCCTAAACAATGTGACTATTGTAAAATCCCACTAACTATACTACATATTCTTATACAGTGCCAAAAATATAATGAACTGAGAAGAAGGTATGCTCTGCTTTATGACATTGAAAGTCTTCTGAATGACAATACTGAAATTATAAAAGTAATGAAGTTTTTAAAAGAAATAAACATGTACGACCTTATGTAAACTTGAGCTTGTGTTATCCTAGTTGTTATGTAAATTTACTTATTGTATTATGTAAACTTAATTTCTTCTTCTAATTAAAAAATGTAAATAAAGTTTCTGAATATTTGACATAACAGATAGCTGGCAGTGCGACAGTATCTGGAATAACCTGTATCTTAATTAAAATATCCATCAAATATTCCTGGTATATCAAGGCTTTAGCAAGTGTCTCTTCCTCACTTATTAAGCCGAGTATTAAGTATCTATTTATTGTACCAGTATATTGTGATTATATATTGATGTAATAAGTATTGTTCATATACACTGTACCATTTTGTAATACTTGTAATTACTGTTTTTTCAAATATTGTTAATCTTTTGTACAAACCATGTGGTCGCTCATGAGCTAGAAGGTTATGCGACCTTAATAAATAAAGTAAAAAAAAAAAAAAGTCGTCGGCCAACGGCCGCGATGTAGCTCCGTCGTTTATCTAATCACTTCCAAGCGAAAGTCTGAGATCACATCACACAACAGACCAGGGACTACCAGCCATGTCCCTTCCCTCGTAACTTCCTAATCAACTCGAAACGCAGCGCCTTGGTGAAGTACGTTCCGAATCTTCCACCTTATAATCAGCACACCCCACCGAGAAGGACGTCAACATTCTTCAGACATTGAGTTTCGCTTATGACAATAATATTAATAATAATAATAATAATAATAATAATAATAATACCAACATTGTAATAACTGTGTCTGATTTTGTTAAACAAATCTAAGTAATTATTTGGAAAAATTAGGTCTTCCTCCTCACAAAATTGTTCCAAAACCTCAAAAGTCAGTCATTCTTGAAACCTGCCGGATTGCTCACAAGGTTCGAAATATGTAATGCTAGGAATATGATATGCCTAGAGGCCTCCTTAATCTGGAACTCCGTGTGAGAAAATCCCGAGAAGATTATGATAATGATAATAATAATAATAATAATAATAAATTAAAATACGAAGGATAAAATAATGGATTTCAACGCGAAATATCTGCACATAAATATCACACAATATCCTGGCCTATTACACAGAGCAAATCCAAAGAGCAAAACTGAATGAAACTGGGACTAAACTACGATATTATGAGAAAGATAACGGTGCGAGAGAAGAACGAATTTTAATTAGGTCAGACTTCCCAGTTCACAAGTTTGACTGCTGTACGAATATTGTAATGGCTGTTCTGATAATCCCCACCTACAGCACTTCTCCCGCTTACATTGTCGAGCTCCTAAGATAACTGAGATGGGAAATAATTGGATCAAAGGAATATTACATCCGGGGCTAGAGTTCCTTGTCGCTCCCTTCTCTATTTCAGAAATAAGGCTTTGGTAAACTATATTAGCGCTTTCATTTTATTACTCAACATGGGTTCAAAAATTCTGAAATTACATTCAGAAGTATTAAATGGAAACACTTTTATAAACACGCAAGAACAGAAAAAAAATTGGTACTGTGTAATGTGCACGATAGATTTAGTTTTCTATTTTTTTCTTTTCTTTCTAGGGTTTTTATCCATCCGATAGACGATTACTCTCTACGTCCCGATGGGATGCATATTCGACCATATTAGACTAGACACGAACACACTTGCGGACTATTCTGATCTGGGCTTAGCAGAACCCGAGGTTCTCCTCGGCAACTTCATTTGAGCGACACAAACAACCATGACTAAGATGGGACTCGAATCCGCGCCTCTTAAGACAAGCGGTGAGTTGTTACACGTTCTTAGCCACCTCGACCATCTAAAAATGTTAGAAAACTTTTCAAACCTATTAAAGAGGAAATAATCAAACGTGAACAATAAGTAATGTAAATCTCGTAATACCTTTTCCAAATTATTAACAAACTTGAAAAAATACAACATGATTTTACTGAAATATATTTTTGTCTTTTAAAAATTTATGCGCTCTAGGATTGCTTAAAAAAATGGAAGATTTTAAACTTCTTGTAACCAAAAGAACTTATTCTGAATCAACTTATTCTAACTTAATAACAAGTTTCCACCATTTCACAGAAATTAGCGCATTGAATGGCAAATCAAATTCTTGTTTTCGTGGGAGAAGTAAACGTAATCTTTACACCACCCTTAAAATGTGCATGCACGTTTTACAGAGGAATCCACTCGTTACTCATTACCCAAACTAATACATTTCAAGGGCTAGTCAAAAAAGTTCAAGATCTGAGAAAGTTCAAGTACTGTAATTTAATTATGATAATAAATTCTTGCTGCCTAAATGTTAGTGAATAGCTAGTCTCAAAGAAAACAATGATTTACAGATTAAACTTGGTTTATTAACATATAGATAAAAGAAATCAATTTTGATTCGTGCATTATTATTTTAAAAAGTAATAGTTCTTCAGTTGAAGAATTGGGTATCTTGAGCTTGTAAAGAGTCGAAACCGGCTTTGTGCAGTCCCGTATTTTTAGACCCAGTAAATATTTTACTACAAAACATCAACCCCCAATCTAAAGAAAAACTGCTAGAAACGTTGTTTCAAAGACTAAAGTAATCACAATAAATTAATAAAAATTGGTCTCATTTTGGGAATTGCATTTTTAAACAAAAAGAGGCAATATAATACATTATATAATTGAAGAGTTGAGTTTTAAAACCTATTAAATAGTCGTACAATACTTTAGTTTGTAAATGGGGAAAATCCAACTGTTCACAGCCGTGGATGTATATTATATATATAGTCATTCATGTGAACAATTAATAAAATTAAGTATTAGAAGCTTTTTTCCTATTTTTAAGGATAAAACATTTTTGTGTATTTTTCGCAATTGGGGAAAAATTCTGGCGTCATTCATTAACACACCTTTTGCTTCAAAGTTTTTGTCCGGTGAGTAACCGTCAAGTACCTAGTGAACTTTATTCAGAAGTGACTGAAACTGTGCAATAGCATCATGAAGGATTCATTAGAACGCTATTACGTTGTCACTTCAAATTGTGAGGATTAAACTTGAAATGCTTCGTTGTTTCAAACTCTTCGCTGAGAGGATTAAACTTCAAATACATTTTGGTTTTAAAAGTCTCGAAGAGTTTACTAATATTGTCTAGTAACGCCATGAGCGGCTCTTTGGATTGCCAATGCTTGTGTTACCGCCAACTCAACGACCGGAGGATTAAACTTCAAATGCCTCGTTCTTTCGACCCAAGTCGCTTTGATCCGAAACGCAGGTGTAGCCTATTCAGTGCGGTGCTTACTCACACAACGGCCTGCCGAATGAAGAGAGAATCGGCCGGACGACGAAATTGGGGAAAGAGAGGGACCGATGACAAAGTGTCCTCGAGCACCTGAATCCCCTGCCCTGGCGATTGTCGCCTGTTGCTCCAGCGTTCGCTATCACGATTCCATGGACCGGGAGAGGTGGCTCAGGGCATCAACTGATGTCACTGCAGTGCCAATGAACGATAGATCCTAGGGGTCGCCGGCGGAAGGATTTTCGACACTAGCTTGTCAGCTAGGTTGAATTCAGTTGCTGTCTGTTGAAGAAATCTAGCGATCGGCTGTTCTGATCGATAGTTTTCGTCGTTTATCCCATCAACACCAGGTGAATGCCAAAGCACTACTCTACCAAACGAGCCGTGGACTGCGGGTGATCTTTCCTTTCTCTTTCTCGTCCCATTCTCACCCCCTTATACACACTCTAACAAGAACTACAATACCACACATGTCGGAGACTTAGAGCTCATCCCGGATGGGGCGGTGCCCCGCTGGTGGGAGATACTTACTTGGGAAAACCCCGCTTGCTGATGGTAGGTCGGCACCGGATCTCGCCATCCAGCGGAGGAAAGTCACCGCCACCTCCAGAAGAAGAAATCATGCACTACACTTACGGGACTAATGACAGTCGTTTACGCACCCCAAATCACTAACAATTAATCAATCTATGGCCACCGGCGTGTTATGGAGGTGCTGTGTTGAATTCGTCCACTACTTTTCTACTTCACCGTGAAACTTAAAACAGTCACAAAATCGGCCCGCGGTTCAATGTAAGTTTGAAAAAACGGCTACATTAAGACAAGATATTGGCTTGAAATGGATGTCCGTTATCTATTTTTTATTAGTGTTCTCCTTATGCGAGTTGTAATGGATTCGTCCTTTACTTTTTCGTTCTTCCCTGTGTTTCTGAATTGTGCCAAACCTGAGCAAAATAAGTGGGAGTTAGAAGTCCAGATGAGTCAGAAAATACTTTTATTTGATATTGAAGAGAATCCATATCTCCCATGAAAATCACTCAATATTTGTGGACAGGATAGATGAAACAAAAATGAAAGATAATGAAATAATAAGATAATAAAAGATAAATGAAAGATGTTACGGGTGTTAGAGGCTTTATGCTTCGTTCAATTACGAGTTGAAGCTTACGCTTTAACTGACGTAAGCATTTACACAGTATCGATCCTCCTTGGTTTCTGTATAACCTTTATAATACACGTATGTTCTTTTATTTTCAAAGGTTCGAATTTTTAATTTATCTCCAATAAAATCATCCTTTAAGATAGGCACGTGTTTTCTGAACTGCAAAGTGGAAGATGAGTTACAAGAGTTCATCTAATTCAAATATCAAACTAATTCGTACTCCAATTATGATGGTTGGAAGTGTTTATTTTGATTTGATTTATTTAGTAAAAAATAGTAAAAACTGTATGTGACGTATGGGGGAGAATATTATCTGCACTCGTGTTTTTGAGTTTCAGAGTCCCTTCCCAACATTGTAACTATAAATAATTGAAAGTTGAATATAAGGTTAAAAAATTAAAGAAACAAAATTAAAAAGGGGCCAGATTTGCATCATTTGAAAACTAGACATTTTCATTCTCGAATTATTGAGAGCTTATTTGGTTTAGTAAACGTACTGCATGTTTAACATGTCAAATAGATTACATTTTAAGCAAAATTTCAAGAAAATTAAAATATTCAGAAGCCATTAAACAAATATATACAAGAAAATAAATGACTGCATTGGACGAATAGCATCGTTAAAAAACACTGTAGTAACAGAGAGAATCTTTCTAACATGAAAAATAGAATAATATGTATACGGGGTAACTCTCGTTTTCCAGACATCCCATCCTACCAAAAAAATTAATCATTTAAAACTGTAATTACTAAAAATGTTTTCTTATTTCAATTTATTTTATTCAAATCCTCGTTTCGGTATCTTATGCGAATCCGAAAATGTGAAGTACCGACATTGTACTATAGAAAGTATAGATAACAAAAAAGGTTGCACACCGAAGTGAGGCACCGTTAAGTTTATTTATTTATAATTTCTTTCTTAGAAATCAAAATTTTAAGAAACTCTTCTTTTTATTATATATGAATGTAATATAACACATTTAGAAACAAAAATAAGTCCGGTCAATTAATCTCGATGGTTACTACAGACAGGGTCGAGTATTTTCAGTGTGCTTACAGGATAATACTCGTATATGCACAAACTGTATTGAGTTTCAAATTTCATACCATCTTTTCTTTAACAACACAGTTGAATAACTAATAAAGAAGCAATGACAACTTCTTGACAACATTCATAACAAGAAACGTTTGCTTCCTTTGAACAGAAACTATTTGCTTCGACAAAATTCCAAAAGGTTCTCTTAAATAAAATGATCGTTAAGGAACAAAACTAGTACCTGTTCTGAGTTCAGGGGAAAGAAAATGTGCCCGAATTGTATGACTAATTGTTTATCAAAATAGTAACAGATGTCCCAGGGAGTTAGTGTCATTGAAAGATAACCTTCAATCCAACACCCACTTCCACTGCAATTGTGTCTGTGGGCAATGGTGTCTGGAACCCGAGTGTGACGCAATGCAACAGCTAATAGATTGAATTGTCGTTATGTTTGAACAGTTGCTTGTGACAGCTGCTTCGTCTATACCACTGCCTGCCACATACACCTTGTTCACTAATTTCTGGGTTTAGACCTTACAGCTGCGAAACGCGTTTTATCGATTAATATTCTAAAAGTCTATTTACAGATTTTTCTATGCGGACGTTTTCACCGAAAAGATAACAGTATCATAAAAGAGAAAGGTTGAGATAAGAGAAAAAGTGGTATGAAAAATGAGAAATTAAGAGAGAAGGAGACATGGAAGGTAAATGAGGAAACGCAAGTGCGTTTTAACTTAGTTAATAACTTAGAGAAATAAGGATATAAACGTTAATAACTTAGAGAAATAAGGATATAGAGAAATAACACAATTAGGAAGAAGAAAGGAATAATGAAGAGATAAAATGAAGAAGGAAACTGAAAACAATTATTATAATGCGAGAGCACTTCAAACATTGTACATTGTACATTTAAGAAACAATTCCTTTGCAATAATAGAAAATGCACTGTAGTCAAGAAATAAGGCCACAAAGCATTCAGCATGATTATTTATGGTTACATATAATAGGTACTAAAAATCTTAAACTTCTTCAATACGCATTTTTACGATGTAGATATACTATTTAAAAAAATAAATTCCATTGTTTTGCAAATTTACATATGATTAGTAATAGTTATTAAGTTTCTTCTTTCCATAATGCTATAGATCATTGGGGCTTACTCGAACAGTCACGTATTTGTATAAGTCTTGTATTCATTCTAAATAATAAGGGATCGCTCATTTCATCAGCACCCAAGACGTGTGAAATAACTCTCGTATTCACTATGTGTTAAAGTACAGTTTTAATATGAGGGGAGTTATTCAATCTCCAGGCATAGAGACACATTTGTAGGATTATTAAGCGGGTATTTGTTCTTCCAGTATATGTTTTACACAGATTATGGAATGAAAACACGTCGAATTCAGCAAACACTATGGTTTGTGATGTACGATCACAAAAAATGAGTGCGACAATGTTGTTTCGTGTAGTGTAAATATTTGGTAAGTATTGTGAAAGATACCGAGAGAAACGCTGAGAAAATGTGACCATGAACAACACATTAGGTAATGAAGTAAATGTTGATCGAATGACTGGAGAGTATTCTTCAAATTGTGCTTAAAATCTATTGTCTGCGCAAGTCATTACAAGATTTATTCTTTGAACATAACACGTATGTTCTGTATTTCGAATAATGGGAGTGATTTCAAAAAGTACAATGAAAACTCGAGCAAGAACAGAGATGACTTTTTACGGGTGACATTTTCTTTTAAAATTCATCATATACACGACATCAAGTTCTCATATGTTTGAAACAAAACCGTCTAAAAGAAATATGACAACTAAAGTATGTCACAATTGAATTACAGTTATATATGAAAAGAACAGTTCAAAGGGAAGTGACACATATGAAACTGGTATTATATAAAATTAAATATTTTAACACGTTTATATTGTTATCATTACAACAAACTCTTCATACACTAAACTTTCTTTTTCAATTTTTTTGTTTTTCCCCTCTACCTCACACTTCGGTCTAGATCGAACTTACATTTACATTCAGCAGAAGAGTAATGTCAATAAATATTTAAGATACATTTTATATGTTTAGTAATACTTCTATTACACAATACATTTTATTCTTAGTTGTGTGATAGTGAATAGGATAAATATTTTTGCAATATTTCCTCTTAAGAAGTATCGTTCGGAAGCAAAACGACTTCTCAGGGCGGTCTAGGGGGTACTCATAGATTGAGCTTTATAGTGCTAACACGTACAGATTTTTGAATCACTGTCACATATACAAATTTGTTATGTTCGGAAATAAACAAAAGTAAACGACTTCTAAATTTTATTTAATAACAGTTTACAATATCCACAATACCGATACGGTGGCCGAGATCGCTAAGGCAGCAGTGTCGTAGCGATCTTGGACTGAAGGATCGCGGGTTCCAGTCCCGCCTCGGTCATGGTTGTATTTGTGTTCGTTCTTTCACACCTTATCATCACCATATAATTTCATCTTCATAGTTACCATAACGTTACCTCCAATAGTGGTCGCTAATGACCGAGATGTAAACGCGACCTTAAATTAACAAAAGTCCACAGTGCAACTCGAACTAGATGTAACACTGTCGTCATATCCAGTAGATATCCTAGTTCGTAGAAACGGGCGCGAGGAAAGTCTACCCGCAGAGGCACCTTGCTGGTGAAAGTGCTTGCAACATAAATTATGTTGGTAGCACTTGGTTGGCAGCAGCTTGTAACAAAAGAAAGACTACTTTGCATATTCGCCACAATCATAACAGATGCTGGAAGTGTTGTCGCATTTACTTTTTTATGAATAAGCTGCTTGCTACCAACAGAAATGCAATTTTTTAAACGAGGTCCTTATTCGGTTTAGTGTGGAGAGACTTTCCTGGCGCGTTGCACTTTTCAACATTATTCCACACGAGCAAAAGATTCCGGCACAGTTTTTCGTCGGCGTGAAATAATCTTACACAATTAGGTTCAAACGCACTGCCTTGCTGAGATGCTTTCCCCCTGATATACCCTCAGGCGAAGACTCACTATACGGCAAACGGCTCACCCACCACGGACAACTTCAGGTTTGGAGCACCACTTCACACTCATTGATTCACACTAGTCTTCTACGGCGAATGCTATCACACATGCCAGGAGACCAGTCGGGAGCTTAGAGCTCGCCCGGTCGGGGGCGGTGCCTCGCTGGTGGGAGATACCTGGTTGGCGAAACCCCGCTAGTCGACAGTAAGTCCACGCCGGGTCCCGCCATTCAGTGGGGGAAGATCACTACCATCCCCTGATAAAAAAAAGCATGCACCACACCTACAGGACTAATGACCTCAGTAGTTGACGCGCCTGCAATATCAATCAATCAATCGGACGGTTGGTCGGCGACGGATCTCGCCATTCAGCAGAAGACAATCACTGCCACCTCCCGAGGGGGAGAAACATGCACTACACTTACGGGACTAATGACCTAGTAGCTAACGCGCACGGAATCGCAATCAATCCGACGCTTGGTCGGTGCCGAATCACGCCATCCAGCGAGGAAAGTTCACCGCCAACTCCCGAGGGGGAAACATGCACTACACTTACGGGACCAATGACCTAAGTAGTTGACGCGGAGGAATCACTAACAACCAACGAACCTCTGGTTGGCTTCTCTTCTGGTTGGCGCGCCGCGGGCTCGCCACGCACCCGCTATTTAAGTTCCATAACAAAAACCCATTACAAAGACAATGGTCAGTGTGTGTCTATCAGTACATGTTTGCTGTTGAAACATCATCGTTTCTGGGACTTTCAATTACAGGAAGCAAAGGTGAGAAAACTAAAAATTATACGAAGGAAATGGTGAGCAACAATATACAGCGGGAGTGGGTACCTGCCCTATCCACTTATCACCGCCTGTTGCGTCGACACTACAACTTATCTTTGGTCTTGTCTTACTCTCTCACGAGCGCGTTCTTTTGGACCTTCAATGACTATCAGTAAAATCAGTTTTGTTAGGCTGTCGTCGGAAACATATCTAGTCTTCAAGGATAATATTTTTTTTGACATTTATTTCGACGAATGTACTATATTTTTCTATGCCATTTTCACTTTCTTACTTGTGTCTTTATGTCACTTTTTATCCTCATTCTCCTCCAAAAACCCATGTTTGTCTTCATGAAATATAGACTTTAACAGTTTGAAAAGTATGTTTCATTTTTGAGGGTACTTTGAATGAAGCCTCAGCATCATTTTCAAAATTTTCTCAAAACATGGCACCAATTTTTTTATTAAACTTCTCGTCGAAGTTCTTCTCGAAGAACTTAAAAGACGCTTAAGAGAAGGGTACAGGTTTCATTTTCGTAGAAATCACTGATTTTTCGAAAATTGCAAAAGTGCAATTTCGTGCTTCCTTCAACTACAATCTTGAAGAGAAATATTTTTTAATAATATCTGTTTTTCTTTAAATATAGATAATGAAATAAGGTCATGCATATTTTTTGAAAATATAAGTAGATCTTGAATAGTCTTTCAATTACGTAATCTTAATTGCAATATTACTCAATATACATAATTATTACACATACACGTTACAGAATTCAAGTATAAGTTTCAATTCAACACTTTCTCGCAAAGTACTCCAAAACTTCATTATTCTTCTTAGCATAAATAGCTTTACCAACCAAAACGCCTAACGGCACGTTAAAACGGAAAAACCTTAACGATTGTGTCAGAAGGTAATGCTGAATACAACTAGTGCTTAAATTCGAATAACGGATAATCCTATGGAACTTTTACACAAAAATATTACTATGTAAATAGAGCGCCTTGCATTCTACCTCATATACCCTATAAAACTAAGAACTAAAACATCGACAAAGTTCTGAATAAATTAACTATTCCATTCTTGTTTAATACCACATAGCATTTTTACCTTGTAAATGGTACCACTATGTAGTATCTTCAAATAATTTACTGCAATTCCTCAATGAAAAAGAACTTCCATTTATATGTAAAATTTAATTCTCTCTAGCAAATGACAATCTATAAATACCGATTAATTCTAATGTAATAAATTACAATATAAATGATCAATTTTACGGAGCACAATTCTCTCTGGAGTACGTCAGTTTCTCTATGCCGTGTGAGAGGATTAGAAACTTACATTAGATGCAAATAAAAACATTGTACGTTTAATAACCTTCACAATACACTTGACTTATTGTGAACTACGCGAGTAAAATTGAATGGTCTCACATAATTGAGTAAAGTTTATTATTATTCTTCTTTCCTAGGGCTTTTATCCAGCCTACATCCGGTTGCCCTTTACGTCCCGAAGGGACGCATATTTGATCATACACTAGACAAACACATGCGGGCTCCTCTGATCTGGGGTCAGCAGAACGCGAGACCCTCCGCGACAACACACAGAAAGTCAAGGAACAAACAGCCATGCCCATGGCGGGACTCGAACCCGCGACCCTTCAGACCGAAGTTTATTATTAATTAGTATTATTTCAACAAAAGAGATTGAATTTGAAATGGTTCCTTTTTAGAATTTTTAAAAAAAAATGGATTGGTAAGGAGAGTACTACATTTACACGTTGTGATTAAACTGAAGTAATTTTATTAAATTAAATTAGTAAAACATATAATTTGTTGTCAAAAGCGACGTTATCTGTATATGGATAGATCCAAAGTTAGAAGAAATGGGTCCTGCAATTCATATTTTACGTTAGATCGTTGTCGAGACACTTGATACCAAGTTCAAATAAGTTCAAATATGTAATTATTGTCCCATATTTGTTTTTTATCCGAAATTCATTAATATTGTACTAATTCTTCACAAATTCAAGATAAAATTATATCCTGTTGGTGAAAGCTTCATCGTTTCCTATTTGCAAATTTCTCTAGAAACTCTTAGATGAAAATGTGATAATAATCTGATCTTTTTATCAAAGATCAATAAATTTGCAATTAACGCGCCAGCATTAGTAACAAAATTATCCTAATAAACAGGTAATTCAATTGAATTTTTGAAATTTATGACAATGAATTTTAAACAGGAACAGTCGTAGTTAATAGAACAGCGTTCATACAATTCTTCTTGCCTCAATGGCCACGGGCACTGTATCATAATTTCAGCTAGCTTTCCTGATTTTCCTCTCTAGTCAACAAAACGATGTATTGCAAACTCATTAAATTCCATTGAACAGTGAAAGATGACAAATGGCTACGAGGCTAAACCAAAGAGCGATAGCAACAAAGAAGGGCTGAAACACAAAAAAGAAAACAAACGTCATTTGAAACACAAGAATCACGCGTAAATAAGAAATAAATAACAAGTCAATAAATTTAACCTTTACAACAACGTTGAAGATCAATACATTTAGCGCATAAAGAAAAATGAAATACAATGAAACAAAAATAACAAGATAAACAGTGATACAGGATGCAGATTGCCTGAAATGAATGTATAAGAAATTAGTAGACAATCAAAAGTTCTAATATCGAAAATATTTTTTTGAAATTTCAAATGACCTGAATAAACAAGTAAAAGAGAGAGATAAGGAACTTATCGCAGATATCATAAAATATTTGGAATCAAAAAAATGAAAACCATGCATAATTCACAACATATGCGAGCTGAAAATGAATTTAGACAGATGAAGGAGAACAACAAATGAGCAAGAAAGGAACAACCTGAAGAAATGAAAGGAAAGATAAAATTAATCATTCATTAGATAATTCATTCGATAAACGTTCGGAAAATAATTCAGAAAGAAGGGAAACAAGTTAATTGAAATTGAAGATGTGGTTGGTCATTAATTCATGAACTAAGCATACGTGAATAAATTCAGCAATAAGCAAATCTGGGAAATTCTACCTAGATAAATTCCTTATAATCTTCTAATGGAAAGTTGGGGCAATATTATCTATCTACATCATCTAGGCTACATTCGCCAAAGTTTCTGAACTTCTTTGTTCTCTTATAAGGGGTTGAAGTTTTTAAATTAACAAATTTCCCGAGAGATTATCCAAATAGTTTATCTGTATATGCATTTACCCAGATTTGCTTATTGCAGATTTTATTCACTTACATTCATTTTATTCATAAGAAACTTCACCTATATTTGCATTCATCGAATGTTTTGCTTCTTTCTGCTTTGTTTTGTTATAAGGTCATGAATTTAAGAAAATTCACAATTAAAGTTCAATAAATATTTCACTCGTTCATTAAATCATTATTAATTCATTCATAAAATAAACATTCGTAAAGGACGTCAACAGGAAGCAGCAAGCAAAGAAGATGGAATGAAAGAGAGAAAAGTGGAGGACATTGTAGAGGCAGCAAGAGCCTCTAGAGACCTCATCTGTTAAAGTGGCCTCTGGGCGCCTATATGTTTCCGGACCCTCACTTCCTCTCTATTGCCTGTTGCTTTCAGCCCCAGTCACTCTGACAATCATGGCCATCGTTAGCTAAAGTTACGTAAATATAACGTTAACTGTAAAAATGTTATAAAAAAGTAAGAGAAAATAGTAAAAATCACAGAAAACTGTCTTAACGTATAATGAATATTTTACTAGCTATCAAAATATTTAAAATCATTATGTTACTTTAAAATAATCAATCTTGTTCCCAAATACTTAATTAATTTCATTTAATTGAAAAACTAGATGTATCTCACTGAAATGTTTTATATGTAATATGGATTTTAAAATTCGGTTTATATCCAGCAAAAATTAACAAGGCATAACTTTCAAACACGAATTTTCATACTAATAAAATATTTGAGTAAAAAAGGAATAAAAATAATTCTAATAAAACAAACAAGACCGAGCTATCCGTTAATAAAAGAGGCACGGCTCTCAAATGTGATATGCGATAACTAAGGCCCGGAAGTTTATGAAAAGTCATATTTTTAATTATGAGCTTTATAAAATGCTAATTATCAAACGTTCACAAAACACAATCAAACGAACAGAAATTCGGTGGTTTTATATAGCACATTAGAGCATATTAATGCTTTATGTGTTAATGCATCATATTTACATTTATTTAAGTTATTTTTCACATCTTATTGCTTTTTTATTCTAAATGTGGTATATTTCTCTTGGAATTTCAGTTAATATGAATTTTGTCTTCTGAAACCGAAAAGTGCACTACACAAATGTGAATGCGAATGCTATTCGTGAGAAAACGTGGGAATGTATTTCGTTCGTTGCAGCAGTATTTGTCTGAACATCTTTTAGATGATATCATGGTGCTGGTATATCGTACCGCTGGTACGATGAATCATGGCCCTGGTCCGATTATGAATGGCCCTGGTCTGATTATGAATGACGTGATAATTTATCTTTGATAAAGAATTTGTGGCATTAGAATTGTTACTTCGACGATGATGCAGACAGAATCATTATATTTTAATACAAAAGTTATTGCTAGAATTTTAGTAGGGAAAAAATGCAAAAATTAATTTTAAAAATTAAATTGTTTACACTGTTCATAAATACATAAACCAGTTAATTGTTAGAGCTTATTTCATTAGTTCTGGCGTATATTTTACAAATGTTAGAGCGCATTTGGATGCATATTTCTCCGTTTAATACAGCATTAACTTACGATCCTTAGTGATAACGTGTTACAAATATTGAAAAATAGGAAATCTAAAAAAAAATAGTAAATCAATATGAATCAATGTATGTGTCAGAAGAACAAGTAGTGTCACGTCAACCTAGCTCGCGATTTAGCAGCCCCAAAGGAAATGGAGATACGAGGGAACAAAAAACCAATAAATTCAAGTTGCTGATTGAAATCGACTGCTTCGCATCCAATAAAACCAAAGAGATGCAATTATCCCTTCTATAAATAACACGCTAAGAAAATACTGTTTTGTACAATTTTAAGACGCCATCGACACAAAATCCTGTAATTATAGTTCTTTCGGATAGGAAATTACTCTCCCAGTCCTATATCAACCAGATTTAAGACGAGGAAAATGGAGATTCGCAGGTTTTGATGTAAGGAAAACTGCTGGGCCACATGCAACTGGAACACAGATTACCATCGTGCAAAACAAAGTGGTGTATAACCTTAAAACTAAATTGATTGATTGATTAATTATTTCTTGTTATCGGTCGCGCCATGCTAAAATCATTAGCCCTGTCAGTGTAGTGTGTCTTTTATTATGGCAGGTGACGGTTTTCTTCTCTTGCAGGATCATCAACTGATGTCATTGCAGCGCCTCTGACTGGGAGGTCCTAGGTTCGAGTCCCCCCGGCCGTAGGATTTTCGACACTAGCTTTTGAGCTAGTTCGAATTCAGTCGCTGTCTGGAGGAGAATTCTAGCGGCCGGCTGCTCTGATCGGTAGTTTTCCGTGGCTTCGCCGATCAAAATCAGGCGAATGCCCGAGCAGTACCCTAACAAACGGACCGCGCGAGATCTTTCCTTCCTTTTCCTTGTCCTATCCTCTCCCCTTACACACACACTTACACTAACATGCACTACACTACCACATATCTCGGGAGACCGGTCGGGAGCTTAGAGCTTGTCCCTGCTGGGGTGCACCGCCCGGGCGGTGCCCCGCTGGTGGGAGAGTCCTAATTAGTTCGCTAGCCGACGGTAGGTCGGCGCCGGAATTCACCAACCAGCGGGGAAAGATCGCCACCATCTCCCGAGAAAAAAACGTGCACTACACTTACGGGGCTAATGACCAAATCAGTTGACGCGCCCAGAAACACAAAAATATCAATCGATCAATAAAATCTCTTGCAGGGGTGATTAGATCCGGCGCTGTCCTACCGTCGGCTTGCGGGGTTTGCCCTGTTATGGTATCTCCCACTAGCGGGGCTCCAAACCCCCAACCGGTCTCCCGGCATGTGTGGAAATGCAGTGCATGTTAATGTAAGCAAGGGGCGAGGAAAGAACAATGAAGAGGAAGGAAATATCGCGCGAGGTACGTGGTCCGTTTGTGAGGGTACTGCTCCGGAATCCGCCTAGTATTGATTAGATAAACTAAGGAAAACTGCCAAGGGAGCAGTCAGCCGCTAGAATGCTCCTCCAAACAGCCCAGCAGCTGAATTTGACCTAGCTCTCTAGCTGGTGTCGAAAAGTTGGGTCTCAAACCGTAGGACCTCCCCTTCTTAAAATCAGACTTTTGTGTCCCATAAGGATCAGCAAGAACATTATTCGGAGGTAAGAATTTACAAAATGATACCATTAGGCGTATAATGACATTTTTGGATGTTATTGCTACTTCATATCACTGATTCTCGTAATTGGATTCTGTAGTAAATAACGCTGCCAAGAATGTTCGTGTGAAAGGTGTCAACATGTGTGTGAACGTGTAGAATTTGTGCTTCAAACTCAAAACATTATCCTGCAATATGAAATTTTTTCAATAAATCACTTTTCTATTAGACCAAGTATGGAGTTTTCAAGTGATAATTACAAAGTTCTCGTTGATTACAAAGTCCCACAAAGTTGAGACAATCGCCAAAGATTCAAAGAAATGAATCAAAATGTTTGCTAGAAGGCATTGCAAGAACGTACGACTACACAGGAAAACGATTTTAAACTGAAATGCTAGAACCCGGAATTGGAATAAATAAGGGGTGGATATTAATGAAATGTAATTTTTTCTTTCCACTTTGGAACAATACCTTTTAGTAATGACATTTATTGTATGTTGTAATAAAAATTCATTTTTATATGACAATTTTTGCATTTTTGTTCAAGTTAGACTAATTAATATTTTTTTAAATTTTTCGTCATTTTTAAAGAATTTTCCGCTGCTGTCTTGAATTTGAGTATGATTTAAAAGGTACTTGCTTCAAATAATATTTATGATATACAACAAATGTTCTCCACAGAATTCGTGAATAGCCAATTCGATTTTTTTTCTTTTTGCTCAGAAATTCTAATGTCAGCCGATGTATGTAATTTAAGGTACCTGTGACGCCTATGGCACCATTGTTGGTTCGTCCGATTTCTCTATAATTAGAGACTGATATTTCCTGTTAAAGAAAAGTCCAAAACCAAACTGAGTTCAGTAGAATGAAAGGAAGGATTCTCGATTACATCGGTATCATATCCAACAACTTGAGTGGTTCATCTGAACTTGTTTTGATTAATTCCTTTATGTCATTTGTCTTTGATTTCAGGTTTTTTAAACATTTTAAGAGAATTTTATTGATAATTTTTGGCGATGTTTTAGGTCATTAAAATCTGCCCCTTGAAATAAACAAAAAAATTCACCTCGGACTTCTGATAACTGGGTTTCTGCCCACGTTGGTTTCTTCCATCATACTCACTGGTTGCACGAATCTCTTTGGTACCCTGTCAAAAATCAACACGAAAATTCAAAAGTTCATTTACAAATATATGGAACAATTCTAATTGACAAAAAGGTATAACAGCAAAAACATGTTACGAACTACTTCTTTTGAGGCATTCGCCTGGTGTTGATCGGAGAAACCACGGAAAACTACCGATCAGAGCAGCCGGCCACTAGAATTCTCCTCCATTCAGCGGCTGAACTCGACGCCGCTGACATGCTAGTGTCAATGCTAGTGAAAATCCTCAATCGATGGGGTTGTGCTAGATGTGATATCACTGAGGAGGAGTCAGGGAATAATATTGATTGTGCTAAACAATAATGATCTGTAGAGAAAATAAAATGAGTATAAAAATAAACGGGCAGAAGTAATCTGATACCCACTGGCAAACCAAGAGGTCAATTTTTAATGAGAAGAGACCACCAGAAATATTAGAGATTTAATATGAAATTCAATATTAAAGTATAAATTATAAATTAACTAAATACATTAGTTTAAAAACAGAATAGGTAAGAAGAGTCATTACAAGACTTGTAAATACTTGGAATACAATAGTCAGTACACAGTAGTCAGAATACAGTAGTATAAGAGAGAAGATCATAAATCTTACTCAAATGACAAACATTAAAACATGATATTGAGCAGAAATGAATCGTATCACAGAAACAATAAAAATAATTGTTCAAATGTGTTTAGAGACCAGCGCTATGTATTTAAAAAAAATGAACCACAATAATCCATCTCAGGTCTGACGTCACCAAGCCACCGCCTAAACTCCTCATTCCGGCATTCCACGAAACTCCGCGCTCTCCACCCCAACCCCAACTCCTTTTCGAAACGTCAACTCTCACTGCCAGCTACAAGCACGCGTCACGGTAGCACAAAATAAGAGTAATAAAATGCGAAATGAAAATTCAGAATGCCCAAATATCATTGATATTTAACGATATTGAGATTATACTAAGAGAGTAATATTGAACACAATCAAAAAATAAAATGATTTCCGAGAGAAGAAATTCGTGAAAACTGTGCGTAAATAAGAGGGAAATAACCATTCGATTTGCACTGGACGATCAATTTGTAAAAATGATTAATGGGGAAAGGAATTTGTAGATGTAAGCAAACAGAATGTGAAATATGACGGGGTGCACAAATGTTGGGAAGAAAAGAAAATACACAAATAAAAATATTGAAAAATCAAAAATATAAAAATCTCAAAATATCTAAAAATCTCAAAAATATCAAGCGAAATGACATTTATGCAAACTACTAAACGGCAAATACAAACACATATCAAATAACAAATGGATCTTAGCAGAGAAATAATAACGCCTTATTCAGAGACGAGTGGTTTCATCTAAAAGCAACGTAGAGTGAAAGTAAACGCAGTCGTTCACGTCTAGTCTCTGGTTACCGTACCGTCGTCCACGCTCTCTCCCTCCAGTCTGTTGCATGAATCTCTCTCGCAGCCAAACCGACCCGGCTTCTCCGAAACGCCGTGCCATCGCTTGCAGTCGGCCGACAGGGCGCGCCGTGGAGGCAAAAACAGAGCTATCGAATGGACAATGAAAATTCAGAACGCTTCAAAGCCATTTGCATTCGACGATGGTGAGCAGAGAGGGTTTACCATTTAGTAAAGGCAGAAATATTGATCGCTAATACATAAAATAATTTTTTTTTTTTTATTTAAGGTCGCCTTATAAACGGCTAGGTCATTGGCGACCACAGTTACAATAATACAGTAGTTACAAATATACAAATATACATTAGTTGCACAATTTCATGGGATACACACATAGAGCCTTAATATTAATATTGTACATGGGACAATGAATAGTCATTAGCTAAATACTATTTATGAGATTAAATTTGGTGAGGAGTTCTATAATTTTCATGTGGCCGGAATCAGAATTGAATATACAGTGGAGATTGTCATTGATGTTGAGGTATGTTCTGACAGCCGACATTACCTGGCAATCAACTATAATGTGTTTAGTTGAAACTGGGAGGCCGCAATTTGGGCAAGGGTCAGGAGTAGCCTTTTTTAGCAGGTAGCTGTGACTAAGTTTAAAATGTCCTATACGGAGTCTTGTAATAACCACTTGATGTCTTCTGCTAAGTCTTACGGATGTGACGGGAGATGTGGAGGCAAAAACAGAGCTATCGAATGGACAATGAAAATTCAGAACGCTTCAAAGCCATTTGCATTCGACGATGGTGAGCAGAGAGGGTTTACCATTTAGTAAAGGCAGAAATATTGATCGCTAATACATAAAATAAAATTATAACCAATGAAAAGAACATATAAGTACAAAAGCTAATGGATGGGAGTAAACAGTACGATACACGCTAGAAAATCAATTGATAAAGATTATTAATGTCAAAAAATCCTTTGATATAACCTCTGTAAAATGAAGAGGTGCATTAACCAAATGCTCCATGGGTAGCTCACTGGCCAGTGTGTTCGCTTTCCATGACGCGATCCCGGGTTCAATTCCCGGTCGGGGTAGATTGTAGTGTGCGCTTTCCTTGACATGTCCTCGCATCTATGGCTGTATGACGATGAGAACGCTCTTAGCCCTTAACCCATGTCCCTAAGGTCAGGACACTGCTGGTATGCCTTAGTCCCGTCAGAAGTTGTTGTTCCAGTGCAGTCAGAGAGACACCATCCACAGGCAACCGAAGTAAGGAATATAATATGTATAGAAGTAAATAAGTGAGAGTGAACAATATGAAACACACTAGAATTTATATTGTTAAATATGATTAAAGTCAAAATAAATTAGAGATAACCTGTAAAATTTGAGGATGCACACTAACAAAAGACAGTAGACAAATAATACCATTTAAAACTCGGAATAATTTGAAAATTAAAGAATGGCGATGGAGAAAATCAGAAAGTGAAAATTACTAACACGCATAAAATGAAATCAAATCGCGTCAGAAGTGCACAGAACTGGATCGTTCATTCCATCTGAATACAGCGTAGCAGCAGAATAAGCACAGCCATCCACCTCTGGCCTCTGGCCACTCCAGCGCCCACGCCGCCGCATCCGCCCCCACCGCCCCCACCGCCCCCACCGCCCCCTCGCCCCCTCCCCCCTCGCCCCCTTGGCCTCTTCCGCCTGTTGCGCGAGCCGCTCAAGTGCCCCAGTCGCAACCGACAGACAACCGAGCTCTCCGAAATACCGTCTCTGTGCAAGAGAGGCACGAGCGCGCCACTGAAACAGAAGCTGCCCGTCTGTACTGGCCCAACAGCTCCCCACGGGGCCAAGGCCTAGCAGATGCGGCCATGAGTTAAGGTTGAATGATTGAGTTTTTTGTGTTTCCGGGCGCGTCAACGGCTTTGGTCATTAGTCCCGTAAGTGTAGAGCATGTTTTTTTCTTGGGAGATGGCGGTGATCTTCCCCCGCTGAATGGTGAGATCCGGCGCCGACCTACCGTCGGCTAGTGGGGTTTCCCCTAACCAGGAGACTCTCACCAGCGGGGCACCGCCCCAGCCGGGGCAAGCTCTAAGCTCCCGACCAGTCTCCCGGGATATGTGGTATTGCAGTGCATGTTAGTGTACGTGTGTGTGTAAGGGGAGAAGATAGGTCAAGGAAGAGGAAGGAAAGATCGCGCGCGGTCCGTGGCCCGTTGGGTAGGGTACTGCTCTGGCATTCGCCTGGTGTTGATCAGAGAAATCACGGAAAATTTCCGATCAGAGCAGCCGGCTGCTAGAATCCTCCTCCAGACAGCGACTGAATTCTACCTCTCTGAAAAGCTAGTGTCGAAAATCCTGCCGCCGTGGGGAGTGTAACCTAGGACCTCCCGGTCAGAGGCGCTGCAGTGACATCATTTGATGCACTGAGCTACCGGTATGAGTTAAGGGGTAGGTGTGGTTATCACACAGATATCCCTACGTGATATCCTGGTCTTCTCAATCTGAGAAGTGAGCGTTCTCATCGTCACACAGCAACATATACTGGGACATACAAGGAAAGCGCACACTGCACTATGCCCCCATCGACCCAGGGGTCGCGTTATGGAAACATATCCCGCTGAAGAGGGAGTGACCCGTAGGGTGAAACAGAATCAGAGGATTCAAATAACTGAAAATGTAGAATATACCAAAAACATTGATATTTGACGCCAGAAATATTAGATAAAAGAAGTAATGTTGATCAAGGTAAACGAAATAACCAACTAATATGTAGCATAAACCCAAAAAGCAAATGAGCAGAAGAAAATTTTACGATAACTAGAGAACATATAAACATGATTAACAGTAAAATGAAACATTGGATATTAGCAAGAAAATGGTGAAATATGATGCAGCTCAGAAACAAAAAAATAGAAGAGATACATTTTTTTTCTTCCTGGGGCTTCTTCCTGCTTTAGAAGATGCCGATTTCGAGTATCCGCACCGAGTACCCACTATGGTTCTCACGGAAACACGTATTAACCTTTACACTAGACCTACGTGAGGGCTCCTAGGTCTCTGGTCTGCAGACTCACAAGGCCTTCCACGACAACACACATACTTGAAAGACTAGGGACAAATAACCATGTCTTCAGCAGAACTCAAACCTGCGACCCTTCAGACGAAGGTGATGGGTCGGTACACGCTCTAGTCACCTCGGCCATCCAGATACTGCTATATAAGAACAGATACAACTATAGAAAAAAATCTGAGTATATGTAAAAATTAAAGAAGAGCAGTACAGGAGAGAAGGATGATAAAAGTAACTAATTACCCCATACAATCGTGATATTGCAGCACACATGCACAGGTTGAATCTTTAATTTCTTCTAAAATAGTGTAAATCAACGATAAACGCCGGCATTCACTGGTGGTCAGCCAGAAACTCCTTACACCCACGCCTGTTTCATGAATATCTCTTGCTCCCCAAACAACGCTTCTCTGAAAAGCCGTCTCTTGCAGTCGACCGGCATCGCGGAGGTAAAAACAGAGCGACCGAGTAGGCGATAAAAATTCAGAACGCTTTAAAGTTATTTGCACTCAACGACGTTGTAAACAGATTGCTTACAGTTCAGTGAATGGAGTAAGAGTAACTGCGGTTAAACGAAATAAGATGTAAATTATATATCATTATTTAAGCCTCTAGGATGGCTAATAGGAAGTGTACTAATTTCTCGTGATGTCCTGGCTTCGATTCCCAGTCAAGGCAAAAATAGAGTTGAGGCGTTCCTTTAAAATCAACTCTTTCTGAACTTGTGACGTAGAATAGCTTAGGAAGGTGGAATTTGATAATTATGATGAAGGGAATACGTCATGTTTGCCTCATATCTCTCTTGCTCGCCAAGCGTTGGAATTAAACTAGGTCCAAGCATGGATGACACTGTTAGCTAGCCGGCAAAAACGGACAGTGAACCAAAATTCTAAATATATACATACACTATAATTTAGAAAAGATCACTAGTTGGTAAATATGCTTTATTTTAAAATGAATTATGAGATATTATTGAACGTATTAGTACCGAAGATACTATCTGAGATATTATTGAAGTATCTATATTACCAATATAAACTAAAACAAAACTATTTTGTTTCTGTAAAATGCAAATATTCGATTGTGTTGTTCGCTCTGTTTTCATATTGAACCTACAGCTGAATTATCAAAGTAAGTGTACAATTAACAGACAAATGACGTCATGCGATAGCAAGGCTCCAAAGAAGATGTCCACTATAAAATATTTTCTATTTACTTGTTGCGTTATGAAACAATATTATTAATATTCTTGAAGCGTAAAAAACTGTTGTACTATGTATCCGAATACTATAGGACATTACTGCTGTATTTCTGAACACTGTGTTTGTAAAATATGTGATAAAAGAGTGAATTATGTAATACGTGTTATAATATAATATTTTATTTGTTGTTCTTAAAGAGCTCTACTTTCTGCAAAATCATTTTAGTAGTTTTGTTCAGCAGCATATTTTCTGACACAAGCCCCTAATTATATTCCATTTGTGACTGCAGGACAAAAATAGAATAACAACGGAACAGAACAGTATTATAAAATTCACTCAATGTTTAAAATACTGCTACATAGAACTTCCATAGACATGCACAAAATAAAAGAATGTTTCATTTCACCTGGAAATACGCAGAAGCAGAACAAACGCAAAACCACCTTTGACCTCTGCTCGCCCAGCCGCCACCTATTGCAGGTAGGGATAGCAAAATACATCCATGTTTTTAAAAAATCGATATTTTGCTTTTGATGTTTTCTTCACATCGATATTTTGTTGCAAAAACATTCATGTTTTTTTAATTTTTATTTTTTTTAATAAAGGGCTTTAAGCTTGTTGTAAAGTAGCAGCAACCTATAGCAATATCGTTGTTTTGCGTCATCCTCTTTATCACGCTGCATACTTCGCCTGTGCAATCTGAGGAAGTTTGGGAGCTGCTCGTCTTAGAATTGTATGTTATCGCCATATGTCATTGCTTGAATCGACAGTGAAACACGAATTCGACTTCAAAACACGATGTTCTTTATTGTTAATTTTATTCTTTACATTGGATAATTTTTTTACATACTACTAACGTGCTGTTAGCCAAACAAAGTATATCTGTACTATAATTACTATCTGTACTATAACAAAGTATATCTGTACTATAAACGGATAGGAAACTAGCATGTTTCCTATCCATTACTATATGTTTTCATAAACCAGATATTTTTAGATAGTTAAAACATATATTTTTTAAACATCGATATTTTTTTCATCACCGTTTTCATCGACTTCGAAAACCCATTAGCGATGTATAGAAACATTGATGTATCGATGCTTTGGTCAAATTTACCATCAATAGTTGCGGGAGCTTCTCGTCCACGCTTACTCTATTCCCCCGAAATCCCTCTAAAACATCGTCTCGGTCCATGAGAGGACGGATGCACCATGGAGGCAGAAACCGAGCGGCCGAATAGACTTGCGGGTCTCCAAACTTTCTTCTACTAGGAACCGCATAGGCTTTTGTTAAGAGGGACAAAAGTTATATTTCATGATAGGAGAAATTTATCGTATATTCGTTAAATTTTAATTTTATACATATTTGTGTGTATAAAATTAAAATTTAACGAATATACGATAAATTTCTATTCTCTCTTCTTTTAAATATATATATATATTAAATATATATATATATATATATATATATATATATATATATATATACACATAAATTTCAATTATAGAACGACCAAACAGTTAGCAATTCAAAAATTCATTCTTAAAACACATGTGATCATATGAGAACACAATTCTGAACATGATATTTGTAATATTCAATACATATTGAGTGCTACAATTTTAAAATTTCAAAACTGAATTATAGACACTTTTCTCTAAAACATAAAAATAAGAAATAATTTTAAAATTTACTTCCAAGAGAGCAATAAAATTGTTTTACAGACACTAACAGTTAATTTGTGAATTAATTTTTGTGCCATTTATTGTTAAAATATGTCGCTAATGTTCATCACTTAAAGTCACACAGGTTAAAGTGTCTCACAAATATTCGTCACGTAAGTCACAATAGCACGACATCGCGACATGTCTGGTGCGTGGACACAAGATTGTATAAATAGGAAACCATATTCCTAAATTGTGCAAACAAGTTCCAGCCTGTGTGACAACGAAATTGAATTAGAATATACGGGTCACATAGAATACTGCCGAGAGGCGGATGTGATCCGCGGGCCGTAGTTTGGACATTCCTGGAATAGACCAAGAACGTACAGAATGAATCAAACTCAATTTTATTCGACAACGCTGTTATTCGGTAAAAGGTATTATGATGATTATTAAACACGGGATAAAATAATATCCAACGCAGAAAATCATACGCAACAAATAGGAAGTTATTGGAAAAAATAGTTGGTATCCATTAGAAAAACAGTTGGAAAAGATGCAAAACGAATTCTTCGTTTTTAGCAAAAATCATAAGTAATGTGAGGGAGTACCAACTGGAAAGGCTATATTTAAATAGTGCTCTTAAAAGTCGAAATAGTTTGACAAATACAGAATAGAAAGAGAGAAGTTCACTAACAAAGCAATCACTAAACACTAATATGAGATACTAAAGACTATATTTAAGTAAGGCTCTTAAAATCCCAAATAGTTTGATAAATACAGAAGAGCATTGAATAAGTTCACTAATAAAAATAATGTTACTAAATACTGCAAATACATTGCAGTAGATATGCACGGAAATGAATATTTCATTTTATCCTAAAACAGGATAGATCATCAATAAACGAAGGAGTTTATTTCTGGCCTCTTGTCTCCCTCTGACCTCTGCGCAGACCCCCACCTAACGCCTGTTGCGCGAAATTCTCAGGCACTCTAACCTCATTCCACGGCGCCTCTCCGAAACGCCGTCTATGGCCTAGGGCGGAAGGCAACACGCCATGGAGGCAGACACAGTGATCGAATTGACAATGAACACCGAAAACCTGTGTACTTTTGACCATACGAAGTAGTATTAAGGGAGTAATGTTGAAAATGAATTAACGAAATATGTTAATAAGCTATAGAAAAAAATTATAGTGCGTCAAAAAGATCAAATTGCAGAAAACAATTAAAATGCATAAAAAAATAGTTTTGTAAAGATGACAAAAATAATACCAAAATACCTTCATTTAAGTGTGTTGAATACGAAACATGAGAAAATAAACAAAAGCTCGTACGAAAAGACAAAAACATCGCAATACGAATGGATATGAGAGGAAGAGTACTTAGCAGTTTTCAAAGAGGAACCCATTTCTTCTGAAATAGACGTCATAAAAACACAGAACAAACACAGTCGATCACCCTTGACCTCTGGCAACTCAGCCGCACCTCCCCTCCCCCCGCCTTTTTGTTGGACGAATCTCTCTGGCTTCCCAACTCCGTTTGCTGGCCCCCTTTACAAAACGCCGTCACTGGCATGGAGGAAGGAAAGCGCGATCGCATTAACAATGAGCATTCAGAACACAAAAAGTCAGTGATATTTAACAATATTTAGATCATATTAAGGGTGAATTGTTTAGCACGATTAACGAAATAAATTAACAGCCTGTTTAAAAAAGTGTACGCAAGAAAAAAAGACAAATTATGTGGAGGAAACAATCAATATGCACTATAAAATAAGTTTGTGAAGGTGGTAAAATAATAGCAAAAGAAGTCATTAATATAAACGAGAAGTATGTGTAACTTGAGAAAGTAAACGAACGATTGTAAGAAATGACCGAAATATTACGATACAAATAGATCTCAGCAGAAAAGTAGTTACCCATTTTCATAGAGAAGCCCATTTCTTCTCACATAGAAGATATAAAAATACAGAGTAACCGCATCTAACCACCCTTGACCACCGGCTTCCCCCTATCCCTTCCGCAGCCTGTTGCGCGAATTTTTCTGGCAGCCCAACCCCTTTCCACGGCTTCTCTGTCCGTGGGCCGAGAGGCTGTGACACAGACAGAAACCGAGCGATGTAATTGACCATGAACAATGAGAACACAAAAATCACTGACATATGACAAAATTGGGGTTGGATTAGAGAAGTAATACTGAACACGATTGACGAAATAAATTAACAACCTGTAGTAAAGTATGATCACGAAAAATAGAAAAAATAAGTGGTGAACCAATTAATACGGATTATAAAATAAACTAAGAAAATAAAAAAATAATATGAAAAGAAATTCGTTAATACAAGCTAGAATTCACCATTGTAGAATTCATGACCATTGATGAAATAAGGAGTATATTTCACGGGATTGGTTAATTATAAACAATGAAACAATTAGTTGGCCAACGTTTTGGAATTTATAATTCCTTCATCAGGGCTGAAGTTCAAAAATAAAAACAAGCGGAGTGGCTGTAGCACGTGGTCCTGACACCACAAAACGTTTTCATTAATTTACGTTGGAGCCGTGGCCAGATTCAGACGAGTCTCGGGATGGACCTATGTGCTGTAGTAACTTCATGTTTTCTTTTTTTTTTGGGGGGGGAGGTTGGATATGGATATTGACTTTCTAATATATTATTAAGGTGTATACATTTCATATTACTGTTTTTTATATATAATCTGGTGTATTGTAAAAAAATTAGGTAGATTTCTTCATGCCTTGTTTTTGTACTTTAGCCCTGATGAAGGAATTATAAATTTCGAAACGTTAGTATATTAATTGTTTTGTTGTTTAGAATTAACCAAACCCGAGAACTACATCCCTTATAAGCGAGAAGCTTAGGAAACACGAGAGAATAAACAATGATTCGTAAGGAAAAAATAATATTGCAGTGAAAATAAATCTTAGCGGAAGAGTAGTTAGCCCCTTTCACAGAGGAAACTATTTCTTCTGAAATACAGTATAGACGCAGCCGACCAGCCTTGATCCCCGGTCACCCAACCACCCCTTCCCCCTACTTACTGTTACACGAATCACCCCATCCCCATTCCATGGCCTCTCCGAAACGACGCCTCCGTCCGTGGAGCAGCAGGCTGCGCCAACGAGGCTGAAACTGAGTGACGAATTCACAATTAACATTCAGACGCTTCAAAGTCATTGACCTTTTACAATATTTCAATTTGCTTAAGGAGTAACGTTACACATGATTGAGGGAATAAACTTGTAACTCATAAAAAAGTAAACGTAAAAAAAAGACAAATTCTATGGAGAAAGCAGTATGCATTATCAACTCGTAAACACAAAAATAACCAAGGGAACTGGTTAGGAGCAAGAAGAATGTAAAACATGAAAAAGTGAACGAAAGTTTAAAAAAGACGAGTAAAAGAAGTAGAGAAGAAAGTGCAGATATTGCAGTGCAAATGAATCTTTGAGTTGTTGCCCATTTTCACAGAGGAGCCCATTTCTTCTGAAAAACAGAACAACCACAGACGTCCACCCTTGACCTCCGGTCACCCAGCCGCCCCTCCACCCCCTCCCGCCTGTTGCGCGAATCTCCCTGCCTCCCCACCCCCCTTCCACGGCCTCTCCGAAACCGCGCCTCCGTCCGTGGAGCAGCAGGCTGCGCCAACGAGGCTGAAACTGAGTGACGAATTCACAATTAACATTCAGACGCTTCAAAGTCATTGACCTTTTACAATATTTCAATTTGCTTAAGGAGTAACGTTACACATGATTGAGGGAATAAACTTGTAACTCATAAAAAAGTAAACGTAAAAAAAAGACAAATTCTATGGAGAAAGCAGTATGCATTATCAACTCGTAAACACAAAAATAACCAAGGGAACTGGTTAGGAGCAAGAAGAATGTAAAACATGAAAAAGTGAACGAAAGTTTAAAAAAGACGAGTAAAAGAAGTAGAGAAGAAAGTGCAGATATTGCAGTGCAAATGAATCTTTGAGTTGTTGCCCATTTTCACAGAGGAGCCCATTTCTTCTGAAAAACAGAACAACCACAGACGTCCACCCTTGACCTCCGGTCACCCAGCCGCCCCTCCACCCCCTCCCGCCTGTTGCGCGAATCTCCCTGCCTCCCCACCCCCCTTCCACGGCCTCTCGGACCCGCCGCCTCGGTCCGCGGGGCGGCCGGCAGCACCGCGCGCGCCTCCGCCCACCCCCGCGAGATCGATGCCCGCACGGCGCGTGCGCGCGCCTCCGCCTCCGCCGCCGCCGCCGCCGGAGCCGCGCTCCGCCTCCAGTGCGCGGCCGGCGACGATCCGTCGCTGCAGCATGCCGGCATGCCGCCTCCGCGCCGCCGCCACCGCCGCCCGACTCGCTGACGCGCCGTCGCCCGCCGGCTCCGTCGCCCGTCATGCCGCCGCCCCCGCCGCCGCAGGCGGCCCGCCCCGCGCCGCGCGCCGGCGTCCTGCTGCTCCTGGTCGCCGCCGCCCTCCTCCCGAGCTGGGCCCTCACCGATGTGGACCCCGGCAGCAGCGTCCGCCACCGCCGCTCACGCACGCACTTCTCCCGCCCGGCTCGCCGCTCCGACTTCCCCACCGGCTGGGGGCCCGCGTCCCTCCCACCCCCCCTACAACCCGACCCCTCGGGGGACTTCCTGGATTATGAAGAACCCGCCGACCAGGCGTCGTCGGAAACCGCCGTCACCTCCAACGCCCCCGACCTCAACCCCGACGACGCGTCGGAGCCCGCGGACGGGCCGCGCCGAGCCGAGGAGGACATGCTCACCAAGTTCCTGAGGATCGTGGAGACGCAACACCTCCTCGGGGACAACTGCACCGCCGGGACGGACCTCAACCTGGGCGAAGGCGTCGTGGATCGGTACGCTCAAGAGCGGTTCCGGGTGGAAGCCGAGGTGGCGGTGAGTCGGGCGAATATGCTCACCCGCTTGTGGAAATACGCCGATCCGGACGTGATGCTCTCGGAGTATCTGCTGCACGCGTCCGTGTTTTCCATGGTGGAGTTCGACGACGATATTTTCGCGGCGGGAAACTGTTACGATCAGTTTCAGTATAAGGACTACTGGCTGTTCTGCCCGTACGCGTACCGCCTGCCCGAAGGGCCGATTCTCGTGAAGGATTTAGCGGTGGAGTACAAGTACCTTAGCAACACGTCGGAGTGGTTCTTCATCGCGAGGAAGAATGCCGAACGAGTGATACAGGAACACAACCAGTTTTCTCGCGGTGAGTCTAAGTCCACGATGTGACTTGCTTTTCTGTGATTTGTCTCCCGTTTGTTGGTGAGTGACGGGTCCTTGTTGGTTGTCAATTTTTTACCATGACTTTTTTTTAGGGTGAGAAGATTTATGGTGACGAGAAACACATTTTCATAAAAAAATAAAATTAATGAAATAAAGTGAAGAAATCAGACTCCATGAACTTCGTAAAACCTTGTATAAAGTCCTTTGTATGTTGTTTGCCTTCAAACAAACTCATATTTCTTTATTTATTATTATGAGTTTAAAATTCAGCTGCATTTTGTTTTCTTTAATGTCATGTAATGAATGTGTTTTACAACTTCCTTTAGTACTATAAAAATTACACTTTCCAACGCAGCGAACTGAGTATAACCGTACCGTGCTACATTCCACATATTATGACTTTTACTCTCCAACTTTTGTCGCTTAAAAAAAAACTAACTTGCGATGACATAGTAGAGAGTTTTGAATTTTAACTTCGTCGCAAAGGCTTCAGTGGTTTCATACAACGGCTACTGAGTACAGCTAAGAATAGAACAAGTAACTAATTTATACTTTCAAAGGTTTTGAAGAGTAAGGAGACACTACTTTCGGGAATGCAAGTATTTGTAAAGAAACGTTCCGTTATTAAAGACATTTTATAAATTCGATCGTTGACGAGCAGAAGTATAGTAAATTTATCTTGTACTCAAGCGTCTCTCATACAAACTTAAAGTTGTGTCAGAGAATGAATATAACATGAATAACAAAGAATAAAGTGTTAATTTTTATTTTCCGAAAAAATATTATAGAATAAAGAAGGACTCATCCCTTTAAAATATATAAAAAACATTGTTATGTTTAATTATTTAAAATGAAATAGGTAGTGATACGATAGTGCATTATTGGAGAATTTTTAATTGGCAAAACAAGTACACTTTATTCATTCAGAAGCATTTGGTCGACATTACATGAAGTATTTTTTGGTTCAGAAGGATAAAACTGCGCTCTGGGGATAAAATAATTTATTTTATTCACATTATGAATATCTCGTTAGTTTGAAATATATCGTCAGTTAGGAAGAATAGGTGCGTTTCTTTTCGCATTAGCCGCGTCTGATGTGGATAAAATGGTAAATTAGTTGCACTATCTCACTGAATACTACGATTAGAGATAATTTCAAAGTAGCGGAGTAGACGGGGTTAATAGTAAACTCTCTATATGTGCTTGGTTTGCGTGGGGCACGTTAACGTTTGAATTTAAGCGAGCTTTACCGTGACAGTATAGTATCTTCTCGTTTACTCTGAATGTTGAAATATCACTCAGCTTATAAAGATCTTTTATTGGATAAAACCTTTACACAACCGAAGTAAAGTAATTTAATGTTTCAACAAACTGCGAATACTCGTGCTATTGAAAAATGAGGAAATAATACAAATAAATGGAATTTACGAAGACTGGAAAAATTATGAGGTTTTTTTATTTCTTGAAAATATTAAAAGCCTGTTGCTTTATGAAAAAACTTTCAATTTAAAATGATTCCAAATACGTGTATTAATGATCATTCACGTAATGATAACATTTTTGAAAGAAATTAGTTTCGCAAAATTATATTTTAGTGTATATATTGATAACAAAGATTCTGATGGTCTGAATTTTCAACTTAATAAGTTCATAGTATTATCCGAATCCCAGATCTAAAAGCACGAAAATAAGATAAATTTGTCCTAATAGAAGTGGACATAACATTTAATTTAACGGGCCACTGGATAATTACAATTATTATTTCTTATTAGTGCAGTATAATTATTATTTTTTACATAAAGCATGAAAGTAATTGTGTAATAATAATAGTTATCCAAGAGGAACTTATAGTACGGTTCCCACAGAACTGCTGACGCATAAGATCGGAAAGACAGAGCTAACAAGTGACGAAAAGATAGATCGACCCATGCGTCGATGCGGTGAAAGGAGTTGAGGAGGTAATTCGTGAAACGATGTGGCGAAAGAAAAAAATCTAAGGTACAGACAAGGTAGCCAACGAGAGAGGAACGAGCGGACAGTCGTAGAGAACAACCAATTGAAAGACGCCGGAGATAACAGGAGATAGACGGATCTTGACTGAAGGATTTATTGATAATGCAACTATCGAAGGGCTCGGTTGGTAATAGGCGAAAGCAAATGTAAAATGCTGTATACGGACGGGTGAATGCAGAGACGGGCGAGTAAAAGAACAGGCGTTTGGATAGGAAGAGAGAAAAGGAGACACATTTACGCGATCGGGCAGGCGGAGGACGGGCGAATAGATTCTCGGACGGGAGCGTTCGGACAGGGGTAGATGGCTGGAAATCGTGGGGAGAGAGGCAGGCGGGGTGTTCGGTGGCTGAAGGCACGTCAAGAAACAGACGGGCGGGCAAACAGGGCGCACGGCCGGGCCAATGGGCGGACAAGAGGACGAGCAGACAGGCGAGCAGATAGGCAGAAAGCCGAATAGGCGGGCGGGTAGATGAACGGATGTACAGGAGGAACGAAAGATAGCCGGATGGAAAAGCGAACAGGTATGTGAGTGGGGGAACGAAAGGACAGATAGAAGGGGACGAACGGGTGAACGAGAAAGAGGATTAACGTGCAGGTAGACGGACAGGCGAACGGGCGAGACGATAAATGCTCAGCGGAATTAAATGTGTCGAATAACGGATGATAGGGAGAACCAGAAAATAGACGAATGGGAAACTTGGAAGCAACGTCACGGAAAAAGAGTACGATTTCTCATAAAAATTTCAAATATTTTCACACTAAGTAAGAATGTATGTACTTGGCGCTATTGGGTCGGTAGTCCGACTTCGCCGACCAGCTACCGGTGACCCCCATGCCTGGGCCTAGTTAAATTCCCATTTTTGGTGGTAAGAGCGACATGAGATGAACATGACATATTCTCTTCACCGTAGCTAGCAAGATCCGCCTGCTTGAGCTTTTCTCCGTCACACAGCTACAGAAACTGGGACGATTTTAAAGGAAAGCTACAAGTCTGTTTATACCTCGATCGGGAAACGAACACGGCACGTGAAGGTAGCACGCTGCCCATGAGCCATTTCAGAGGCTTGGGGTAAGAATTCTTATCTATATACATGATATCATGACATTTGAGACACTCTGCAACGTATACCTGGAGTATAACGAGTGGTTTATGCTAACCAATATGTAATGGAACCTTTGCTTGCGAGTAAGATATCTGAAACAGCTAATATACGTTGCTAATGTGTTTAATGAACGAGTAGTGATATCCTGCTCTCATATGCGAGAGATACGCTTATTTGTTGGTGTTGATTGATTGATTGTTTCGTGTTTCCGGGCACGTCAACTGCTTTGGTCATTAGTCCCGTTAGTGTAGTACATGTTTTTTTCTCGGGAGATGGCGGTGATCTTCCCCCGCTGGATGGCAAGATCCAGCGCCGACTTACCGTCGGCTAGTGGGGTTTTCCCCCTAACCAGGACTCTCCCACCAACGGGGCACCGCCCCAGCCGAGACAAGCTCTAAGCTCCCGACCGGTCTCCCGGAATATGTGGTAGTGTAGTGCATGTTAGTGTAAGTGCGTGTAAAGGGAGAGGATAGGACAAGAAAGAGGAAGGAAAGATCGCGCGCGGTTCGTACCCCGTTTGGTAGAGTACTGCTCCGGCATTCGCTTGGTGTTGATCGGAAAAAACACGGAAAACTACCAATCACAGCAGCCGGCCTCTAGAATTCTCCTACAGACAGCGACTGAATTCGACCTAGCTGAAAAGCTAGTGTCGAAAATCCTACCACCGTCAGGCTTCGAACCTAGGACCTCCCTGTCAGGGGCGCTGCAGTGACATCAGTTGATGCACTGAGCTACCGCTCCCGGTTTGTTGGTGTTGAAATTACCCGTAAATAATTGTATGGAAATTGTAACTTAGAAAATAAAATGACGAAAATGCACGTCCAACTACGTAGACGTCAATACGATAGACACGATGCATGAATTTATAGCACCGCCGCTATTACGTTCTATGTGATACCTGTAAGATACTTACTTACAGAGATTCTTCAGAAATTGCATTTGAAAGTAAATAATGGTATCTGACACTATTCGTGAAATCAAGATTTTTTAAGTGAGTATATCACTACATTCCATGCGTCAGTGAAAATAGTTTCTTGAGGCACTTTCATTATTGACACACCTTTCTTGAGACACTTGCACTCGTATAAATATACTTAGTATAAGTTGGACGTCCAGTGGTAGCTTCCCGCATCAAAGGAGCTGTGTGCAGGAACGGTGCCACAATTCATATGCGGGGCAAGGGACGGTCTGCTCACATCGAAGAGTCTGGAACCCAAGTGAATACAGTAAGAAGAAGTCCACTGGACATACAATGGTAGAAATCTCTATTCGTGGACTGTGGCACTAGACGCGTTTATACATGAAGTACAAAACAAGACTTGTTCGAAACAATAAATGCGTAGTTAATGTAATTAATATGATAACGTATTTTATATGATTTTTAACGTATATTATATTTTGAAAATTGATAATTAATACATTATATAATTAATACATTAACAATTATTTTAACGTATTTTATATTATAATTGATTATTTAATGTGTATTATAATGATAACGTATTTTATTCCCTTTGTAAGCGGCCAGTACGGCCTAGTAGGCAGCATGTAGCTAATAGTGGTCGAACGAAGAATATTGATTGCTACGCAGTGGCAATACGATCACGAGTTCGTTTCGTATCAACTAATGTTCTCACATTGCATTTTGCTGAGAAAGTTGAAATTCCATAAATCAGTGTTCATCTCTAACACCATTATGATAGAAAATATATTTATTCGAATTGGGGTTTATTTTCCTTGTAAATGTTTTTTAAGTAATCTTTAGACAAAACTATTAGAAAAATTAATTTTTTTAAAAAATGAAACGAAAAAAAACTTGCTTTTGGGATAGGTTAAGAGCATCATACGAATAGCTTCCCGTGTTGTGATCCCGGGTTCGATTCTTGCTCTGGGCAAAAATAGAGTTGTAGCTTACCTTTAAAATAGTCTCGTTTCTGTCACTGTGGATCGAAGAAAAGCTTAGCCAGACAGAATTTGCCAGATAAGGTGTAGGGAATACATCATGTCTCCACATGTCTCTCTTATCCCCCAAGTGTCGGAATTAAATTAGACATGGAAGGCACCGTTAGCCAGCCAACAAAGTCGGGCAATAGACACAAAATGCCAAATACATACATATAAATAAAAATAAATAAAACGTACATTAAACTTCTACATCAAAAAATTAAAACGTACGGAACAAATATTAAATATTTTAAGTGTACTTCACAAAGATTTATTACTTTCAAATTAAATTTTGCGGCGAAAAGTGTTGATTGCCATTGATTTTCATTTAAATGTGTTCTGCTGTACTTTCGTACTTTTTACAGTGATGCATTTCTTTAATATTCTCTCACATTCACAAATGTCATATAGCTGCGAAAAAGTATTTATACAAATGTGTGAAAAATAATATTTTAATGTTAAAATATATTTACCCTCCACTGAAAAAAAATTAATTATGGTATTGTCTTTCTTTAACTTACGTTTCCTTTACATGCAATTCCGTGTACTTAAAGCCAAAACACCAAAGGTTCTTGAGGAAAATTAAATTGTATTATAGCAATATTGTGAATCAATATAGAACCATAATAATGTTTCTGACTATTTTTATATTTAAATTCAGATGAAGAACCGATAAGTCGTACTAGTTTCTTTCGTGACTCGAAAACATAAATTGTGCCAGCCAAACACGACCGAAGTTAATAAAATTAACTCTTAGCTTTGACGTGGCAAAAGGTGTGATTTGGCGCCACAAAGCCCATATCTCACGCTAAGCTCCCAGATTTTGCGTTGTTTTTGTTGAGTTGTACATCATTCAAGGTTCTACATCTGCGTCTGATATGGAATAATGGCTGAAAGTCCAGACAGGCGCCTGCCGTACGGCCTGTGACGAATGGCCACCTCTGAGTTCACACGTTCGGTCGACGTTTTTCTCTCTGCCCCAGTTTCAACTCCATTAATTTTCGTTTGTATAGAGTATAATAGACAGCATTATTATTTTATAGACACTGAATGCTTTTTAGTTTTAAGAATTTTAGTCTTCCTTGGAATTTGTTCTTGTGTTGAGTTTTAAAATGAAACACTTGCCACTCTTTAAAAAAAAGAATTTGCATAAAAATTGCATATCTCAAATGCACCAATATACTAGACAAAAATGGATAATTTTACTGAAGGCAGCGGTATAGGTTATTATGTTTTCATCATTAATAATATGATTTGACTTTTCAAAAATGTATTTATTCGACTGCATTAGTATTATCTACAGTGATAGCGTGTGATGATAAGTACAGTGATAGTCTACATCTATGTTTTGTTAAAGACTTTTAATGTAGTTGACACGTTTCTAGAAATTAAGTTGCATTAACATGTTAATTGTACTTCCAATGACCTCCTTCTGGGAGAGAGGCACTTGTATACATTTGCTCTTATATATACTACATATATTCCTGGACTCGTGAATGAATAATTCAAATAATTATATTTTAAAGTGAAACAGAGCTCGCTGACCTTTGGAGATAAAACGTGGCAAACTCGAGTTCGTAAGTAGATTAGTCAAGCCCATTTATAAAATAATTTACCAGAAAGACGTAAAATGCCGAGTTATGTCATAAATCACTTATCTGACGAAGGACTTTGCTTCGCATGTCGTTGTGATATACCCTGATTTCAAAACTTGTGACATTTGTTGAGCGGACTTAATACGTAGCTGTCAATGCGGCGTTTCGTACGCTCATGCATATGGTGTCGCGTGAGAAATTCATTGCACGTAACCTACTTCCCCACTGACTCTATATCAGATGGAGCACGAAGATTTCTTTTTCTGTTCACGGTTCGTCCCAACGAGGACTAGTTTTACGATGAAAGAGAATGAATCCAAGTTTATGTGCGATTTTTTATTAGTTTGTATTTTTTTCCCGTGGCAATATCTTTTCAATCACACTCATCTTGCGAAAAGAATATGCACGTTTTCCGAATAATCTTGGGGATGAATGCTCGTACTTGACAATTAAATTTTTTTGTCAATGAGTTTAGAAACATTACAAATGCACTGACAATGTTTACCGATGAAAAAAAACATAATAACGATAACTCTTAGAACGGTTTTTTCAGTTCCATCCAAAGGTTTTGCTTCATAAGTTAGAACAATAAATCTTTTAAGGCTGAAGCAGGTGAGATCGCATAAAAAATAATAAATTTCATTGGTAAAGGATGTTGCAAAAGAAGCACGAAGTTTACTTATAGATTAACAGTTAAAACGGATGGCATTAAACAAATCTAGAATTTGACCTTTCGTATTCCTTGCTATCTTTAGGGTTGTTTTTTCATTGATGGAGTATAACAAGATTTAAAACAATTGAATTGATTACCAATGTTAGAAATAAACATGGTTACTTTTCTTTACAATCTACGTAACAATTCAGGCACTTTTTTTAGCTCTGGACGAAATTTTTGACTCCTTTTTAGGTGAACGTTGCCGCTAGTATTGGTCCAATAGTTTCTTCGAAGCACCTGATTGATCTGGAAGCTTTGGTGTCCTGGCCAATTCGAGGAATAGATGAAAATCACTTACCATTAAATCGGGGCTATACATCGGCTGATTAAGCATGTTCCACCTGCTCCAGAAGTTGTTTGATTATAACAGAACTGTGAGGACTGGTGTAGTCATGAATGAGGACATCTCCGGTAGTCAGCATTCTTATTTTGTTAGAAATTTTACCTCGTAAACTCTTCTCATTCTTTGGTGTAAATGTAAAGATATTTAAATGGTTAGGCAGAAGATCATACCTCATGACCTGAACCCCACCAGAAATAAAATTGTTGTTATTATTATTATTATTATTATTATTATTATTATTATTATTATTATTTCTAGTCAGGCGGTTTAACGACTCGATCGGAGGTTGTAAAGGAAACGCCCCTCGTATATGTGCTAAAAAGTGTTAATGTGTATGTTTCCACGAAATAATAGATTATGAACAGAAATATAAAATTGTTAAAGAAAATTATCACAATTTGAAGAAGTTTTCTAGAAAATTATGGGTGGAATTAGTTTGAGTTGTTAATGTTGTTTTTAAATTATTTATCGTTTCACATTTGAACTCCCAACAACTTTATTGCGCTAAGAAATTTTCCAATAAATGATTTTTTTCTTTGTTTAAATTATAAAGTACAAAAGATAAATTATAAATTTAATTACTCAAATATTTTTATAAAATATATCTTCATTTTATTGGTCATCATTATCGCCATATTGAGATATTATTATTGCTTTTATATGATGTTATATTTCAGATTAAACCACATATTTGATGAAAATACGTTTTCGTAGAATATTTCTACTCGGAATACAATTAAACATATTGATTTATTTTTCCGTATTCTTTTTGACGTTCGTGAGCGTGACGCTCGTGACGTTCTGTATGCATGAACTACATGTATATATTCCAACGTCATTGAATACAAAGACTGCACTGCACCTGGCAATTCATGCAACTGTACTGCACCTGGCTATTCATGCAACTTGCAATTATTTATGATTCATGAGACATTAGTGGTTAGGTAACTCTCTAGAATTACTACACACACACACACACACACACACACACACACACACACACTCAAAACTACAGAATAATTACAGCCATTATCTACAATTCACCACTTCGTTTATTATTTATGAAAATTATTAGAAACCAAATCATCTTACATTTTGAAGATAAATATTCTGTTTAAAATTTTGATACAAGAAATAAGATGAATAAATTTCCTAAGTATTTTCAAAGTCGCCATACAGTTTTATGAAAGTTTTAAAACTAATAAGATTATGAATTCAATAAATTGTTCACAATGACACGCTTTTTGGAGGGCACACAGGTTATTTCAACAACCTTGATTTCCAAACGATTTTAAACTGGAGGTATTCACGAGAGAAAACGTACAACAATGAATAAGGGAATTGCAAAACAAGTTATTCATAATTCAATGGTAAATCATTTAAAGAGAGGGAGAGAGAAGTGAAAAAAATTGATGGAAAGTAAATAACGTTTTATTGGTATAGACATTGACATTGGTATAATCGTAGGGAAAATATTTGTTTCGATTAATATGAATACGAGAAGAAATAAAAAATGTATTAGATATTTATTGGGGTATACGGACCGGAAATTTATATATATATATATAAATATATATATATATATATATATGTAAATATGTAAAATTTGCCCTCCCTTTTTGCAATTTGTAGACAACAAAGGCATTCGGGTGTAGGAGATGACTTCTTATATGTTACAAAATTAAGGTTATTGACTTATTACACCTTTCTTATTAAATATATGTCAAAGCACTCTTTATATCACATTAGATTTCTAGTTCAGAAAAATGACAATTAAAATTCATTCATACTCTGGATGCAGCCCACTACGCTGCCACCTTCACATTTTTCCAAGTAACATGAAATGTCAATTATCATTATTTGCGCCCAAACTTCTCAATTGTAATTATGTAAATGTAAAGATATTTAAGTGGTTTGGTGGAACAGTGGGCTTTATGGCCCGAGCCTTGCTAGAAATAAATACATTATTATTATTATTATTATTATTATTATTATTATTATTATTATTATTATTATTAGTATTATTATTATTATTTATAATAATTATTATTATTATTATTATTATTATTATCAAAAAGGCATTGGTCATTGAGAAATATGAGAGGGGACATGAAAATACGGTGATTGATGAAGGAGAAATGAGCAATGACGGAATGAGAGGCAGAGAAACTGGGAGTCGTCTTCATTTTCTTTCCATGACGCAAATGCACTTATAGTTTAGCCTTGGCCTATCTCAGACTGTAAGGGATGGGCCATTTCAGTAGGAGGGTACTGATCAGTAGCGGATAGGCAATTCGGCGGGTACAGATCAGTAGTGGATGGGCCAATCTGGGGGTAAAGGTCAGTAGAAGATGAGTAATTCTGGGGGTGTAGATCAGTAGATGGACCATTCTGCGGGTACAGATCAGTAGGGGATGGGATATTCGGCGCGTACTGATCACAATGGGATGAGCTATTCGGCGGTGGGTGATCAATCCATCGCCCCTCCCTAAGGACAAGGATTCGGGACAGAATATGGAAGGAAGGATTTCGCGCGGTCCGTAGCTCGCATTCCCAGGTGCTAAGCTCCCGACTGGTCTCCCGACCTTTGTGGCAGTGTAGTGCATATAAGTAGGGGAGAGGATAGAACAAGGAAGAGGAAGAAAAGATCGCGCGCGCGGTCCGTGGGCCGTTTGTTCCGGGTTTGCTCCGGCATTCGCCTGGTGTTGATCGGAGAAACTACTGAAAACTACCGATCAGAGCAGCCAACCGCTAGAATTCTCCTCCAGTCAGCGACTGAATGCGACCTAGCTGAAAAACTAGTGTCGAAAATCGTACCCGACTAGGTCGGCGCCGGATCACGCCATCCAGTGTGGGAAGGTCACCGCCATCTCACGATTAAAAACACACACTACACTTACGGGACTAATGATCTCAGTAGTGGACGCGCCCGGAATCACTATCAATCAATCAGTCAAAGCTGGGCCCAATGGTGGGAGACAAACACGCTAGCCACTCACCTCCACCCTCTCGGGTGGTAACGGAAAAGATTGTGTCGTTGCGGGCAAAATGGTGAACAATCTACAGGGGCGCTTTGGCATGCAGTACAGTTCTCTAGGTACGCAATTTTATCTTCCAATATTCAGGTCGAGTACACTTTTCGTACAGATAAAATCTAGAGGTATATTATAAATCGGAGCAACTTCAACAAGGAACACATATTTCCGAAATAATCTCTAGATCAGAATCGACAGCACTGGCACCAAAATAACACAAATTTAAAATAAACGTCAGCAATAAAACTCTAAATAATTGAAACAATACATCCCGAATAATGCAACACTGTTATATTAAAGAATATTACGATGAATTCTTCTCTATGCACGCCCAATTAGAATCAACGCTTCCAAAACAAACTTCAAAAAATTACGAATAGTCCAGAAGCTATTATTACGTACAATCATGCAGAAACCTCACCTTGCTTCATATCAGATCATCAATTGCACAACGAATTAAACCTCGAACCTCTCACATATTATATTAGTTACCTCTCTTATCATTTCTTCTCCAATAATATTCACATTCAAAATCTGTTAAATTGGTTGGTTGTTAGTGATTCCGGCCACGTGATATACTAAGGTATTATTCCCATAAGTGTAGTACATGTTTTTTTCGGGAGATAGCAGTGATCTTCCCCCGCTGGATGGCGAGATCCGGCACCGACCTACCGTCGGCTAGTGGGGTTCCCCCTAAACATGACTCTCCCACCAGCAGGGCACCGCCCCAGCTGGGACAAGCTCTAAGCTCCCGACCGGTCTCCCGGAATATGTGGTAGTGTAGTGCATGTTAGTGTAAGTCTTTGTGTGTTTAAGAGAGGAGGATAGGATAAGGAAGAGGAAGGAAAGATCGCGTATGGTCCGTGGCCCGTTTGTTAGGGTACTCGTCCGGCATTCACCTGGTGTTGATCGGAGTAACTCCGGAAATCTACGGATCAGAGCAGCCAGCCACTAGAAGTTTCTACTGACGGTGACTAAATTCGACCTAGCTGAAAAGCTAGTGTCGAAAATCCTACCACCGTCAGGCTTAGAAAATCCCACACATTTCACTCGCATCGTAAACAAATATCCTTTCCTAAATAAATTTTATACGTTGACGTCTGAGGTGCCATCACGATTTTTTCAACCTATGCGGGGTGCCCTGGGAGGAAACGTCGAATATTGGAGAATAAGTTCTTAAGACAATTTTGCGCATGTTTTGTCTAATAAACTACTTTGATATCCTGTATGGCCAAGACGCAATAAGCGCTCAAAAGTTGGTTTGAAAAACTGACTTTGTAGACAAAAATTTATATTGCAGAATCATATAAACACTCCAGAAACATGTAAATCGTTTATTATTTACAAACGAAATGAATATGTGTGCAGAAAAAATTAACACAGAAATAAGGAAAGCACTAATTTACGCAATACGACTGCTTTTTTATTTCTTTTCTTTTCTATTTCTCTATCTGAAAAAATATATTAATGTATTTTGTAAATAATAAAGAATTCGTGTTTCTGGAGTGTTGCTATGCTTCCGAAATGCAAAGTTTTGCCTAGAAAACATTTTTTCAAACCAACTTTTCAATGCGTGTTGCGGCTCAGCTCAGAACATCCAAGTACTTTATTAGACAAAATTTGGTTAAAATTGTTTGGAGAACTTATTTTCTAATTTTTGACGTTTCCTCCCCGGATATCCTTTATATTAGTATAGCTTAGTGTAATAATTAATAAAGTCATGCATTCATTTGAATAGTTTTTTTTATTTAAACTGACCCATGTCCAACAAACCATATACGTTATTAATTTCGGAACAATCGATTGTATTTGTTCACTCACGAGTATGGGTGACGCACACGTTACATTTTCTTAGTATAGTTCTTGGAGCCACAAGCTTTGTAGAGTAGTTGGCACGGACTGCAGTACTATTTTGAAATTCAAATGATGTTCGATTTAAGGTTCATTGTAATGTAGTAATTATATTTCTCTTGATGGGAAACGGATGAGATGACATAAGCATTCAAGAGTTTTAGATTTATAAAACCATTTTTTTTAAATATACAACAATGTACAAAAAATAAACGGCAGGAAAATGCCCATGGTTTTATATATGATCCATTCAAGTTCCTCTGTTAATTTTGGAAATTAATTTACCCTCTTTCTACTGAACTGCTGCGCCAAAAAGGCTGCTGTCGAATATGTGGAATTTGGGATCCTGCAGCTGCACTACGAGCAGAATATCGTACCAAAGTTATTTTCACTTCAAGAGTATAAACAATATGTTCATGGCATGTTCTCAAACGACGGTGTTCTGAAACAGTATGAAAATATAACCGAAATATCACGAGTGAGAAATTGGGTTAACGTAATCAAATATTAGCGTTTCTTTCTGCCAAAATAGAAACTGTTTCATTGATTTTTTTTTCAATTTTCTGGTTATCTAACAAAATACTAGACATCTCTCACATTGCTCGAACTAGTAAGGTTTTTTGTCAATTAACGAGTGTAGTATATGAAATTAGTAATAATGTAAACTAGACATTATAGGCATTACATTAAGTGTTGGAGAGATGCCTAAAAAGTTGATCTTCACTAACATTTTATTGTAAATACTATTTTTGTATTTCAAAACATTCGGCATTATCGTCGTGTTATATTATTATGTGGGATAATACATTATTCATTCAACGTCTTGAAACATTTATAATTCCAACATTGATTAATAATTTTTAAAGCAAATCTGGTCGCAAAATATTCCTGTTCCAATTAGCGGTACAGTCTTTGCAAACGGAGATCTAGATAAAAGCAGAATTTCGTAAAACGAAAATCAAATATAGTTTTGAAACAATTATTTAAAACAATCACGTTAGTTATTAAAATAACATTCAGATGTGTTACAAAATATCGTATTAGGAACATTACTGAAAAACACTCTCAACGACAAAAAAGTTAAATTAGTTTCGTTTATATTTGCTTCTGATATTCGAAACCAAATTATAGTCTACGAGCTGCATTGGGACCACTTCATTTATAATTACTGAATATTGATTTCGCTCTTCGCAATAGGCGGTGTTCTTGGAGCGTACCATTACGAATAATGGGATTTGCATTACAATTATTACTAAAATTAGCATAATCTGCTCTCCTCCAGTCTAATTATCTCTTAATAATCATTATGGCATTATTGTGTGCATTTAGTTCAATTGAAGGAAATGCTTTAGAGACGAGTTATTAGTACAACTGATTAACTTTGCAGGTGGCTTATTTGAAATGCATGACACCTTTGTGATATTTTGTGTAGATAAAATATGCAATGTGCGTTATTATTTCTCACAGTTAAACAAACTGATCTACTGATTGTATTGCATTAAGGTAATGATCGATTTGGATCGACTTGCTCTGCGAATTTGAAACCGATCTTTTACTTTTGGGGGTCACTAGCTTCCTACGAATTCTAACACTAACGGAAGTATAATTTTTTTTTTAAGTTCACTAAATTTGACTATCTTTCTACGAATTCTAATACTAACGGAAGAATAATATTTTTTGAAAAAAGGTCACTAAATATGACTAGCTTCCTACGAGTTCTAACACTAACGGAAATATAATATTTAGTTAAAGAAAGGTCACTAAATTTGAGGGGCTCAGGATAAGGCCAGATCACAACCGACCTCGTATTTTCAGTTAGAAGCATATTTTCAAATTGCATTTTACATTTTCTTGTTGGAACATTGTTTTCGCCAACAAAATTATATATTTTCACATAACATGGTCACAGTATTCTTCCAGTGGGTGTGTGCAGGTTTTAACGCGCAGTCAAATTAAGAAAACACATCAGAATAATAAAAATAAAGATTATAACTCTCGATATGTAAATATATACGTAACTCTAAACACTTTATTCTTGCTAAAATTGAAGAAATTTATTTCCTTCGGAGGTATAAAATGATTTCAAATCTATACAGTAACTGAAAGTAATGTGTGTAATACTCGTTGATTGATTGATTGATTTTTTCATGTTTCCGGGCACGTCAACTGCTTTGGTCATTAGTCCCGCCAGAGTAGTGCATGTTTTTTTCTCGGGAGATGGTGGTGATCATCCCCCGCTGGATGGCGAGATCCGGCGCCGACCTACCGTCAGCTAGTGGGGTTTCCCCCTAACCAGGACTCTCCCACCAGCGGGGCACCCCCTCTCAGCCGGGACAAGCTCCAAGCTCCCGACCAGTCTCCCGGAAGATGTGGTAGTGTAGTGCATGTCAGTGCAAGTGTGTGTGTAAGGGAAGAAGATAGGACAAGGAAGAGGAAGGAAAGATCGCACGCGGTCCGTGGCCCGTTTGATAGGGCACCGCTCCGGCATTCGCCTGGTGTTGATAAACACAAAGAGTTACCAAAAAGATGAAATATAAAAGTATGTTAAAGAATGATTACTGAAAACAAAAGTGACCACACATTTAAATATAATACCAATTCAGTAAATGTGATGTACTCGCATGACTTTCGCATACCTAAATAAGGTAATATTTAATGCAAATATTAATTTTCTCTTACAAGTATGTAATGCACACACGTTCTTAGACAATGTTCAATACATCCTCAATATTCCAAATTCCCCTGAAAATCAAGCATGTAAAACGCTAATTGTAGTGAATTTAAATATTGATTCGGAAACAGAGTAAAAAGATGGTATTTTTTCCAAAGTGACACGCATAGTAGTTTAGCCTTTCAAACATTTCTGATTGGTAGTTAATAATATTATAAATTCAGTAAAATATATATTCATTAAATACACTTCAAAGTTCAATAATACTTATTTTAATTAAAAAAACTCCTCTCATTTGACTCAAGTATTACATATTCCAATTTCTATTTGACTTTCTCTTATCTTTTTCCAAATCGACCTAGTTTTGTCACTTCGTTTTTTCCAATTAGCATTTAGACGTGTTTTATTTCTGTCATCTCTTTCAAATTGACTTTTAACGACCTTATTTCATGCTACAACTTAACGAACTATTTCAGAGGACTTTCATGACATACTATTTCCTTAACAAACGTAGATAGTCGCATTGAATTTCAAAACGTTGCTATCAACATTTTGACAAGTGGGACGTAAAACATAATGAGGCATTGATGTAAAACATAAAATTGTTTTTAATTAGGCAAAAACATTTTCTTCTTTCTTTTGTTTCATATTTCCTATTAATTACAAGTTACAAATGACAAAAATAGAACTTTACAAAATAATTAAAAATGTACAGGATGGAATTTGTTCGAAACAACATCAAATCCGTGTTCAACAGTACTGATATCTTTCTAGGAAATGTAAACAATATTATATTTATTATCATTATTACTATTATTATCATTATTATCATCATTAATATTATCATTATTGAAATGAATTTAAGCGTATTTGTGTTTACAGGTACATACTAGAGCCTTCCGTAAATTGTCCGTAAATTGATCAAGTTTTTATTGTTATATTTTTAATTCGCAATATACTTCCTATTTCTAATTATTTTGAAACATATTTCTCTAGATGTTTTATTTAGTATACTTTTTTAAAATAATTTCCAAGATAATAGTTACGACCCCAATAACATCTATTAAGAGGGGAGAATGTAGTATCTGGACACCAAAAAAACTTCAGACGTTGTTATTAGAGTCTTCGGAACTGATTTGAATTAGGGAATGAGCAATCCTCTCAGACGGTATGTTACGGACAATCGTGAGATTATTATGTGGCTTGTTAAAGCGAATGCAAAGGGCTTAAATTTTTGTCTTAAACGCTTATGAATAAGGCAAAGGGCTATGTCTTAAACGATTATGAATAAATATTGATCGATGATTTGGTTTATAAATCTATAATTCACTCATGACAGAAATTAGAGCAGCAAGTAATAATTATTTTTTTAAGAATAAGATTTTTTAGCTTTGATAGAACTGTCTTATTCAATTAAACTCAGTTAATGAAAAATATATTAGTACTGTCATCGAACAAAACCGATTCAGTATACAATTTTGTATTTAGCACCAAACTATATTAGTGATTACATAGTAGCAAAGCGAATTACATAATTAGCTCTACAAGCAATTATAATACTTGGACTCCAAATCAAGTAATATGACTAATTCGTTTTACATTCATATTTCACATTGTCATAAATCGACCACAAATATTTCCAATATAATACAAAAGGTAATATTACTGTATTTAACAGTCCGTCATCTTCTCGCAGATTACTATTTCAATTTACGCGCTTTGGATCGAATTGCTCATTCTCATTGTTGGTCCCCACTCCTAGAATGGGTCTCACCCCACCCTCCCTCACTGCTTGCATTTGCACTCGAGTGGCTCGCGCGCGGCCCCCGACGTCAGTGAGAGTACAAAATGCTGTGCAGGCCTGTCTTGAGGGTTTACATGCTGCTTATGAGACAGGATTATCACTCGTGGTTTGTGGCTTGCAGCTCTGGTGATTTGACTACGTGCGATTTCTTAGTCTAGGAATTTCTGAAAGATCGCATATATGCGACCAATGGGAGAAGAATTAAGGCACCATATACAGGAAGTGCAGTACACAGGATATCCTTTACCATGTGAACCAGAACTTATTTACATATCAAGAATGTATGAGAACTGCGATGAGTAGTTGCGGCATCTTCTATAACGTGAGCACAATTTAAACTTTCCGTCAGCGAAAAGCCACCTTATTTTTCGGCGATTCCACCGACCCTCTGTCTCGACTTCCCTGGTTTCTGTGGCCTCGTTCTCCCAGGTCAAATCCCCGCGCAAAATGGTCACTTTTATTTATTTATTTATTTATTTACGTCAAAAAAACAGTTAAAAACTGCGTATGACGGGCTATGGGGAAAAGTGAATTGTGTGCACATTTTCAAAATTCTGTGATCCCTACACTAAATCATATACTACTTAAGTTTTGAATTTTGAAAGGAAGAAAAAAAAACAAAAAAACTCCCATGTAATAAAATCGATTTTCAAGGATAAATAAGCAATAAATTTTGAATTTTGAAAGGGAGAAAAAAAACAAAAAAACTCCCATGTAATAAAATCGATTTTCAAGGATAAATAAGCAATAAATTTTGAATTTTGAAAGGGAGAAAAAAAAACAAAAAAACTCCCATGTAATAAAATCTATTTTCAAGGATAAATAAGCAATAAATTTTGGCTCTTATTACTTCCTGCCGCGACAACATGGAAACGATAATTTGAATAATTGTATTTCCCACTGAATTCTAGAAGACGTGCACAGAAAATGAAGTTACATTTATGTCCAGAAGCAAAACAAGGGGCCATCTCAGCATTTGCTCAATGGATCAGGGAAACTGGACGAAAAACCTGATCGAGATGGGGTCATTGACCCGGAAGCTGTAGTACAATAGTTGTTACAGGTTGTTTATACTCATTTATACAGTCCAAATGGTAAATAATGCATTATGTATCATTGTTAAAATTAATGTTACTTTTCTTGTGATGCTCAGTATAGTCTCTAATTGTATAGAAACAGTTATGCAGCAGAAACGATTTCACTTGTGATTTAAACTTTTCTATTGAATTTAATCGTTTAATGTCATCTGGCAAAGTGTTGTAAAATAATGTACATGTATTGTATGTGAATTTTTTGTAATGAGCTGTTGATACTGTCACCTGATGAATATGATTTCTACGTCGAGTGTTATAGTAATAGACTTCGGCATTTTCTGAAAATATATTCCCGCCCTTAAGCAAGTCATTTTTTACAAAAACCACTGATTCGTAAATAAAAAGACACGGTAATGGTAGAATTCCTAGATTAATGAAGAGAGGCTTACATGAATCACGTGGGTGGGATTTGGTTATTATTCGTACAATTCGTTTTTGTAATCTAAAAGTCTGGGAGCTATAAGATGTATTTCCCCAGAATATTATGCCATATCTCAGGCGGGAATGAACATTCGCGAAGTATACACAACGAGCAGTATGAAGGCTGACTGAATTTGCAAGAATTCTGAACGCGTAGCATAATGAACTTAATTTTGTGTTCAATTCATTTAAATGGACGTTCCATTTAAGGTTTGACTGAATTGAGAGACCTAAAAATTTTGTTGCATTAACATGAGTCAATGGTACACTGTTCATTTTCAATGGAGCACAGAATTGTTTATTTGAAATGGAAAACTGCATTAAAACCGTTTTCTTTTCGTTTACTATTAATTTGTTATTTCGGAACCAATTTGAAACATCTGATATTGTACTATTTACGGTTTCTTTATTGCAAAGGATGTTCGTATCATCCGCAAAGAGAACCGTTCTTCCGTTTCGAATCGTCGAGGGCATATCGTTTACGTAAAGTAGGAACAGAATAGGGCCTAAAATCGATCCTTGAGGAACTCCACATGCAACGGGCAAAGAGTCGGAAAGGTGCGTACGTAATGTTCCATCATTCCAGTAAGGTATTTCAACTTTCTGAGATCGTTGTTTAAGGTACGAACATAACCAATCTAGAGCAATACCACGGATTCCATATGAAGGTAATTTGGAAAGTAAAATGTCATGATCAATGATGTCAAAAGCTTTTGAGAGATCTAAAAATAATCCAATAGGTGCCTCGTTTTGATCCAATTTAAGAAAAGAAAATATAGCTGTTTCCGTTGATTTTGATTTTCTAAATCCATGTTGGCAATCTGAAAGCGCGTCGTGTTTAGTGAGAAAGGTTTCCATTCGTACGTAAAAAAGTCTCTCTAATATTTTTGAAAAAACTGATAGAAGAGAGATGGGCCGATAATTTTGAATTTCATTTTTGTTGCCTTTTTTGAAGAGCGGCTTAATTTTAGCTGTTTTGAAAATATCTGGAAACGTTCCAGTGCATAAAGATGCATTAAATATGTGAGTTAACGGGTGTATAATGGCATACGCACAAGTCTTTAACAAAGAATCTGGGAATTCATCTAAACCGGACGAATATTTATTTTTTAGTTTACCGATTATTTTGAGAATTTCATAGGAAGAAGTTTCGGAAACGAACATTGTGTCTAAAATTTTGGGTGCACTGTCTGTTTTTGAATTTTGTGCCTGAAGACCCTTAGTGAGATCGGCAGCAATTCTCGAAAAGTATTGGTTAAAGAGACTAGCCACTGTTGCCGGATCGTTGACATTTATATCGTTATATTTTAAAACAACATTCTCTACGGGTTTTCTAGTTGATTTGGTAGTATTTTTATTATATTCCACATTGATTTTGTTTTATTATTTGAGTTCAAAATATCCTGATCGTTTTTCATGATTTTTGCCTGCCTTATGACTTTTCGTAACAATGTTTTGTATTTTTTAAAGTAGATAAGGAAATCTTGAGATACGTCATGACGTTTAGAAATGAAAGAAAGAATTCGCTTGTTTTTACAAGATGTCCTAATCCCTTGTGTTATCCAAGAATTGCTTTTCCGTGAAATATTTAATTTTCGTTTTTGAAGAGGAAAGCAAGTGTTAAAATGAATTGAAAGAGTTGAAAAAAAGAATTATATTTCTCGTTTGTATCAACAGTATTATAAACCGCTTCCCATGACTCCTGCATCAAGTAGTCTATGAATAATTTAATTTTACTTTTAGTAAACAATCTAGTCATTCAGTCACTCAGTAAACAATCTAGTCATTCTAGTCACTCAGTACTTAATAAGGGCAACCGGTGAAGTCCGCTATGTCGAGTCGGCCCGATGCACACTGCTCTCAACTTTTGAAAATCTGATCGAAACCCTAATGCTAAATTTCAATATTTTGACTTTGGTACAGAGAAATCGTGCAAATTCCATTTAGTCAAAGGTAGAGTGAGTGTTGCCACATCTAAGCCGATGTCACAGTACAATAGGGAAGTTAGATGAACGTAACAACATGTATTTATTGTTCCTGCGCGTGTATTTTTTGGAATGTTTGATTGTTAGTGATTCCGGGCGCGTCAACTACTACGGTCATTAGTCCCCTGTAATGCATGTTTTTTGTGAGGTGGTGATGTGTTTCCCCCGCTGGATGGCAAGATCTGGCGCCGAGATACTGTCGGTCAGTAGGATATCTTCCACCTTAGCGGAACAAGCTCTAATTTCCCAACCGATCCCGGCATGTGTGGAAGGGTAGTGTAAGTTAGTGTAAGGGTGTGTAAGAGGAGAGGATAGGACAAGGAAGATGTAGGAAAGATGGCGCGCGGTCCGTGGCCCGTTTGTTAGGGTACTTCCTTTTTTTTGTCCTATCCTCACCCCTTACACAAACACACACACACACACACACACACACACACTTACACTAGCATGTACTACACTACCACACATGCCGGGAGACCGGTCGGGGACTTAGAACTTGTCCCGGCTGGCGCGATGCCCCGTTGATGGGAGATACCTGGGTAGGGAAACCCGCTAGTCGACGGTAGGTCGGCGCCGGATCTCGCCATCCAGTGGGGGAAGATCACCGCCACCTCCTGAGGGAAAATATGCACTACACTTACGGGACTAATGACATTAGTTGACGCGCGCGGAATCACTATCATTCGTTGCCCGTTTGGCGCCCGACGTCTCCCGGCGTTTACGTCCGTAAATAGGAATAACCAACATTATAACGCATTACACTCAGAACTTTGGAGTGCCACATAACAACCGAGAACTACCAGAACGTCTAGTCTCTACAAAGAAATAGCTCTTTTAGTATCTACGCAGAACTGGTAACGCCTCATCTATTTGCTTTCGAATACCACTCCAGGCATTCACGCTCACGACTTGCCATCCTGACTACATAGATGAGTAACAAACAACCTAACTTTCTTCAACTAAATATCTTGTGAACACCAACTAGCTGAAACACTCATATTAATTCACTTCGGGTTGTAAATTCCAAAATGCATAGTATTGTTCAATCAATAATCGTACCATAACTAAAACAGAACTCTATCAACAATTAACTTCATTGGATCAAATAAAACAATTGAATTTCAGCTATATTTATTTGTTATTGGTTCCCATTGTTTCCATATTGTATTCATTGTATATTATTAACTGCTACTTTCAGTCAACCTCATCTAACTTTAAGTTAACTATAAGCATTTATCGTTTGTATTGTTTAGCATTTTATTTCAATTAAGCTAGTAAAAAATTGCCAATCTATTTCTGAGCTACCAGAATCCATTCGCTCACCCACCTGCAGTCAAACCCTCTGGACAGAATCAATTGCCCAGGATAAAACACTCGTATTAATATTTTATTCTAAATAATAATAATAATAATAACAATGATAATAATAATAATAATAATAATAATAATACTCGTAATAATGTAATAACTGAAAACGTATAAAACAATTTTATATTAAAAAATGTTCAAATGTAAATAGACATATATTTGTCATTTGCGATCGCTTGTTCTCTATAAATGCTTATTATATTCATTATAACCTCTTTGAATAGAAAGTTAACAGTGAGCAGCTGCCTCAATCGTACGACGCGCCATGGCGTTTTTGACTGCAGGACTATTTAAGTTTTCTATCCTTCTGAAAACGTCAAAGAAAAATTAAATCTGTCAAAATGCCTTACAAATAAGTAAATGTTCAAAATAATATATTCTGTTATTGTTTAAAGGTTACATTTTAATAATATAACAATAAACTTAAATTTTTATTAATTTTCGTTCCATAAATCGCCCGCTAAAGTACTTCGTAATACACTTCATGCTTTGTGTTCAAGTATTAGCAATGATTACATTTATTATTTGTTTTTGTTAAATGTGTTTTCAACCCTAGCGATGGTTAATCCATTAACTTCTTAGACCTAACCATCTCTAGGGCAGAAAAACAAACACATTTTCAGTGTTAGATTAGTTCTTAGACCTAACCATCTCTGGGGTAGGCAAGAAACACATTTTCATTGTTTTTAGAAACACACTGACACTGTCATCCACAACACACCCTAGAATCCATCTGCTCACATACACTCGGCTATCCATGCAATGATTCACAGACTTGTCAGCCTCTCCCTATCACAGGATAATTTTGAAAAATAAATATACTCTCAAATATATAGCTACCGTCAATGAATACAGTACCACTATCACTGACAACATACTACGCCGCAAATTAAATAAGAAAAATCTGAGAACGTACACAAGCCCACAGGTAACACAGATACTTTAGAAATTTTACAATCCAAAGATTCGTACTCAATGAAATCAAAGTTGACAAAGATGACTTACGTTATTTCATCCTTGAGTAATGCCAACAACACCACATCAGCATTCCCGCAATTGCTGATTAAGATCATGAAATTGCATTTTCGAAACAAAATGGCGGATCCAATATGACGAACCAAAATTGATAAGTGCTTTGATTTACATGAAAATTTGCATTCAGAAGTTCTTGGAGTTTGATTAAGATATGATATTACATTTTCATGTAAACCAAAGTTCTTTTAGCAATTTCGGTCCGTCAGATTGGATCCATTATTTTATTTTTTCAAAAATGTATTTTCATATTCTTAATTAACAAATTCAAGAACCCTAGTATACAAATTTTCATGTAAATCAAAACTATTAATTTTGGCCCGCCATATTGATTTTTTTCGAAAATATAATTTCACATTCTGAAGCAGCGACCACTAAACGCCTTGCACACAAATTTTCAAGCAAATCAAGTAAAACCTTGATGTTTTGACCAGGTTTTCGGCAGTTGGGATCAGTGTGCGGCGAGACGGGAGGGTGGGGTGGCGTTCGGCTCTAGTCTAGTGGAAGGCGATTGATAAGCGGCCCACAGCAGAGCGGGCCATCGCGGATAGCCTGACTTACTTTCTTGTATTTGGGTTGAGGGCCGGCCTAGAAGAAGACATGCGCGGGACAAGAATTCCGTAGAAGCACTGGGTACTCTGGTTTCAGTGACAAAGCCACAATACATCGTTTTGTTCGTTTTTCATTCGATGTTATTGATCGCGAACTTAGTAAATATTTCTAGGGTGAAGAATGTAGCACTTGGCCAGGCTACTGATTTCAATTCACATTTTTTAATGAGTACACATGACAAAAATGGAATGTCCTGTCTACTTCGTATTTCGAACATAAAGGGCTTGTTCGCTCTGAAGTCTCTAGTTAATTATGGAGATCAGTTTGTGTAGAATAATGTTCTGCGCTGATACACAGAAGAAAGGGATATTACTATTATCTGCTTAAGATTGTTAGAATGTAACAGCTTGGAAAGAAAAGTTTAAGTCAAAGAATTGGAATGTTAATTTTTTTAATATGAATGCGACATTAAAAACATATCTTTGAAAGGATCCAGTAGCATATGAATGTTTTTTTTACAACAACACGCAATTCACAATATTCGGTCCATACTACGGAACAATAATCAACTGCTTACAAGTTTGCATGGGCGTGCTGGTAATTAATTGACAAATACCTTATTATAACTGTTCATCACTTTTTTCAAGGAAAAGTGTGAATTCTTGAATTTGATATCAACTATTGAGGTGTGGTTCACAAGAAAAAAAAAATTTCAAAATAGCAAAAACAAGATTAGGATACACCTTTTTCTCTCTCCTATCCAAACTATGCATGTAAGTTATTCACTAATCAAATATGGCTCTGAATTGGAGCAACAATAAGAAATGCGTTGGCTTGGTTTACTGTCTGAAACATGTCTCATTTTAAAGACCACAAAAGAGTAATAGACAAACCAAAAAAGAAAAAAACACTTTATTTTTTTTTAAATATGATATAAGATGATTTGTACGGTATGTAAGTTTAACAATATCAAGTTACATTGCTTGATTTACTTTTCCATTTTTTTGATAAGATCTTGAAGAAGTTCTTGTATATTAACATTTTCTATATTTCTGACATTATGGGCTCTTTTTATTATGTCTGTGTCTGTAAGAGTAAATTCTGTGTCTGTAGAACTACTCGTAGATTTAGTAATCCACTTGCTCGCTTTATTCATTTTAAATTTTAATTTACCTGAAGATACATATGGTTTTAAGCTTAGAGCCTCCATACGTTTATTAACATTCAGTTTTACAAGTTTCAGCCAACAGTTCACAAAAAGCAATCTTACTACTTTCCTAGCAAACGATAAATCTTGAGTATTTTCACTCTGGCACAATTTTTGCAAATATGCAAATATCTTCTCCGAGTGATGCAATATTTCTATTCGAGATATATTGACAAAGAGTTGTGTGTCTTCATTTGTAGTGACGGTGTCATTTACAGCAAGTGCGTTTAGGAGACTCAAAAGTACTATTGGCAGAAAAAATACGAACATAATAAACACACTATGAGATAAAAATGGTGTTGCCGCTTCTTTCATCAACTCGACAGCTTCAAATTCTCCGGTAATCATGACGAATCCTCGGAAAAACCAATGCCCTAAATTATAAAATGATCCTTTGGTCGAGTCATGGAAGAGTGCAGAAAAGCACCAAATAAAAGCTATTATTAAGGGTGAAAACCATACAAAAAACTTCAAGTAATTCCATGTTACTATTTTCAACATTTTTACATGAGCGGCAAGTTTTGGATGATCTCCTATCAATAAGACGAATTCAAAACTAGTCAGAAGTATGGCAACGTTTGCAATTGCAATGTTCCAGTCTTCGCTGAATATTCCTAAAAGAAGCAAGGCGGACGAAATTACTAGCATCCCTTTCAATGAGCACCGCATCACCGAATGAAGGGAATCCCACGATACGCTGTAATAAAATACATTTAAAACACTAATAATAATAAGAAAAAACCACAAAGAGAAATTTAAGCTTTTTAAAATACTATCTTTGTAATTTCCGCTTCCCACGATCGCATTATCCACCAATGAAGAATTTTCTACTGAGTGATATTTGCTAAGAGAATCTCGAACCCCGAGAAGAAGAGCATATATTGAAAACAAAATGAAGAAAAGCAGATATAATGATCTGATAGCCTCCCATTTCATGTGTATAAAGCATTCTACGACAGGGTGTGTTAAGACACAGCGACGCTCTCTACACTTGCTTAATATAACCAATGATTGACAATCGTATCGCTCTTCATTGTCATTAGAATATCTCATAAATCGCATATCGAAAGTTACCGTTTTAGGGGATTCCAAAGGCTTAGACAGTTTTATTCGCCTGTCAAAAAACTTATGCAGCTCCGCGGGCGTCATGATATCCAAAGGAGTGTTTCCGTTTTTGTTTGGCACACCTAAGAGAGCCCCTGAGTCTACCAATTTATCCGTGAAATACGGATCTCGCCAATGATGCTTGGCAAGAAGATGCAGGGGAGTACATCCGTTACTATCCCGAAAATTCAGTAACTCTTTATGAGCCAAAAGCATATCAAAGCACTTCCTGAAGTCCTCCGGTATCTTAGCCCCCTCAGAATTGTTCTTCCTGAGCGGTATGTCTGCCCCCTTGATGAGACAGTGCATAGCCGACTGATGGTTCTCCCGAGCGAGAATAGCCTTCTTGCCGATGAGAAAACCAAGTATCTCCGGTGAGCCCCTGTAGGCGGCGTCCTCGCTCGCCGACAGCTTCGAAGCGTGGATCAGGTTGGGGTCGGCATCAAGTTCCAGCAGCTTCATCACTGCGTTCTTGAGCTTGTACTTCACTGCCACCTGCGGAGCACACACGCCGAGGCATGAGACTACGGGAATGGTTTCAATTTAATGGTAGGGGATTGATTGATTGGTTGTTAGTGATCCAGATGCGTCAAATGCTAAGGTCATTAGTACCGTATATTTTTTTTCCTTGGGAGGTGGCGGCGGTCTTCCCCCGTGAAAGGCAACATCCGGCGTCGACCTACCGTCAGCTAGGGTTTTTTTTCTCCAACCAGGAATCTCCCACCAGCAGGGCACCGCCCCAGCGGGAACAAGCTCTAAGTTCCCGGCCGGTCTCCCGGCATGTATGGTAGTGTAGTGCATGTTAGTGTCAGTGTGTGTAAGGGATGAGGAAAGGACAAGGAAGAGGGAGGAAAGATTGCGCGCGGTCCGAGGCCGTTTGTTAGGTTTCGACATTCGCCTGGTGTTGATCGTTGAAACCACGGAAATCTACCGATCAGAACAGCTGGCGGATAGAATTCTCCGCCAAACAGCGACTGAGTTCGACCTAGCTGACAAGCTAGTGTTGAAAATACTGCTACCGTCGGGACTCGAACCTAGGACCTCCCGGTCAGAGGCACTGCAGTGATATCAGTTGATGCCCTGAGCCACCTCTCCCGGATTAATGAGAGGGGAAGTTATGGCTGGTTGACACAAATGGGTAGTTTTAAATTTTTTTACACAATTCTGATTTGGTTTGAACATATCAAAAGAAACTATATTTATTTTGCTACCTTACGGTATTTTCAATTTTCCTCTCTATACTATAGTATTGTGAGGAAAGTATTGGAACCTCTTGAACAATACGATCTCAAATTTTCGGTCGTAAAATCCGCGGTTATGGTTCTTATAGCTGTAAAATTTTCTGCCGAAAATTGATCGTTCTTCCCTCAGCATTACGTATAGTTCTTTCTTTATACTACGTTTGCAGTAGCGAGAAAGTAAAGTATTGTATTCGTGCGCCAGAAAAGGTGATTTTTCGACAGAAAAACTCTTATTGCCATGCCCTGGTAACGAAAAAATGGATACATCTTATTCCTTTACGTAGTAATTTACTTCCTCGAGCTCGTTGTGTAGTCTGAATCCTCCATGTTTTGTGGATCCCGAAAAATCGATTGACGGCAAACACTTTCTCAAAAATGGCTCCAGAGTTTTTATTCAACTTTGTCGTCGGATATTATAAAGAAAACTTAAGATAATGGTATAGGTCACATTTTCGTTGAAATCTCTGATTATTTGCAAATGGCAAAAGTTCGATACTTTTTCGGCGCCTTCATACAACTATAACATTGAAGATAAAGAAGGTTCTCTTAATGTAATAGGTTTTCAAAGACATATTGAAATAATGTCGTGTACAATTTTTCGAAAAAATGATTCGCGTTTTCGTAATTTTACGTGAAATTTATGCAATTTTTAAACAATTATTTTCTCAAAAAGGCTCCAAAGTTTTTCCTTAAAATCTTCTTCTCGTATAAAGAAAAGGACGCAGAAAAAAATTCTGTTAGTCTAATTTTTGGCATACTTTCTGCATTTCCAAAAGTTGTAAAAAATTAACATTGTTTAAGTTCATATTGATGATAGTGATTTTGTCTTAGAGAAATCGTTCCAAAAATCAGATATTTCAAAAAGAACATGAACAATGTTTTGAAAAAACGAACAATTTTCCTGAATTTCTGCTTAAAATTAATATAAATTATTAATTTTTTTTAAAAACAGCTCCTAATTTTCTTTACATTTTTACTACAGAAAGAACAAGGGACGCTTAAAAGAATGGCGTAGGTTTCATTTTGTTGAACTGTGTGATTTCTCAAAAATTGCTAAAGTTAGAAATATCGTGAGAAAATATGTGTTGTTGTAGCACTAACATTTTTCAAAAATTGCAAAAAAAAATTGTGATTAGAGTTTGTTCTCGACGGACGTAAAGAATATTAAAAGAACGGCGCACTTCTCACGTTTGTTGATGTACCTCGTATGTATAAAAAAAACAATAAAAACTTATGCTGATCCCAGTTTCGGCGAACTTTGTGCATTTTCAAAACTTTGCGAAAAGTTAACATTGCTAAACTACAAATGTGAAGAAACATATTTGCCTTCAACAAAAACAGTTCTAAATAATCTATCTTTAACTTATAATGTTTTGAAAAAGAGTAGTTTTTGCGTTATTTCTGCTTGAAATTATTATAAATTAGAATACAAAAAACATTTTTTTTCTAAAACCGCATTTTTTTTTCTTCAAACGTTTCCACGTCTTTTTCACAAGCTTTTCTAAGGGACACTTCAAAAAAATGGCGCATGTCTAATTTTCATTGAACTCTCCGAATTCTCGAAAATGACAAATTTACAAAGTATGCGAGAAAGTATGTGCCGTTGTAGTACCACTAGTTTTCATATAATACACTATATTGAAACATTTTCAATACCAGCGAGCTGACTTGTCGATAGAAATATTTCGATATTTAGACGAAAACGAAATCTACGAACGATATTTAGACGAATTCGTTGCCGTCACTAGACATATTTTTGCAGCCCTGAGCGGCGTGCTCACCTGAAGTAGAGTTTCCTTGCCGTCGTGGGCGTTCAGAAGCGCTGGGTTGGCCGCTACCTCTCCTGGCAGGCGCTCCACGAACTCGCCCTCCATGTGGCGATACAGCAGGAAAAAGAGGTCGCGCTTGAATTCCCCCTGCAAAGTCAAAGGAAGGGCATCAATGCGCGAGTTCAAGCTAACGCATAAACAATGTTACTGTCTTATGGTACACTACAGTTGTCCAAGTTTATCGCTAATAGTGATTAAAAAATCACAAATAGTTTTCAACAAGCAATTGACCATAGTTACACGTGAACCTAATTTTCCGCAAAATTTGATTAAGTGAACAGTATTCATGCTAAAATCGAGGGTTGGTGCTATATGCGGGGTATTTGTAGGACGAAAATTTTCCGTCGTTTAATCTCTGCAAACTCCAGGGTTTTCATGCTCAGATCAATATTGCAGAACGGGACTTAATGTAGTCAAATAATGATTGATTTTATTAAATTGATTGATTTTCGTGTTTCCGGGCGCGTCAACTGCTTTGGTCATTAGTCCCATTAGTGTAGTGCATGTTTTTTCTCGGGAGATGGCAGTGATCTTCCCCCGCTGGATGGCGAGATCCAAGGCGCCGACCTACCGTCGGCTAGTGGGGTTTCCCCCTAACCAGGACTCTCCCACCAGCAGGTCACCGCCCCAGTTGGGACAAGCTCTAAGCTCCCGACCGGTCTCCCGGAATATGTGGTAGTGTAGTGCATGTTAGTGTAAGTGTGTGTGTAAGTGGAGAGAATAGGACAAGGAAGAGGAAGGACAGATCGCGCGCGGTCCGTGGCCCGTTTTGGTAGGGTACTGCTCCGGTATTCGCCTGGTGTTGACCGGAGAAACCACGGAAAACTACCGATCAGAGCAGCCGATCTAGCTGGAAAGCTAGTGTCGAAAATCCTGCCGCCGTCAGGACTCGAACCTAGGACCTCCCGGTCAGAGGAGCAGCAGTGACATCAGTTGATTTTATTAAATATTTCTGTAAAGTAAAAATGGACAATTGCAGCGTTTACAAATATAAATTTTTATCAAAGTCTATTATTATGTTTTAGAATTAAATATATTTTAGTTTCTAACAAGCGAATAACATGTTATTTATAGAAAACATTACAAACAAAACATTCCATTGTATGCTAAAGTGTAAATTTTTTCTTAGTTTCTAATTTATTTAAAGTATTTATTAGTAATCTAATTTTTTAAATGAAATGTCTTCATCATATTTATTAAAATAACTAGTTTTCACAGGAGTTATTTTAGGTTCACCCTAAATAAGATTTTTCTCAAGATCATCTTCGTCCAACATAATTTATTTAAATTTTATTTTACGACAAAAAACAGTAAAAACTGCGTATGACGTGCTATGTGGAGAAGTGAATTGTGTGCACATTTTCAAAATTCTGTGATCCCTACACTAAGACATATACTACTTAAATTTTGAGAAAAAACTCCCATGTAATAAAATCTATTTTCAAGGATACATAAACAATAAATTTTGGCTCTTATCCATGTTGTCCTTCGGAATAATACTTCCTGCCGCGACAACATGGAAACGATAATTTGAATAATTGTATTTCCCACTGAATTCTAGAAGACATGCACACAAAATGAAGTTACATTTATGTCCAGAAGTAAAACAAGGGGCTATCTCAGCATTTGCTCAATGGATCAGGGAAACTGGACGAAAAACCTGATCGAGATGGGGGTCATTGACCCGGAGGCTGTAGTACAATAGTTGTTACAGGTTGTTTATAAACATTTATACAGTCCAAATGGTAAATAATGCATTATGTATCATTGTTAAAATTAATGTTACTTTTCTTGTGATGCTTAGTATAGTCTCTAATTGTATAGAAACAGTTATGCAGCAGAAACGATTTCACTTGGGATTTAAACTTTTCTATCGAATTTAATCGTTTAATGTCATCTGGCAAAGTGTTGTAAAATAATGTACATGCGAATGTGAATTTTTTGTAATGAGCTGTTGATACTGTCACCTGATGAAGATGATTTCTACGTCGAGTGCAATAATAATAGATATTGGCATTTTCTGAAAAAATATTCCCGCCCTTAAGCAAGTCATTTTTGACAAAAACCACTGATTCGTAAATAAACAGACACGGTAATGGTAAAATTCCTAGATTAATGAAGAGAGGCTTACATGAATCACGTGGGTGGTATTTGGTTATTATTCGTACAATTCGTTTTTGTAATCTAAAAGTCCGGGAGCTATAAGATGTATTTCCCCAGAATATTATGCCATATCTCAGGCGGGAATGAACATTAGCGAAATATACACAACGAGCAGTATGAAGGCTGACTGAATTTGCAAGAATTCTGAATGCGTAGCATAAAGAACTTAATTTTGTGTTCAATTAATTTAAATGGACGTTCCATTTAAGGTTTGACTGAATTGAGAGACCTACAAATTTTGTTACCTTAACATCAGTCAATGGTACACCGTTCATTTTCAATGGAGCACAGAATTGTTTATTTGAAATGGAAAATTGCATTAAAACCGTTTTCTTTTCGTTTACTATTAATTTGTTTTTTCGGAACCAATTTGAAACATCTGATATTGTATTATTTACGGTTTCTTTATTGCAAAGGATGTTCGTATCATCCGCAAAGAGAACCGTTCTTCCGTTTCGAATCGTCGAGGGCATATCGTTTACGTAAAGTAGGAACAGAATAGGGCCTAAAATCGATCCTTGGGGAACTCCACATGCAATGGGCAAAGAGTCGGAAAGGTGCGTACGTAATGTTCCATCATTCCAGTAAGGTATTTCAACTCTCTGAGATCGTTGTTTAAGGTACGAACATAACCAATCTAAATCAATACCACGGATTCTATATGAAGATAATTTTGAAAGTAAAATGTCATGATCGATGACGTCAAAAGCTTTTGAGAGATCTAAAAATAATCCAATAGGTGCCTCGTTTTGATCCAATGATGAGGCGACATCTTTGAGAAAAGAAAATATAGCTGTTTCCGTTGATTTTGATTTTCTAAATCCATGTTGGCAATCTGAACAAAGCTTTACTTACTTTATTAACAAAGCTTAACTATCCAGTTCAAAACGTATATAGATTATTCAATAAAGAACGGGAACCTATAGAAATTTGCTCGATAGAACTAATAGACCAGAAGCTTCTAAAATCTTCAAATTAGAAAAAAAAGATCATAGTATCATGAAAGTTCAAGCAAAAATATCAAATAACTAACCAATTCCATGTACGAGAAGACAGAAATTCAATCACACAGAAGCCAATTGTAGATTAATCCCACGTTACTAATATGTACTGAAAACCACCATTATTCAAACTGTGCTCTTACAAAATCAACCCCTGCTATTTGTTGTAATTACCTCGGAAATCACGCAGCTAATTCTAAAGGTTGCCCAGTATTTAAAGAATTACTTAAATCAAACCAAACTAATAATTCTATTTCACACATGTTAATAAATCAAAATATGAATTTTCCTTCTCCACAATTAAATGCACAAAATTTTCCGGACTTAACACAAACTCACACTCTTCAACGTAAATATATATTTGGTCATGTAAAATTTTTCGCAAAATTTTAGTACTTTTCGCATAATTTTGCGTGAAAATACGGTCGAGAAAGTACATGCTCTGTTAATACCACAGGTTTTATGAAGTTTCTCAAAGACTCAAAAGTTTTCTGTGAAAATGAGATTAAAAGAGTGGAAATGTTCAAACGACGTTCCTTCAAAAATTATTCCAGAGAATCCCACAAAAATCTTGCGGAAATAAGATTTCGGTCAGATTGTCTGAAAGTAAAATAACATAATTCACTAGTGTAAACAAGTGAGGCTGTTTCATTTGAATATGCTTTGAGTGCACATATGTGCCTCTAACATCCGACAATCGACATAATGTCCGGTTTAAAATGTGAATTAGATCAAAAAGGACAACTTTTTTGGCTTAACTGTCATAACGACTTTTGATAAGTTTGATCTAAGGAACGACATACTCAATTTTCAGACAGTTTGACCGAAACCTCATTCCCATAAAATTTCCGCGGGATTATTTTCGAATGAAAATTTCCACATGGGACTAGGTTTTACTCTTCTATAATATTCCTGAAATCATATTATCATCTTATCTTTAGGGGATCGAAAAATTGAAAAATTGTGAAAAATGTTTATTAAGTAACATATTTAAACATAGATGGTAGCTGGGAAGAGGATGGGGAAAAACTGAAAAGTTAGCCCAGACGAAGAGACAGCAAAAACAACTAGTGCAAGAAAGTGTGTTCCGTTGTGTGGCACAAGTTACATTATTATAAAAATCGACAATCCAACGTTTATAAATTTAATGTACATCTCTTACGATGAGCACATTTTAAAAATTATAGTGACTGGTAGATACAGTCCGGCTTTACGAAAATAATAAAGTATTCTTTCTAAAACAGGACAATCATCATATGTTCTCATTTATCAGATCTAAATTAATTTTTGACGAAGGTAATCGTGAACGCGCATTACAGTATTATTGATAGTGACATTTCAAGAAATTCCAAACAAACAAACCCGACCTATTTGTAAATCTCGAATGAGTAAAATCTGCTTGTCATTAGGGCACGAATATCAGTATGGAAAGAAAATGTTAAAGTTTGTGCAATTATTAGTTCAAAGAAGGTATTACTTAGTTTTGTAATGGGATGAGCTTTAGAATGCTGTTGTAACTGGGGTAATAGTTTTTATGTACATCAGATATATGGAGTGTATATTGGAGTACGAGTGTATTTAATGTTTCCGAGCGTGCCAACTACTTTGATCATTAGCTTGTAAAGCCCAAGAGGTGGCAGCGTACCATTCCGTCTGTGTTGTCACCTCAGCGGGGAACCGCTCTAGCTGGAACAATTCTAAACTCTCAACTGGTCTCCTATCATATGTGGTAGTACAGTACAAGTAAGTTAAAGGGTGAGTATGGTTACCGACGGAGACGGCAACAGGATAAGAAAAGGAAGATCGCTCGCGATCCGTGACCTGTTTGTTAGGGTACTGCTCAGACATTCGCCTTATATTAATTCCAGGGTGTGGTGCATGAACCTGATAATCCACATTTTTTTCGAAATTGAGTTACGAGTAGAGTAAGACTCGTCCTGCCATCTAGTCTCTACCGTTAAATCACCACCTCAATACGTGTGCTCATTTCTTCACAAAAGAGCGAAGCACTGATTGTGCGGATAAGAAAGTGAGCTTCATTCGATGCATGAACCTGATAACCCCATCAAGATGTCTAGTGAAGTAAGTAAGCGTGTTTCAGCGGCCAGAAAGCTTGATTTTTCAGAGTTTTTGAATTCTGAAACAGGTAAGATGCCACTATATAATTTCAATTATTATTAACTATTGCCTTTGCGTTCTATATTTCGTGTCATTTAATAATTTCAGGTGGAAACGAAGGTCAAATAAGACTGTGTTTACCAATTTTCTTAGACTAAAAGATGTATCTTCTCTACAGGTAGTGACAATGACAGTATCTTTTCATTATTTTCAATTCAGAGCCGAAATGAGAACAGTACAGAAAATGTAACTGAAGACAGAGAGAACAGGAGGTCAGATACTGAAACATCAAACGGATATTTGCTGGAAGCGACCAATGTACGATGTGCGCACATTTTCTTGATCCTCCAGTTCCCTAATTCTAGCTCAGCCCGGCACAGCGCGGTCCGGTAGAAAATATGAGCTCCACGTCACAGCTTGGTTTGCAGTGCTGCCCACCTTCGTCCTTTACAATCCGGGCTTCTCAGTTTTCACTCTCTTTCTAACGACCTTTGCGTACGGTGCTCCTTGTTACTCAATAGTTTCTATAACTATTTATTATTTCTTCAGAATTCTAAAAAGCCTTGTTTTGTTTCTCATTGTTATGTAGTTCAAGTTATGTAGTTCATTGCTATGTAGTTCATTGCTATTACCCTGAGTTTTCTGTCGAAGTTGACAGCACTGCACTACCGTGACGTAGCCAGAACCCGTCTTTCTCCGCACTCCCCGCTTTGGAGTATAAAGAAAAAGTGCGCGATTAGTACAGTCAGCTGAGAAAGTATCAACGGCGAGCAACAGTATGGAAGTTTTTGTGTAACACAAACATTCATAACGTATTTTACCAGTTCCTGTAACTTTGCGATTGTACCTTAACTAACGAGAATTAGGTTATGTGCACTAATATGGGAAAAGTAAAGGGCTCATATAACATTTGTTATGGAGACTGGCATTTCGGATTGGCTCTCGGCAGTGTTTGATATTTAGTAACAATATTTTGTATTTATTAGGGAATTGGAGAAGAAGAAAACGTAAGCTTGATCCATCAACGTGGAAACGTAATGTACGAGTAAGAAATGGGCGCGAAGGTAAAAGTTACATTGATTATAGAGGGAAAGAGATTGCAGGTGCAACTGAAGGAAAAATGTTCAACTGTCACAAAAAATGTTTTCTAAATGTTAAATCAAATGACAGAAAGATATTATTTTCCAAATATTATAGCCTTTTAAGCTGTACGGAACGAAGAATGTTTCTTTCTTCGTTCATTAACATCAACAAACCAAAGAGAAGATATTCTTCTAGTCCAAAGAAAAAATAGATTGTACAGTAGAATATAAAGTAGTTGAGGATGGACAAAATATACAGATTTGTAAAACGACCCTGGTTAGTTTCTTAGGTATAAAAACTGCAAAAATTGATTACACAGGTCGATTTACTGACAGAATGGTTCACCGCAGGAAGATGGTCGAGGTCCACACTAAAACTGACCCAAGAAAATACCGGAAGACAGAAAACAAGTTGCTCGCGACTTCATAGTGAGGCTAAGTTCAGAAGCCATTACACAAGAAAAGAGAATCCGCACCGGAAATATCCCTCACCAGAACTTTCGGAAAAAATGCTACATGAGCTTTACGTAGAAATATGTGCTTCACTAGCTGTGGAACCAGTTTCATATTACACATTTACACATATTTTTCAAATTGATTATGATCTTCATTTTGGACATCCTAGTCTCGGCACATGCAAGTTAGGTGACATACCGCAAATTAAGAAAAAGAACAGAACACCTACTGTATATTCACCAGAAGGTTGCTGCAAATTAGTAGTGCATTGTAAAAGGGTTAATCCTTTTATTGTAACGAGAATGAAGCGGGAAGATTTTGTTTCCATTGATAATATGAAGAAACACTTAATATTTAGAAAGAAAGGTGAAAATGGTAGACCTGTAAAGATACAGAAAGCATCACGAATTTTGATATGTGCAAATTTGCTAGGAAGCTATGGTATAGTCTATATACACAACAATGATACGGAAGACTATTCATTGGTGAATATTTTTCGAAGAGGTAAAGTGCCAAAAAAGATTATTTTGCCACTTTTACACAAAACCAGGCGTCCTATTACAAATGCAAAGTTGAAAGATTTGAGAAAGTTATGCCAGAATATATACTAGAAGAACACAGAGAGTTTTATGCTGGGCTTAGGGGAAAGGTTCAGACCCCAAAGAAAACCAGGGGAAAAGGAAAAGTCAGCTTACCAGTACCTGATGACTCGAGTGACAATGACAATTCATCTGTGAGTTCATTTTATTATGATGCATATGAGTAGTTCATTGATAAATGGTATACTTGTGGTTTGTCAGGTTCATGCACGGAAAGGTCGAAAAATTCCGAACCAGATATTTTACTTTTATTGCAATATTAATATGACAATGACTTTCAAAAATTCCGAAATTTTGTAGAATTGTAAGGTATTATATGTACTACCTCTATGAATAAAAATATAATTGTTGTTTGTAAATATTGTGTACTTATACACCCCTAAAGTTTTCTCCCTTTTTCTCCACTCTTCCTCTATGTGGGTTATCAGATTCATGCACCACACCCCAGAATTAAAAAAAATACGAAAAACTACTGATCAGAGGAGCCGGCCGCTAGAATTCTCCTCAAATTCAAACGAATCGGTTCCGGTGCACATATCTGCATTTATTTCGATTGTCAAGAGTAATAGTCATTATTACTTTCCAAAATGAAACGAACATGAATAAATTTTACTGTTACATTATTTGTTGTACATAATACAGAAAAGCAAGAACATGATGATTACATTGAAATGAGCTCAAATCGGCGATTAAACTTCTTGAAGTCAAGAAGTATGTGTGTTAGTTATAATAATAATAATAATAATAATAATAATAATAATAAATTTAATATTAAATTTATTATTAAATTTAATATTAAATTTATTACCTTCTTTCAATCTATTGTCTTTCCTAAAAATATTCTTCTATAATAGCATATAATTCTTCCACAACTACATTTCATTCTTCCACGGATTTTCTTAATACTTCCATATTTTTCTCCCCTAACTTTTGAAGAGATATTAAAACTCCACACACTCAGTCTAATTTGTGTTCACTTCAACTTTTTCTATAGCTCTATTAATATTTTGTATGTAAATCTTTATAAACATTGACATGCGACTTTTTTGTACGTTTATGTGAATAAGGGGTTAGTTAAGTTTAATAAGAATTAAGTTGTGGGTCACGTTCATTTGAAAATCGGTAGTTGTACACTTGGAACGTAGAAGTGAGAATCGAATGTAGAAAATTCATTCATTCTCTTAAACTACTCACAGTTTTGTTGTCTCCGTCTTCAGTTAAAATTCTTCAAATTTAATAAGTTCCAAGGTTCGTACATTTTTGCAGATTTATTTTTTAAAATATGATAATAGACCTTAAGGATAAAACTTAAAAAGAAATAAACCGTCATTTGGTCGATTAACTTCACTTGTTCACTTAAAGATGTCAACATCACTGTTGCAAACGTCGTGAAAGAAAATTATGGTGTATTGAGAGAAAATGCCTTTGGATACTGGAGTTTCATCAATATCAACTACAAAGATCTATTTAGGTGGCGCTGGTTTAATTCCTGCCTTACTCATTAAGATCGCAGCACCAAAACCCGCAAAAAAATCGTTTTTTGAAACTTCTTTGAATTTTCTGGCCGGATCCGAAAAAAAGCATTAGTTCCTGTTTAGGAGACCGAGACGCGTCGCAAGATACCTCGTATGTCTCGAATGGTGCACGGGAAACGATCTGAACGTGAGGGACGGAAACCGCACATCTGAACGTACGAACATCCGCACACTCGGGAGTTACTCAAATATGAGTAAAGATATATAATTTTCTGCGAACTCTATTTTCGAAAATTGCAAAATTTTAACATTTAAAATTTACAAAATTTAAGATAGAGATTTTTGCTTTAAAGAAAATCTGTTCTAAAAATATGCTCTTTAAGAAAGGTAATTAAGAGTGCTTTTAAAAAACAAGAGGTTTTTGCGTAATCTCTTTGAAAGTTTGAAATTTATCAATTTATAAAAAAACATTTTCTCAAAAACCGTTCCAATTTTTTTTCACAGGTAGAACAAGAAACTCTTAAAAGAATGGCGCGCGCAGGTCTCATTTTCGTTTAACTCTCCGTACTTTCGAAAATTGCCAAATCTTAATACTGTCTCTTGACGGGTTAATACTAATTAAAAAATTAGTTATAGAAAGTTAAAAGACAAATGAAAACGGAGGGGACATTCTTCAACAAGATCCTTGTTTTTTCAGAAGCTGTTTAAATTCGGAGTGACGCTTGGGGACGATAGAGAATGCTTGATGACGATATTTCAAACACGGAGAGTGACGCGCGTAGGAAATATTCAGATACGGGAGATACAATTATCAGGAATTAAATTATTGTAGTATGTTGCAGGATAAATTTCATGCTCAGTTTTTTGTCAGCGTGGGAAATATTTTAAATAATATTGTTTCTTTTTATGAAAACAGGACTTTAGCCATCGTGAGTGTAAAAACAGAAATAGAAGACATATCTGAGATATCCGAGACATTCTTGGAAGTAATCAATTGTAAATAGACTGTGTAATATTATTAGGTTGAGGAAATTAATTATCACTTTCTCACTCTTACTAACGTAAGAAAGGAAAGTATTGTAATCGTGCGCCGGGAAACGGCTAATTTTCTACACAAAAACTCTTATTGTTCATTTAATAATTTTATTAGTATCATGGCTAATTCTTATTCAGATTACAGGACAACAACTTTCAATTCTGACATCATAATACCTGAAGAGGAGATTCCCGGTGGTCTTCAAGATTCTTCGTGGGAAAACTTCTCTTCGGCGGCATCGCAGTCTACAATTTGTCAATGAATTGTGAGCGCCGCGGAAAACGTCGAACAAAAAATTTAACAATTCTTTGCTAAGAGAATGTCAGAGAGACATTCAAAATGCCTTAGTAAATGAAAGAAGTTCATATTTCGATCAAATGACATGCCAACAGAAATAATTGCACAAAAGTAAAAATTGTAAGTAAAAGGACAAATTTCAACAAGTAAGAAAGTGAGTAAAAATTATAACAAAAAGTAAATTGTTTAAATTTTGAAATATTTCTAAACATAAGTAAGAACTGTTTCAAGAGGTCTCGATCAGCGTGTGAATGTTTATATCCATAAGGTTTAAAAAATTTTCAAAATAATTTCCGACGCAGAGCACGTAAAAAGAACGTTTGAAAATGGCATTCCCAACGTGAGGAAGCTTATTTAAATAAACATACAACGTTCCAAAATGGCATGCCCGACAAGAGGCATAATGTAACTTAAATGTTACATTACTGTAACAGGAAACGTTACATTACTGTAATATGAAAGAAATATACAATAATTATATTATCGATATTTAGTTAGTTACTTAGATATTTACGAGGAATTGCTCAAAATTATCTTTCACGCGGCGTTGCCTTAAAATGTTGTTTGGAAGTTATTCTGTTAATTTCATATTTGGTCGGTGACATAGATGGGAGGGGATAAGATCAGAATTCTTTATTTCCTCAACGTTCATGTTACAATGGGTGTACTACCTTCAATACAATAGTACATTCAACTATATGAAAGTCGGGAAGATTGCATATACAATTATGAATAAGATGGACATTATGTAATGATATCGTCGTCTCTTACACTTTTTAAGGTGATTTATCGGATGGTCTTTATTTCTGGTTGTTCAATTTATAAGTGAAATTATGCTTGCTTGTCTGCATAATGTGCAAATATTATAACAGTTGAGATGTATTCATGCTGTTTTCTATTGTTGTAGCAAGAAAGGGCTACGGTTCTCGACTATTGAAATAATAGCAGATAGATGCAGATATACGCACCGAATGCGCTGGGTTTGAATTTGTTTTGACTTTTTCAAGTGAGTCCGTAGTGATGCAGAAATTGCAATATTGTAATATTACGAAACCCTTCCCAATAACAATAAAAAGTATGTGCTGTTGTAGCACATTTAGCTTACTAATGTTAGAGATTTCCTCTTAATTTTAAGCTCTCTTGTTTGATAATTTCCAGTAATTGCTAAAGCGATAGTAGGATAGAATGTGCAATTTACTAATATTACGTAGTCATTACCAAGGACACGAAAATTATCTGATGTTGCAGCATCACTAGTTTCCTTCATCATTATAAAAATTTCTTTATACTACATACATGCTAAAATAAAATTACACCTGGTATGTGCGTAAATGACAATCAGTTGAACCCACCAGTACTTCAAGGTTCTACTTGTGGGGAAAGAATCTAAAGTCGTGAATGTGTTTAAACCGGCGCACAGTGTGTAATTTTGGCAATCTAGGTGGACTTAATTCGGAAACTACAAAAGTATGGATTGTTTATTGTTCTAGCTAACATATATTGAAAATAAATGACAATTCTCATACATGGAACAAGTTTTGTTAAAATATTTTGACTACAACTATTTTTTTTTTTGCAATAATAAAAAAATCGCGCATTTCACGACTTGACACAGAAAAACGCCAATAAAATTTAAAATTATGTATATACAGTAAATAAATGTAACTAATTATTTTCAATATTAATTTTTAATATTTCAAGAAGAAAATAAAAATATAGATCAGCCCCTATGAAACAAATTAAAAAATTAGAGTAAAAGAGAATTATTACATGCTAGTACTATGTTCAGTCGCCATCCGATGAATCCTCCGATGAGATGATGCCATTGCACTTCTTCAGGGTCTTGTTGATCAATGTCTAGCTAATTAACAATTTCTTGATTCTATTTCTTCTATTTTGGTTTTGGAGATCCCTGTAGAATTGCAATGTATGGATCCGATGTAATGAGAAGCCTGTTCATGAGATGAGTGTTTGTGTCTTTTCTTGATGTTTTCCTTGTAAATAGTTCCCTGAACTTCCTGTTGTCTTTATTTCTTGCTTCCGGAGCTTCTTCAGATAGCTGTCCAATAGGTAGAATGCAACGATCAACTATGTCGCTTCCGTGGAAGAGAATCTTATGTAGAGTTAAGGCATGCGATACCACTGGTAATGTTGAGAAGTAGGTCTCGTGTGTCATAAATAAATTTTTGAAAAGTATTGAAGTTAATTTTTTTACCACTGTTTAGGCATTCCAATATGATCCCAAAACGTTTTATTATGTCCAGATTTATTCCAGTTATTTAGGAAGATATCTCGAAATTTCTGAAGAACTTTCGAGCAGTATTTCCATCATTAGTATTGCCACTGTGTGGCTTAGGCATATCGACCAACAGTCCTAACTCCTGCCGAAATTTATCTTGGATTTTTTTCTTTCTTTGAGCTACTTTTTCTTTATTTTCAGTTCCTCTTACATGACTCGTTTGAATTTCCAGACGATACGAAATGTGCAGGAGACATTCAAATACCCTTATCCAGGAATGAAGAGGAGATATTCCGAAGCAGAGATATTCTTTCTTCACTTTTTTTGTACAAGTTCCTTTACTATGTTCGAAGAATCTCTTTTTCCTTCATTCCTTGATTTGATTCCGGTAGCTGTTCCCAATTCTTCTGTGGACAAACATAAGAGCTATTTTACTCTCCGTCTTTTAGCTCTAGGGCCACACGAACTAAATGGCTTAACTGGACGGCCAACGCCTCTAGTAGTATCATCTAATTGTGATGTACTTGGAGCAATTGACGATAAATTTATTGAAAATTTGATGTCTTCCTGCAGCCACGATGAGTAATTTTTTAGAAAACGCTGTTTATGCCTCGCACATTTTTCCATTTTCTGATGATAAACTGACCAAAAATTTTAATTTGAATTTTTATGAGCATGATTGAAGTGTCGATAATAGTTTCCTCCCCTAATTCGTGTAAAACATACGATAGCACGGCGTCATACCTTGCTTCCGTGGAGTTTTCACACCATACATGAAATAGCGTCCTCCGTGAATCAAGCGCTCCACTGCGAAAAAAAATTAAAAACTCGTGAGTGCGCAGGTATGCGCAGCTGATCTTTCATGATTCCAATAGCCAAATGAATAAGGTTTAATACCTACATAGTCACAAACGTCAACTCCTGTAAACTCTGTATTAAAAGTCTAGATGCATTTGTAAAATGGCGCGAAAGTAGAACTAAAATTACTTACTTTTTCAAAAGACCCCCACGAGCAATCTCAGACATTTTCTGCTCATCTTTAGGCACTAATAAAAAGAAGAAATATCCAAAAACACAATTATTTAATCACTACCTCTCTGTGAGTAGAAGGCGATGAGCACTGGTCTCCAACACGAGATGTACTGAAATGCGACTGATAGAGCCGCGCGGTGTCAGCCCGAGATCGTGCAAGTTTGAACTTGTTCTACTGCCGCCTCAAGCGATGCAGAAGAAAAACAATACCCAATTCATACACTATGGACATTCTAAAATCAAACAAATACCCAACTTAATTCATTTGAGTACTTCGGAAAATTGAATTATGTCCACCTAGATGGCCGAAATTACACACCGTGCGGCGGCGGATTCTCCGATACACACTGCATATACCGCCGGTATACCTAGTAACTCGAAATGTATAATAAATATTACATAAGTTTGATAATCATCTAGACAGTTATCGAGATTTTGAAAGATTTAAAAGAAATGCAAAAAAATAACTCTGCTTGTCTACCGAGAGCCAGTCAGTCCTCCGCATCCGTAAGCGCTATGAAGTGCGGTGGGGTGAGAAGTTTCCAACAGTTCTTAATGCTGTCCAGAAAATTCGCTAGCGCAGGCGAAAGGAGCGCATGCCAACCGCGATAACGTACGGCTCCTCATATTCCAAGGGCGAGAAAAGGGGAGAGTGCGGGTCTGGGCGGTCGGAAGGCACCGCAAACTATTGCGCTAAACATTTCCCTGCTCGTTCTCTCAAGTTTTTGTGAAAATGGAACGTGTTAATGATTAGGAATTTAGTGGTTTGTGTAATTGTCTTATAGAAAAATTATTAAAGATGGAATTTCATAGAATTGGGATTTTGAAAAAGCTCAAAATAAAAGACAACGGTAGAGGTAGCTTCCATAATGCGCGGTATACTTATAATAATGTTCAGAATTCGCCACTGGTTTAAACAAGGCCGTTAGAGTATTATTATTTAAATACCTATTCAAATCATTGTTTATTGAATTATTTATTTCTTGTTATTGCTATATTTGCAATTAAGTTTTCGTATATATTTATTTATTTATTATAGTGGTAAATATGGTCGCAATGTGGCCGAAGAAGATTCACTGATTATTAAAAATCTATTAAATTTAATCTATTATGTGTCCGATGTTTCTATTTGTGTGAATAATATGTAAACCCTACACCATTTCCTACTACTGTAATACACTCGTGATAGGGTCAAAGGATGTTTGTGCTGTTTTCATACTCTTACTGAGGAGCAAAAAGAAAATTTAAACCGCTACTTGACTAAATGGATGTGGATATACTTGAATAATTATTATTGAGATACAAAGATATACATATGTATATAGTATTAGGTTAATTGAACTTATCTTTATTGAATCAAATTAATAATTTTGAAATAAAAGAAAAGTTACTTCACATAACTCACTATTCAATATTTCCGACGTATTTACTTTTGCCTAAATAAGAGCGCGAATTATTAAATGCGTATCAGTGTAAATCATCCGTCAATGGTAATTTCCAGTTTTTGGAGGAGAACGTCGTAGGATTTGCCTTATAAACCTCGTATTAATCGTTAATTCTATCTGGAATAGAGTAGGGGAATTTCGATATTCCCATATTTCGTTAACTGTTAGTAAAATTGCAGAAGGTACAATATTTTTCTTTAAGAATACCAAAGACATAAAAGGATAACATTCTAAATAAGGTGATCGTGTGTGGAACCAAGATACTACATTTGGTTTTATATATTAAAGGAGGTAAGTCATAAAATGTCTTGAAATGTTTATCAAGAGAAGATAATAACTTAGTATTTCATTTAGGAGCGTTAGTAGAACATTTTGTGTTAGAGAGTAATTGAGGCATTGCAACGAAGACGAAATCAGTTCTTTTCTGTTATCAAGTTAGGGTGTTAGAAAGGCGTTTTGTACATACATTCACAATATAATAAGAAGGGAAAATAATTGAATATTTTTCAGAAAAACAGTTATTTAGAATGTTCTGTCGCTTCATTTCAACATAATTCTTATTATAAGATATTCGAAAACTATTGTTATCCTAGGCTAAGCTATGAATTAAGAGATTGCTTGTGCGCATTTAAAAGGAGCCACTACTTCAGATTGCCATGTCATTTGATGTACCAAGGGGCACAGTTTACATAAGGTTATCACAGTTTGCATAAATAAAGACAAGAGTTTATCAAGAAGAAGGTCGTAAATACCTCAGATATATCTTTTAACACTGAAGAGAAGTTTTTCGACGCCGAACAACCCAAACTATCCACTGCGTCTCCACTGGTTGCTATCAACATCTCTAAGAACAAGTCTCCTCAGAAATAGCCTGTCACATGCTTTAAAAGAACAGAAAGGTCTCAAGCCTGCGTTATGGTGAAAAAGATAATTGAAAATAATAATTAACGAACGAATATTATACCATATAATTAGAACATTAAGTACCTACTTTCGACACTACAGAGCTAGGTCGAATTTAGCCGCTGTGTGAAGGAGAATTCTAAGAGTGGGCTACTCTGGTAGTTTTCCGTACTTTCGTCGAACACCCGGCAAATGTCGGAGCCAAGCCGTAATAAACAGGCCATGGACCACGTGCGATCTTTCCTTCCTCCTCCTTGACATATCCTCGCCCCTTACACCCCCCCGCACACACACACTACATACACTTCACTACCACACCTGTCAGAAGACTAGTAAGGACTTAGAGCTCATCCCAGCTCGGCAGTGCCCAACTAGAAAAACATCCACGAGTTTCCTGCATAATTTGGATTTATTCTGGGATCCAGAAATATATAAAGTGGACAAATCGTCGTCCTACATGTAATAGATTACTTCCACTAAAATGATTTTGTTGTCAGAACCGACGTTTTGTCGCCCTTTGATTCCGGAACATTGATTGACGGCAAAACGTCTGTCTGTGGTCTATGCAAACGCCTACGCCGTTCAGACGACTGTGTCCAAAATTAATATTCCCCTATCTATCTGGCCGAATTTAACGTCCTACGTGTTTTAAACGCATACTTCGATTTTTGGGAGTACTTCACATGTCGTATTAAGATTTTTCAAACATTCCTCGAAGACGGCTTCATATTTTTGATTATTTTTCTCCTCTGATGAGAAAGCCAAGGACACTTCAGCAGAGGACGCAATGGTGGAGGTTTTAATTTTTTTAAACACTCTGCGATTTCAAAAATAGCAAAAGTTAATTTTTTTTATCTTTCTGTGAATTCAATATATAAGATAGATATATGTTTGCTTAATGAGATCTATTCCTCAGAGAAATATATTTAAATTAAGTCATGTGCAATGTTTTTAAAAAACGAGTAGTCTTGGCGTAATTTTGGCTTGAAGTAAACGCAATTTACAAAAAAGATTTTTATCAAAACGAATTCAAATTTTTCTCTTTAGTTTTTTTCTCGCAGAGAGCAAAGGAAATTTGAAAATTGAGTAAATCTCATATTCATTGACCTCGCAGAATTTTTGAAATTTGCGAAAGTTAGAAATAGTGAGAGAACGTATGTGCTGTACAACTACTTTTATGATGCTGTATCCAGTCATCCTCTCAAAAAACAGAGTGGTCTAAACTGAGATAGATCGAGCAGCAAGTTTGTAGAATGTTGGGTGAAAATATCTCAGCATATATGATTGATGCACAAGGAAAGTACGTATCTAAATTAACCGTTTTTTAAGTGAAGAAATATATTTATAAAATATTTTGTTTAGTAGTAAAAATTTTATAAAAATAGTTCCCAAGTCAGCCAGAATATAGAGGAACTGCAAACACTATGTATTTGCCGGCGAAATAAAAACTCCACACAGATAAAAACTGTTCTTACGGAAAATTAAAATGTTTACATTTCAAACTTCTCTCTTGCACCTACTAAATGAAGGTTGCATGGGGTGGAACCAGTTACAACTCTCCCCAGAAAGATATGTCCTTTTCAGGGCGATTGCCCGGATACATCTTCTTGCAAGGCATTGGGTACAGACGCCAATGAGATTCTGGGTAAAGAAATAATTTCATAACAGGTGTACATATGAAGGCCGAAAATCCAACATCAGCGTTTGAAAAACGATTTGACTAAAATCGTGAAACGCAGCCCAGTGCAGGATTCACCAATGCAGTACCTTTTGCGGCAGGGGATGCCGAAACTCCGGCCACTCAGGAGGCTGCAGCAGTCGGCGCGCGGTGACCCTGTCTTCATCGATCTCCTTGCCCTTCTGAATGTCATCGCAGTCGATGTTGCAGCCGTGCCGTAGCAGCAGCACGACCAGCGCCTCGTTCTTTCCCTTGGCGGCCAGGAAGACGGGCGTCTGCCCTGACTGGTTACGGTGGTTCACGTCCAGAGGGAGCGCTTGGTCCTTACACAGCCGCAACACCATCTCCACACAGGCCACCACGCGCTCGTCGGTCGACGGCTGGCTGCACAGCACGTGCAGCACGTTGTCCCCGTGCAGGGTGAGGGCGTTGGGGTCGGTGTGCTGCAGAAGCAGGTGTATGGCCGCAGAGTTGAGGTTCTCGGCGGCCATATGCAGCGCCATGCACTTCTTCCTCGGGTTCAACTCGTCGGCTCGCGCGCCTCTCAGCAGCAACTCCTTCACCAGCTGCCCTCCGCTGTCCTCGCAACACGCGTGCTCTAGCAGAGTCTTGTCCTGGTTGGAAGGGTACCTCTGATTGATGTCTTTTACAGAATCCAGGGCCGCAACGAAGCTTTCGAAGTTGTCTGGAGTCATCAGCTGCGTAATTGAGCCAGAACTACCATCTGACATTCTGATAGTGAATTCTCTACATGTCATTTCTTTCGCATCCTCTAAATACATTTGGCTACATATTTCATCCATTGAAATTTCTCAATGACTGGCTATAACGTGCTTCGCTTTTGCCCAGAGTCAAGGGTAGAAAATAGAAGTTACAATAGCACGCATCCACTAAGTATTCGATGCTCTAGCGTGTAACAGTCTGTGCATTGAATGCAACTCTGAGACTCTCAACTCCTCTTAGTAACAGATATCGCCTAGCTTATCACTTGCCGAAACGTGCTCATCCCTGGATAAGATAATTAAATCCCTTGATAAAATAAATAAGATAATAAACCTGTGCAAAGTGCGAACTGCGCCTTTTTATATATTCGCGAATCTGTATCAGTGAGATATTCTAGGATTTGGGGGACGGACGTATTGAACAACCATGCAGTACTTTTTTGAACAAGGTTCTATTGCAGTTATTTTAATTGGGGGCATCAAGTACTGTAAATATGCGACAGCTTTGTAATGATCCGCAGTTTCAATAGGAAATTTATTGAAGGGTCGGTTGGATGGGGAAGGTTATATTTTTTTATTTGAATGATATTTGACCTGTATAAGTTTGAGGTAATTAAGGAGTTTGTATATATAGTTAATTATGGATTAGGTTGTTCATATGTGTCACAACAAACAAAAAGTCTCTTTCGCACCCTTTTGAAATGGTTGACGAAAGTAACCTACGAGGTTCGTAGAGTATATCGTTAAAGAATTGAGCACTAACTTGCGTGCAATTTGTATTTTTAAAAACAAGATAATTATTAAAATTGTCATATTAAACGAAATGGATTTTTTACTAAACGCTACCCTTTCCTCTCTGTCCGCAGCAACACTCGATAGCACCCGAGTTCACTGCAAGTGCTGTACAGGCCTGCCTTAGATTTTGCGAAGAGTGGTTAAGGAGGTCGTTTGCCGCATGCCTTACTCCAAAGAAATTTTCCTCGCTAATTCCTAGAGAGAAGCATGCTTACCCGCGTACAGAGGTCCATTCTCTATCGTTTTTTTTATCAGGAATTTCCTTCCTTAGTTCAGGATAGCCCAAGAAGCTGGATTTATGGCATCTTGGATCGCAAAATACCCATAGCCTCGTGAGATAGACTTCGTCTCCTTACTCCTCTTCCCACCCCCTCATCCCTATCCAAGCTGTGGAAAGCCCGACACGCCGCACTGTTTTCGCAACGCTGTCAGTTCCGTTGCGATTCGAAGTGTGTTTGTTATATGCTCTCGAGAACGTGCTAAAAGAGATGAAAATTTACCCATCGAAACCAACAGGAGGAGACTTGTTCTAGAAAAATTAATCAGTATCTTCATAGAATGACTTTAAACTAGTGGAGCTACAACAGTACATACTTTCTCGCGTTATTAGAAACAGCTACGTAATATTGCAATATTGCATTTTCTGTAGTACTAACACCTCAGTTATATTTTCAAAACGTCCAATTCAACCAAGAAGCGAGCAACGCACTGTTGTCAGCGAAGCGTTGTGAAAACTATGTACATTCGCTTGGCTAATAATATCAAAACAGTAATAGGAATACATACAATTGACATCAAAATAATTACGAAAATTTTGACGCATCACTCGTGAGTCGTGTCGTGATTTCGTGGTACTTTTTAGATTCTCACATACACTTTACATCATAAATTCATTTAAAGTCAAGTAATCACAATGACCTACTGTTCATTTTAACAAATGTAACATTATTTAAATATGTTGTAGCCGTCAAAATATCGGCGTCGGCCATTCTAGTGTTAAGTTAATTTATTACCGCCTTTTTTATAATGACACCACCTCAAACGAAGCGCAGGAAAATAAAATTTAAGATAGTATGTTGGTTAGATCGACCACGGTGAAGTACCCCCAAAACATGCTTTAAATGAAAGTAAAATCTGTTCTGCAAGACGATAAGAAACAATTTGGTCCTTATGAACCTAATTTTTGAATAAATGAATTTTAAATTATAACAGATTGTTATGGAAAAACTTATAGGCATAGTATTTTTTAAGTAATTGAAAAAGTTATACTGTTAATGTACCTTTTTCTCTTATTCAATACGCAGTAAATTTGTTAAGAGAACAGATGATATTAAATGGTATAAAATTGTACACCTGGCATTCGGTGGAGTAATTTATAAAAGACTGCTGCGAAATTCATCGTAAACGTAAGTACTGGCTCTCGGCCTCGGAGTTACGTTGTACAAATCATGATATTGTGAGCGCTGGTTCTCTAACGGCACGAGAGAAAACCGCAACAAAAAATATGGATTATCAAATAAGCTTCGAATCATTTCTGAAAGGCTTATTTGGAAACACCAGATCTACTAAATAAAACAGCGGTATCTTATCATCGCCACCATCTCAACGTTCGACTACAATTAGCTTCTCAAATATCGATGCGGTATTGTTGCGAAATTTTTATTAAGCTAGAGAGTAAAAGAGAATGAATATTGGCATTTTAAATCGTAAATTATAATAAAAATTAAATTAATTATTTTTCATATAATTCATTAAATTTTTCTCGTGGCCGTAGTTGGTGTGAAACCTGTATAGATCATTAATTTCAAACAGAAATTACGCATAAACTATTAGTATTTAAAAAAATTGTACATGACCTTTTTTAAAGAACTAATCATGTATAATGGACTTTGACGCAAAACTCTCTATCTTCAATTTTGTAGTTTTGAATTTTTTTTTTCAATTTGCGAAAAAACGAGCAATACACGAAAATGACACTAGCACCATATTTCTTACCGTTCCTTATTACAGAAGTGGAGAAAATTTAAATAATTTTTTTTATGATTTACGATTGCGATTTTTGAAAACAATTTTTTTTGAAAAAAATCGTAAATTTCAATCGCAAAGTGCGCAAAAAGTACTCGTTTTTTTTTTCAAAAAATTGTACATGACCTTTTTTAAAAAGTTAATTTTGCACAACTTGCTTTGTCTGAGGCAAAAATCACTATCTTCAATTTTGTAGTTTTATTTTTTTTTATTTTCGAAATACCTAGTGATACCCGAAAATAGAACTAGCACCACATTTTTTACCGTTTCTTATGACATAAATAAAGAAAATTTAAAGAAAAAATATGGAGCGGTTTTTGAGAAAAAAATTCGTAAATAGCAAGCCAAATTACCCAAAAACTACTTGTTAAAAAAATTGTACATACCTTTTTTAAAGAGCTAATTTTGTACAATAGAATTTGTCAGAGGCAAAAATATCTAGCTTCAATTTTGTATATTTAATTTTTTTATTTATTTTTTTACAATTTTCGAAAAATCAGAGAATTTAACGAAAATGAGACCTACGCCATTCGCTTAAACGTCCTTCGCACTATTCAACAAAAAAATTCAATCTATAAATTTTGAGCTTTTTTTAAAATTTTGTAAATGTCCGAGGAGGTTTCCTGTAAAGCACGCACTCCCCCCCCCCCAAAAAAAATATCGGTTTCTAATTCCAGGGCCGGCGACATCGGTCAGACCGATTAGGGAATATCAATTTTCGAGAAAATAGGCTGAACTGTTTATGCGATAGCGTTGTGACACAGGCAGAAGGACCAGTGGACAGACCGACGCTTTGCCGTCAATCGATTTTTTAGTATGACGACCGCACAAAACATGGATTCTAGCGACATGGCGTGTTAGAAGCTTTTTTCTATATTTAGCAACTGAATTTATCCACTTTTTCGGTACCGGGGGCCGTCAATAAGAGTTTGTATGTCGAAAATTCGGCGTTTTTCGGCGCATAATTACAATTCTTTCTCTTCTTACGTTAGTAAGTGCGAGAAAGTAAAAATTGTCTGCATGTTCGTTTCTAGGTACCTGTGTGAACAATTATTTTTAGTGAACAAACTAACTAAAACACCCTGTCGTTCATCCATTTCAAACGTTCACTTAAAAAAACAGCAAGAGATTGATATCGCCTAAGAATGTAACTTTAAACATTGTAAGAATTATTGTACAGAAAATTTGAAAACAATATTTCGTGATTAAACAATGGTTCAATAAATTTATTTTGAGTTAATTAGAGTTTTTAGAAATTAAATTGTTATTGTATATCAAATCCGAAGTTGCCATTTTTTATTTTATCGGTATTATCCGGTAGTAAAACGAAAACAAAAAAAGATATCTTTGACCTAAGTTTGAGACAACTGAAACAAGCGCGTTACGTACGACGACAGTCTTTTCCTCTCCGATCCTAGTCTCCCAGATAGCGCGTAGCCCGGTGGCAACCGGTTGGTTGCCAGCGGGCCCTAGGCGACACTGTTTTGGAGGTCCTGTCCTTTGTCCTTTAAGGACACTGTTTTGGATGATCCTGCCTTACCCCAAAGTTCCAAATATAGGGGCTCGAGAATCGAAACTCTTTCTTCTCTCATTAACGAATCTATTAGCTTTGTCAAGTTGGCATAGCTACAGCAGTAGAATAAAAAACGACGTGACTGTAGCACATTGTTTCTCCATTATCTGTAACGGTAACATAATACAACGATATTGCAGCTCATACTACTACATCAGTAGTAGTATCAGTAAAAACCAAAAAAGAGTGCCAGTCCTGAGACTTGAACCGCTCTACTTTCTATAAGTTGGCGAGACGCCATTTATCTCTCAGCTAACGCACCTACATAAAGTTTTCTCATTATTTACAGGAAGAAACGTGAAATGCTAATAAGGAACAAGACATTTACACTCAAAAACTAAAGATGGTCATGAACTTCATAAATGAAAATTACACGAATGATTTAGTGTGTTTCTCTGTCTGTCTGTCTGTCTGTCTCTCTCTCTCTCTCTCCCCCTGTACAAAAATTTGAAAAAATAGACCTGTTGTTGTGAAACTCTCGTTTACTTCTTTTTGGTAAATTGTTACATTTAAGTAAAAGCATACCAATATTTTGAAAAAGAAGCGTACTTAAAATTATTCAAAGATCTAATTTTGAGGATAAAATTGCATTTGAAGAGAAATATCTAGTTCGAAAAAGATGAAAATTATCTCATCTTTATTATAAAAATATAATATATTATAAAAATATTATAATTATATAAATTATCAAAATTTTAAGCATACTTGGATCTTGAAAATTAAAAAAAAACATTATCCATTTCTTTTTTGGTAAAATTTTGGAAATGTCCTAGAAACTGCTATGAATCGAAAATTCATTTGAATCGGGACTCGAATTCTAGGACCGATCTTCCCCATCAAAGAAGCTGCATAGGCAACGCTGTTGCCGCTGAGCTTTACGTATTCCACAACAAAAATAATGGCGTCGTTTGAATGTATTTTCGTAGAATATATTAAAAAATGTTTCAAGAGATCACGTCTTACCGAAAAAAAAGGTGCCGACCTACCGTCGACTAGCGGGGTTTCCCCAACCAGGCATCTCCCACCAGTGGGACACGTTCTAAGTCCACGACCGGTCTCCCGGCATGTGTGGTAGTGTAGTGCATGTTAGTGTGTGTAAGTAAGGGGTGAGAATAGGAAAGAAAGATCGCGCGAGGTCTGTGGCCCGTTTGTTAGGTTTCTGCTCCGGCATTCGCCTGGAATTGATCGGAGAAACTACGGACCAGAGCAGCCATCCGTTAGAATTCTCCTCCAGACAGCGACTGAATTCGACCTAACTGAAAAGCTAGTGGCGAAAATCCTACCGTCGTCGGGACTCGAACCGAAGACCTTCCGGTCAGAGGCACTGCAGTGACATCAGTTGATACACTGAGCCACCGCTCCCTGGTTAAACGTCTTACGAGACACTTCCTTTTCTAGGTACATCTAGTTTCAAGTGAGTGATCCATTCAGAGACTGGAGATCTCTTATGGAATTAGTCAAAAAGGAAGAGGTAAAAAATATTATAGTTAATTAAAAAATTATAATAGTTTTGTGACATATTTGTTGAATGACCCTTAATATCTTCTAGCATCTCAATTTTCTCAATTTCATCGGTACATGAAATCCAAAGCTCTGCGAATGCTCATGGTTCGTTGACGTTCTCTACTAGTATACACGAACAATATTAACAAAGCTGCAAATTAACTAAGCTGCAAATATACAAATCTACGAACAACGTGCACAGAATACACTTCTCCCATTAGCACACTCACAGTTTTTACGTGGTTTTGACGTTAAATATATAAATTACATTAAATTAGAAATTAACAAAGCAAATTTGAGAGATGTGAATTGAAAATTTGTTATTAATAAACAATTAAAATACTAAGAAATTATAATTGTTTTCGAGAAACAGAGTAGGATGGAAGCTGTCACTTTCTATGTATCGATTTGTATTGTATGTATCAGAATACTAATATTTTCATAAAAGCTTATCTTGAATCGCAAATTGTAGCACCGCATGTCAGTGAGCATTCCATTAGTAATTGTAATACGTCTAAAGGAATGACCTGTATTCACTGGGCCGAAAATTATTTTCATGACGGATATTCAAAATAAATTATTGATTATTGAATATGGGGTAAATTTTTTTGAAACATAGGAAAATGTTTTCAAGGAATTATTTTAATTTTAGCATTTTCCCTATATTTACAGTTACAATACTTGTTTAGTACCTCCATCTCGAAATTCACAGAGGAATGCATAATGATCCACATTTCTTTCTGAGCAATAGAATGTAGTCCAACTCATCACTCTTTCTCATGCATTTGTTGTCGTCTTTTTACGTAAATAAATAACGATTTTTTTAAATTCAAATAAAAAATACAAATTGATTCGGGTCCATTTCATCATGAGATAATCATGCGAGATCCCCTAATTTGCCTAGTCTTGAATTAAAGATTTTCAGTTCATAGTAATATCTTCTCCTTTACAAATCTAATTTGAACATTTCATTGTTTGAACGAAACTTGTTGTTTTTAAATCTTCGTTGCTAAGGATGAATTTCATGTTTTTCGGCCTTAAGTTAAATTAATTTGTAAAAAATTACTTTGCTTGGAATTACGTTTCATAAAAAAGCAGAACTATTTTTATTGACTAATTTGTTAAAAGTCCGGCTTAATCATGAGGAAAGGACAGAAGGTACCCAAAAGGCCAAAGTTTCCAACTCGTTTGGAAGAAAGCATGTTAAAGCGAAAAAACCAAGAATTTATCTGTTCATGTTATGGACTCGGGACCGGCGTGGATAATACCTCAATTCCAGAAAGTATGGAGGTAAGCAAATAATTTCACTGAAACGTAAACATTTCGACAGGTTTCTTACACAATCTCTACATGACGAGTAGTTAAATCATTAATGCTTTACTTGATTCCTTATTTATTCATCGCTTAACCGCGCAATCTGTTAAAACAATCACCTCGCTATCCGTAATATCTATTAGTATTACAGAATTGCATTCTTCAAAATACAACAACTTTCCTAAGTTTGCGATATTGTCAGGCTTTTTCAGATCTATTAATTAAATATCAACATGACCAAGGCAGTCTAGAGTAACAGGTATTGCACCTAACCATGTGATGAACGTGTGACGTCGACCTTCGGGTTGGGTTGTCAGTCGCCGGGCAGTCGCGGGATTTAACGTTTAAAATTTGCTGGTGTTTCGTCGGAAACAAAAGTCAAAGTTGTATGCTTTGGGTTTCGATGTTTCTGAATATGTATATTAAATCAGGTGTGTGATTAATTTATCTGTGCTTAGTATCGTTATCAGTTTATGCGCCGTTTCTGTAATTGTGCTTAACCTTCCTTTTCAGTTTCGAAATTGCGTTGTGCAGGCTGCAAAAGCAATTATTACGGTGGTTAGAAGGCTAATAAGTGTCTTTTTCTAAACGTCACCGAAGAAAGAAAATTGTGGGCGTCAGTGATTCATTGGTGTGACTATATTTACACAAAATTCCGCTGTGTGCATAAACATTTTTTAAATGAGCATACCATCACTGTAGACAGCGTGAAATGAGATGGGCCGGCTAGTTGAGCCCAGGAAACGACCTTTATTGACTGATGAAGCATATCCAACAGTTTTTCTAAATCAACCATACCATCAAACAAACGTACTTCCACCTGCATGAAAACCTGCTGATCGAAGGGCTGATATTTAAAATCGAGAAAAACTAAAGTTCAAAAAATTATGAGGAAAAGACATTTCCATTTTTGGTCTTTTTTATTGAACATTTGAGCACTGAAGATTTAGGAAGGTTTTTCTATTGTGTAGGATTCTTTTTTTTAAGTAAATTCATTTGAAAGGTGTCCAACTATGCAACTTCATGCAACTTTAAAAGTTTCAGATATCTGCCAACACAAGTTTTCACTGTAATAACATGGTTACTCATGAAACGTTTAAATGGATTATACGTCTGAAATATACAAAAGAGAGCTTGTTGGATTATTTGATATCGCACTTACATTCATTTTCAGATAAAAAATGAATACAACAGCAAATAATCTCAATAGAATCAAACAAATTTCTCAGAATGTTCATTCACTTATTTCCTGTGTGCTGTCGTTACCGGACAGTAAATTAATCTTTATTAAGAAATTATAGTTATTAAATCGGCAACTAGATCTCATCCCAATACCAGAACACGAATATTCGCCAAATATGATTATTTTTACCTCATTGTCTTCAAAATTTGCAGAAAGTTATGAACACCTCAGAGATCTACAGATTTCAACCCTAAGAATTTTATTGTATTTCTATCGAATAATCAGTTGTAATAAAACTTATATTTTTGAATGGTTATGATATCTTACAAAATATGAACTGTGGTTGCTGCCTAAGTTCTAATACCAAAAGAAACTGCACAATTTCTAACATATGCAACGTTTTTCATCACAATTACGAATGATGACGTCACGATTCGAGTTTCATTGCCTCCATCTCTAGACTGCCTTGATAGTATGATATAACTGCCAGAATAAGAATAATTCAAAATATCATCTGTCCTTGGAAGTGTTAAGAACTGTTTCTAGTGACTAGTATACCCTTAATGAACTAAGTTATGCTTCGTTTTCCTACACTTTCTTCAGAGTTCTTGGCATTTGTTTATTTATTTTACGTGAAAAAACATTTATTTTACGTGAAAGTTAAAACTGTGTATGACGTGCTATGGGGAGAAGTGAATTCTGTGCACGTTTTCAAACCTGATCCCTATATTAAGTCATATACTACTTGAATTTTGAATTAATAAGAAAAAAACAGCTTCCATGTAAAAAAAAATCTATTTTCAAGGATAAATAAGCAATCAATTTTGGGCTCTTATCCATGATGTCCTTCGTCAAGGAATAATACTTCCTGCCGCGACAACATGGAAACGATATTTTGAATAACTATATTTTCCACTGAATTCTAGAAGTCGTGCACAGATAATGAAGTTACATTTATGTCCAGAAGCAAAACAAGGTGCCATCTCAGCATTTGCTCAATGTATCAGGGAAACTGGACGAAAAACCTAATCGAGATGGGGGTCATTGACCCAGAAGCTGCGATACAATACTTGTTACATATTGTTTAGAATTTTACAGTTCAAATGGTAAATAATACAGTAAATATCACTGTTAAAATTAATGTTACTTTTCTTTTGATGCTCAGTGTAGTCTCTAATTGTATAGAAACAGTTTTGAAGCAGAAACGATTTCATTTGGGATTTAAAATTTTCTATCGAATTTAATCGTTTAATGTCATCTGGTAAAGTGTTGTAAAATAATGTACATGTGTTGTATGTTAATGTTTTGTAATGAACTGTTGATACTGTTACCTGATGAATATGATTTCTACGTCGAGTGTTGTAGTAATCGACATTTTCTGAAAATATATTCCCGCCCTTAAGCAAGTCATTTTTGACAAAAAAAAACACTGATTCGTAAATCAACAGACAAGGTAATGGTAAAATTCCTAGATTAATGAAGAGAGGCTTACATGTATCACGTGGGTGGGATTTGGTTATTATTCGTACAATTCTTTTTTGTAATCTAAAAGTCCGGGAGTTATAAGATGTATTTACCCAGAATATTATGCCACCTCTTAGGCGGGAATAAACATTCGCGAAATATACACAACGAGCAGTATGAAGGCTGACTGAATTTGCAAGAATTCTGAACGCGTAGCATAATGAACTTAATTTTGTGTTCAATTCATTTAAATGGACGTTCCATTTAAGGTTTGACTGAATTGAGAGACCCAAAAATTTTGTTGCCTTAACATCAGTCACTGGTACACCGTTCATTTTCAATGGAGCACAGAATTGTTTATTTGAAATGGAAAACTGCATAAAAAACCGCATTTACTATTAATTTTTTATTTCTGAACCAATTTGATAATCTGATATTGTACTATTTACGGTTTCCTTATTGCAAAGGATATTCGTATCATCCGCCAAGAGAACTGTTCTTCCGTTTCGAATCGTCGAGGGCATATCGTTTACGTAAAGTAGGAACAGATAGAGCCTAAAATCGATCCTTGAGGAACTCCACGTGCAATTTGGCAAAGAGTCGGAAAGGTGTGTACATAATGTTCCATCATTCCAGTAAGGTATTTCCACTCTCTGATATCGTTGTTTAAAGTACGAACATAACCAATCTAGATCAATACCACGGATTTCATATGAAGGTAATTTTGAAAGTAAAATGTCATTTATCAATGACGTCAAAAGCTTTTGAGAGATCTAAAAGTAATCCAATAAGTGCTTTGTTTTGATCTAATGATGAGGCGACATCTTTAAGAAAAGAAATTATGGCTGTTTCCTTTGATTTTGATTTTCTAAATCCATATTGGCAATCTGAAAGCGCGTCGTGTTTACTGAGAAAGGTTTCCATTCATACGTAAAAAAGGCCCTATAATATTTTTCAAAAAACTGATAGAAGAGAAATGGGCAGATAATTTTGAATTTAATTTTTGTTGCCTTTTTTGAAGAGCGGCTTAAGTTTAGCTGTTTTGAAAATATCTGGAAACGTTCCGGTGCATAAAGATGCATTAAATATGCGAGTTAACGGGTGTATAATGGCAAACGCACAGGTCTTTAACAAAGAATCCGGGAAATCATCTAAACCGGAAGAATATTTATTTTTTTAGTTTACCGATTGTTTTGAGAATTTCATAGGAAGAAGTTTCGGAAACGAACATCGTGTCTAAAATTTTGGGTGGACTGTCTGTTTTGAATTTTGTGGCTGAAGACGCTTAGTGAGATCGGCAGCAATTCTCTAAAAGTATTGGTTAAAGAGACTAGCCACTGTTGCCGGATCGTTCACATTTATATCGTTATATTTTAAAACAACATTCTCTACAAGGTTTCTAGTTGATTTGGTCGTATTTTTTATTATATTCCACATTGCTTTTGTTTTGTTATTTGAGAACACATCCTGATCGTGTTTCATGATTTTAGCATGCCTTATGACTTTTCTTAACAATGATTTGTATTTTTTAAAGTAGATGAAATCTTGAGATACGTTATGATGTTTATAAATGAAAGAAAGAATTCGCTTCTTTTTACAAGATGTCCTAATCCCTTGTGGTATCCACCTTTTCTATGGCATCATTTTTTGCATCTTTGATGGCATCTTTTTTACTTTCTCGTTTTTCTTCCTTTACATTCCGTTTCTGTTTAAAATAAATGTGAAGATTACTGTGGTTCGATATTTCATTTTTATTTGATAACGGTACGAATGTGGATGATTAGTTTTTTTCTCTTAATCAACTTCATTAATATTCATAAATAAGTGTAAGAATATGTTCGTATGAGTAAATGTATGTTCTTAGTAAAATACTAATGTTATTGATGAGAAATTGATTTAAACAAATTGTTTTGAAGCGCATTTTAAGGAAAACTTATAAAACACTAAACGGTCCCGAATAGAAGTTCTCGCTTGATTTTCTGCTTGTTTCAATTCGATATCAATCAGTGGCGAATCCTGAACATTATTTTAAGTATACCGCCCGCACATTATGGAAGCTACCTCTACCATTGTCTTTTATTTTGAGCTTTTCTGAAATACCAATACTATGAAATTCCATCCTTAAAAATTGTTCTATGATACAATTACACAAACCACTATCTTATAGAGTATTAACACGCTCCATTTTCACAAAAACCTGAGAGAAGCTTAACTTACGAACGAGCAGAGTAGGACTGTTCACCGCAATATTTTGCGGTGCCTACCTACCATCCAGACGCACATCCTCCCCACTCCCTGCCCTTGAAACACGAGGAGCCCTAGGTTATCGCGGCTGGCATGCGGTGCCTTCCCCTGCGCTAGCGAATTGTCTGGGCAGCATTAAGAACTGTTTGAAACTTCCCACTCTAACGCACTTCATAACGCCTACGGTTGCGAAAGAGTGACTGGCTCTCGGTAGCAAAACAGAGTTATTTTTTCGCATGTGTTTTAAAGCTTTCAAAATCTCAATAACTTTTTAGAGGATTACCAAACTTACGAAATATTTATTATACACTTCGAAATACTAGGTATACCGGCGGTATACGCGGTGTATCGGAGGACTCGCCACTGATATCCATGCAAATAAAAGTCGTGCCGCATTCCTAATCGTGCGCATATCCGCAGGAAGAAGGGATGACGCATCCCCCGATAGCGGGCGGGCAGATGGAAGTTGGCACGTCCGGAACGATGGTCGGCTCGAACGTGGCGGAAGCGCCGTCAGACAAAGACAAGACGATCTCGCATACGTCAGGCGTGACGACGAAGCGCTGCCTGCGCATGCATGTCATGTACAAGACGCCCGCGCAAGTGTTGCGCGAAATGGACCAAGAGCGAGACCGCATGACGCTCATGGCCGAGCTAACCGACATGATCGAGAAAAAGACGGCGAAGATGAAAGGTACGCAGTAGTGTTCAACACAAAAGAGATTTCATCACTTATCTTTCGCAGAAAGGACGTAGCAATATAGAGTTTGTGCACCCTCGAACGTTAAAGCACTATCGATCTTCTGCGCATGCGCAGTTAAAGTTTCGCATCACATTTGTGCATCTGGGCATGCGGAAAATATTATTAGTGCTGTCCGCTATGGCGTGCTCAAACTCTCTAATACTTCTAGTACGTGAAATATCGATACTTAAAATAGAGAATTTGCAACAATCGACCTGCAATCTCAAGCCTCTACGCATATGCAGCTCGAGTTGTACATACACAGATGCTCAAAAGTGATATAGACAGGTCGAGAGTTTGCTGTCGGTTGCTGTATGCTACTATGTGCAAAAAGCCCAAAAGCCCCTCTTTTTGACATCAAAATCGATGCGGATGAATCGATATGATTGTATTAATTACACATATGCAGTTCGGTATATGTGGTGGATAAACCAACCCCAACTACATTTCAGAGTTTTGAATCCTGGTATGTATGTATGTATGTGTGTATGTGTTAAAACAGTTAAAAACTGTGTGACGTATGGGGGAGAAAATCATTTGCGCACGCTTTCTTGGGTTTCAGAATTCCTTCCCAACAATTTAACTATTAATAGTTGAAAGATGAAAAATAATACTAATAATAATAACAATAATAATAATAATAATAATAATAATAATAATAATAATAATAATAATAATAGTAATAAATTTAAAAAGCCAGAGATTAACATTTCAAAAACTAGGTATTTTCGTTTCCGAATTATAGAAAACTTATTGGTAACGGTAAATGAACGAACAGATTTGATTTTTATGTATTGCTAACAAAATAGTAACTCACCCTAAGCTATACTACCACTGCAAGCAAAAGGAAAGCTCAACAAAACGTGCGCATAGTGAAGCTACATTTACGTCCAGAAGCAAATCAAGGGGCCATCTCAGCATTTGCCCAATGTATCAGGGAAACTGGACAAAGACCCGACCGAGATGGGGGTTTTTGTCTCGAAAGCTGAAGTACATTACATGCTATAGGCATATTAAGTCTTTTTTTAATTATACAATGCAAATGTAAACCAATTCATTATACTATATCATTGTTTTGTTAAAGTAAACATTATTTTACTTTTTGACGATCAGTATATTCTCTAATGGTATAGAAACAGTTTTGCAACAGAAAAGATTTTACTTTTAACTTAAATTTGTGTACCAATTGCGTTGTAAAGTAACGTACATGTATTATATGCGGATTTCTTGTAGTGAGCTGTTGATACTGACACTTGATGAACATGATTTCGACGTCGAGTGTTGTAACTATAAATATCAGTATTATATATGAAAATATGTTCCCACCGTGAAGTCAATTTTGACAAATACTACAGATTCGTAAATAAATAGGCAAGGCAATGGTAAGATTCCAAGCTCAATGAAAAGAGGCTTGCAGGGATCAAGTGCATGGCATTTTTTCATAATTTGGATAATTTTCTTTTGCAATTTAAATGTCTGGGCACTAAAGGATGAGCTTCCCCAGAATATTATGCCATATCTCAGACGGGAATGTACATTTGCAAAACACACGCAACGAGCTGCATGAAGGCTGACAGAATTAGAAATAATTCTGAATGCATAACATAATAAGCTTAATTTAGTGTTTAATTAGTGTTTAATATGTACATTCCATTTGAGGTTTCACTGAATTGACAGACCTAGAAATTTTGTTACCTTAACATCAGCTAATTGCATATTGTTCATTTTCAATGGAGCATACGATTACCGTTTTGAAACGCAAAATTGCATTGACACAGTTTTTCCTTCGTTAACTATTAATTTGTTATTAAAAAAACCAATTTGAAACTTCTGAAATTGTACTATTTATTGTTTCTTTTTTGCAAAGAACATTCGTGTCAGCGGCAAACAAAACTGTTCTTACATTTTTAATAGATGAGGGCATATCGTTTACGTACAACAGAAAGAGGATAGGTCCTAAGATCGAACCTTGGGGGACCCCTGTGTTCAATTGGCAAAGAATTGGAAAGATAAGTAAATAATGTCCTTCCGTGCCAGTACGGTATTTCTACTCTTGGAGATCGATGTTTAAGGTACGAGGTTATTCAATCTAGGACAATACCACAAATTCCATGAGAAGGTAATTCTGAGAGCAAAATGTTATGCTTAATAACGTCAAAAGCTTTCGAAAGATCTAAAAATATCCCAATGGGTTCTTCATTTTGGTCAATTGATGAAGCAATATCTTTAAGGAAAGAAAAAATGGCAGTTTCCGTAGATTTTGATTGTCTAAAACTGTGTTGTGGGACTGAAAACGCTTCGTTTTTCCTGAGAAACGTTTCCATTCACGTATAGAAAAGCCTCTCTAATATTTTTTAGAAAACCGACAAAAGAGAAATCGGCCGGTAATTTTGAATTTAATTTTTGTTCCCTTTTTTAAAAATTGGCTTAATTTTGCTGTTTTGAAAATATCTGGAAATATTCCTGTGCACAAGGAAGCATTGAAAATGTGCGTTAATGGGTGTATAATGTCAGGTGCACACGTTTTTAATAAAGAATCCCGAAATTCATCTAAACCAGATGAATATTTTTTAGTTTACTGACTATTCTGAGGATTTCGTTGGAAGAAGTCTCGGAAATAAATATCGTGCTGAAATTTATATATATATATATATATATATATATATATATATATATATATATATATATATATATAACGCATCGCGTTCCTAAACAGAGGTGCAGCGGCCGACTCAGTTAAATTACGCGATAGCTATGGCCATTGCCGACTGACCCGTTCTGAACGAGTCAGGGTAACGCGGCGAGCGAGAAGAGGTGCAAACAGCACGAGAGAAGACGGGCAGTGTGAGAAAGAACGTGAGAGGAGATGGAACGGGTGCCTATACTTGTAAGTTTGTGAAGGAATTAAGGAACTGGGGAGATGTGATGCGTGCCGATGGAAAGTGGGTGAAGTGATGTGGAGGTGAGCATGGTGAACAATCTACAAAATCTAATTAGAAATTGTAACACTAAGGACTGGGAGAGTGCCAGAGATAAGTCGAGAGACGAGTTACATCGCGTGGTGGTGCAACTGCAGCGAAACATCCGGCGAGGACTGTAGGCAGTATTATTGTGAGTTGCGCGTCCACGAAGTCGACGGTGCGGATGGTGTGGATGAAAGCAGAACATCAATAATGTCCGGATGGAACGAGTGACGTGAGTATAACGGCCGAAGGCATGTGGTGATCCGAGCAGAACAAATCAAGCAGCGGCCGCCCGGGCCTCGGGAAGCGACCGGGACCAAGAACAGCCGAGCGACGCCGAGCCCCGCCGGAGAGCCCCACTCCACCCCCCACCGAGGTGCCCGTGGCTATCAGTGTCGACGATCCAAAAGTCAAGTGTTTGTGTTGAGCAGTCTTTTTTAAGAAATGGTAATAAGGATAGCAGTGGTTCATTAGTTGTTTTTTTTATTTACACAATGAAAATTTACAATCTATTTCATTCCGAAATAATAAGTAATTGCTAATATGATAATTAATTGCTTATACAATATCAAAATAAATGATTAAAGAAACAATAACTTGCAGAAAAGTCACCCATTGGTACTTTCCAGGATCAATACACAAGGACTATAACAGAAAAGAGAAACAAATATTAGATTAATAATAACACAAAACGGAGAATTATTTTTGTGTTGTGTATGTCAAATACTAAAGCGGTAAGGAAGTTGCAAAGGGGAGGTTATTTCTTGGCTGTTGTCTAAAAGGTTTAGGGCTAGATGGTTTGGATGGGTTTCAAGGCGCTTATTGTAGTTTAGGCTAATTTCTTGTATCTTCTCTTGAATTGTTTGAATATTGAGGTCTCGATGGAGTACTGCATTAGACATGTACCAAGGTGCTGATGAGATGACTTAAAATTTTGACTGGAATCTTTGAATAATTAATAAATTTGTTCTGTTGGCTGCGCCCCAGATTTGGATTCTATATGTCCATACAGGAACTAGGATGGTTTTATAAATGAGCAATTTATTTTCCAAGGACAGCTTGGATCTGTAGCCAATAAGCCAGTAGAGTTTCCTTGTTTGCAGTTGGAGCTGTTGTTTCTTGGCTTGTATATGCTTTTTCCAGGTGAGACGTCTATCCAAGTGAAGACCTAGATATTTTACGCAGTCGGTTTGCGGTATTGTTTTTCTGTTGATTTCTACTGACGCGCACGTTTCTTTCCTGAGAGTAAATGTAACGTGAGCTGACTTGTTCTAATTTACTTTTATTCTCCACTTCTGTATATAACAGGTATAGCACTGGACCAAGAACGCTACCTATTCATTAGTATTTGAGGTTGGAAAAGTGAAAAGAGACGCATATTTTAATGAAAAGTTTGAAATAATTTATTTTATGTTCTTTGCATTATAATTTGTATTTCCAATATATATGCACGAATACCCAGAGCCCATTCACGAAAAAGATTACCTTTCCCCATCTTATCTTAAAATCACTGTTGTATCGGACTGAAAATAACGGTCGATCACAACTGGCGCCCGAACATGATCTCGTGTAATTAAGAAATGTGGCTCAAGGGAATTTAACCAAATTAGGTATTAGGACGAAGTCATTCGGACTTGTGAACCAGAACAATCATATATGCACTAGTTTCAAGAATCTCAAGAATGGTAATTTGCTGAAATGTGTAAACAAACACTGTGTATTTCAAGTACCTAAGTATATCCCAATTTTACAATCTGTAATGCTTGCCAATACTAATTTATTTTCTTTTGATTAGGCATAAATTAAAGCATTTGCAAATACAGAAGTAAATTTCCAACGAATACAAAAGTTGTTTAATGCTGTTTTGTGCGAGTTGTGCATATCACTTGACTATGTTATATATTCATCTTTCATATGGTATATCGTGTATTTCATCCAAAATAAGAGTTCATGCGTAATAATGCACTGTTCATTGATTGCTTATGGAAAAACATTCAAAAATTAATTAAAAAGATATTGTTCAGTGAAGTCTTTATTTGTAGTGTTTCAAGTGTGTATTTTAAATGTTTATTTTTCATTGTTTAAGGCAGCCTGCAAATTCTATGTGTTTAAAACGCATTATTATTATGAATACAAATGGTGATAATTAATAGAAACACCGTTTTCTTAGACGCAGGCAGTGAAATTGTCTAATTATGAATTCATTTTTTACTTTCAATAGAGTCAAGTAGCAGCGTTTAATGATTAATTTCTTTTGTAGTCCATATTTTATGAAGGTTGTTTCTGAAATACTATGTTTACAATGATATTTTTTGCGGAAATTTGTGTATGTATTGGCATTATTCAAATTGATTCCCTAAAGTAATTGGGTTTGGATGGGCTGCAAATCACAGATTTGTGAATGTGTGTAGGTTCTCTTTTATTATGAAATTTTTGTCTAATACAAGTTTATAGAATTTAACTAGAAATATTGCATTTGTGTCATGGGATCAGTAAAGTGTGTGAAGGTGCATGGGCAGAGGAAAGTTATGAAAGTTATGGAATACTTGTAGGGGTTATAATACAATGCTTAAATGTAGGAGGATAGCTAGAAATAGTTTTTCATGCACTAGCGAGAAGCCCTAATGTATGTGTGAATGAAAATGATAATGTGTTTGGTAAGGTAATATTGAGAATCACTGCTAGGGTATTTGTAAAGTGTATTGTTTTTGTGTTATGGTTAGTCATTGGGATGATAACAGAATCACCGTGAGCGTAGGCGAACGTAGGCGGTATTGTAGAAACAGAGGCATTGCAAAGAAGGCTGGCAAACAGTGTTGTCACGATAAAATGGAGATCCAAAAGGGGGAATTAGGACGGGAGAAGAAAGTGGGGAGGATGGAAAGTAGCGATGAAGGAATAGGCAGGAGCGCGTTCGCGAGAGGGAAAGACACAGGGAATGATAATAAATAGAGGGATGAGACGGGAGAAGACTTCAGCCGAGAAATTAGAATTACAACACCGATAAACTAGGTAGCAGCAGGGAACCTGGATCGGGAGAACCAAGCAAGTACCCGCCCGGATGCGATTCAGATGATAAGTTAATGGAAGAACAAAACAGGAAAGCGGAAGAACAGAACAGGAAAGTGGAAGAACAGAATAGGAAGTTAATAGAACAGAACAGGAAAGCGGAAGATCAGGACAGGAGGATTGAAGAACAGATTCGAAAATTGACGGAGGAACAAAAATAGCAGGCCGGAAGAACAAACTTGGGAACTAACTAATCAAATAAGTGTTTTAGCGGATCAAGTAGCGACGCAAAAACAAGTGATCGTTGACCAATTTGAGAAGCAGGAAAGAAAATTAGAGACACGAGTGAACAAGTTAGGAGAAGAAATGGAAACTTGCTTGCAAGAACAATTCAACGACCAAGTCGAGGCACGAGACAACAGAATTGAAGAAGTGCGAAGCGAGTGTCAAGAAGGTATCAAAGCAGTTGAGAACAAGATCGGGAAATACCAGACGAAGATATCACACGAAGTTCATAGGATGGAAGCAGTGATGAAAAAATCGCAGCAAATGATTAAAAGCGAGATGGAAGATAAAGTATCGTCACTGAAGTCGGAGGTGGAAGACAAGAAATCTAGATGGTATGCGCGGATGGCTTCATCTGCCGGCGCCTTTCCGAACTACATGGTTACGAGGTATGCGCGGATTGCGACATCTGCCGGCGGCCACAGAACTAGATGATCCCGGAGTGTTCGCGATGTTCATTCCAAGTTCAAGAAAATTCTAGGTGGTTACCGGCCGAGTATAAATACATGGTGGTCGGCGACCGCGAGTCAGTCTGAAGTGCGAGTTGAGCTGTGAAGTGTGTGCATCGCGGTGAATAGCAGTGCAGTGGATTGTGCTCAGTGACGTGAATCTGTGGTCAGTGCATCGGACAGTGGTCAGTGCGTCGGACGATGGTCAGTGCTTAGGACTGTGCCTCAGTGCAAAAGCAGTGAACAGTGAAAATAAATAATCTAGAGAAGTGTAGTGTAAATAAATAATCAAGAGAAGTGTGCCGTATAAAGAAATAATTAAGTGAAGACTACCTATACATAAATCAAGTATTTTCAGTGATCGTGTTAAGAAACAAAATAAAGGTTTTTGTTAAAATAATGTGTGTTTTAATTCACCACATATATTTGTAACAGTAAGATACCCTGAAACTCGCCCCCTCAAAAAAAAGAAACAGTTTCGATTTTGCCTGAAAAATGCAAATATTAATTTTCTTATTTCGCCTATTCCTACATTGTGTGTATCATCCAAATCCTCTTAGTGCGTTACTGCTTATGACACAACTGACGCCAAGCGATAGCTAGTCTCCTTAGATGGATCAGCAACTTTTTTGAGTAAAGTTTTCTTAACAATTAATCTCTTGTCTTAACGTGTTTTGCTGTAAGCTAATGATTCACATCATTTCTAAATCTTATTTTTTCTGCTGCAAACCTATTTTTCCCAACACATCGTCTTGCATATTTTCAGTTTTTAATTGTAAATGTTAACAAATATATTCCTGCACTTACAAGATAGCGATTCTGATTGGAATCCATGTTTTAAGTATATAAATGATGAGAGTTGATATTGGGGAATGGACAACGTTTGTAACTCTAGAGTAAGAGGTTTTGATCGGGCAAAATTGTGGGTAGGAAGCGTTGTGAAGGCGTTATTCGGCCAGAACGAGTTTCGTATGAAAAAAGAAAAACGGATGGGTAGTAACGTTCAAGATTGCAGCGAGCAATGCCAAATAAAAACTGAGTTTTATTAGAAAAGTCCATGAACTGCATTCCGGGTCTAATGAAATCTTGTAGTGGTTTAATTAAAGCATGAGGGGTGTGATCATGGCCAAGTAAAAATTGAATTGAAAATTTAATACGTATTTGTAAGAATGGGAGGGTAATTTGCATTTTGTTTTTATTTACGATGTCTTATACGTTAATTTTAGGGTAGTTCACAATTGGTTTTAATGAAGTGTATGTACGTGGTAAATATCCGATTTTTTCAATAAACGAAAACAAGTCATGTTAATTCATGTTCATTCATTTCAAACATGTTAAGCTAGTGGAGGGAGAAGAAATAGTTGGTGACGTTGTCTAGTATTACTAATAGCAAAGGGAATATTACTTGCACTTAATTTATGTTATTATTATGTACCAAATTTTGATACAAAAAATGTATGATTTCTTATTAAAATTGAGAAATATCTTGTTTTTTATTTATTTAGTGCAAAATTATTTTTTTAATGCATTGCAATTGGTTTTGAATGACTGCCAGAAGGAGATGGTAAGTTACCTAAACAAATGGTAAGAACGAGAATCTCGAAAGCGTGGCAGCCACCGTTCTATCTTAACTCACGCCAACATGAATATTTTCAATAGAATAAAAAAAGAAGAAAGTGAAGTAAAAATATTCAAATATTCAAATTGATGAAGAAGCTTCCAAGTTAGTTCGGAGCTACAAAAAGATATTCTATTATCCCCCCCACTCCGTTTCACAACCACACGCCCCTACCATACGTCTTCCCACCCCAGGCCCAGCCCTGACAATGCCCAGCCGCGGGCTGACCTGGTCGCTTCTTCAGCCCACTAGTTCCCGTAAATAGTTACATGGGTTGCGTATCCATTAGGGTGTCCCTTATTTTCCGACTTCAAAATTGTTTAACGCTCACCCTCCAATTTTGTTCGAATGACCTTAAAACATGCCTATACAAAATTTTGTTGAGATTGGAGGATTCTAACCAGCGCGAACTCGCATGACGAACAAGTCCAAACCTATCACCCACCGCTGAGTCAGCCCCGAGGCTAACAGAACAATAATTTTAATTGACCGCGTCACACCTGTTTGCAGGTCGCTAATTTAACATAATGTCATATGTTATTGTCATAGGCATTTCCTAGAAACGTGTGTTTTTAATAGGAGATCATATTAATTATTAATATAAAACACCAAATAGTAACTGGATACAATTTACCATCAAATAAACAAATGCATGAAGTTTTATTTTATAATATACGTGGAGTAAAATTATCACTTAGTGCAAGGGTTAAACTTGTGGTTCTTGAGTGCGTGATATTTCGGTAGAAAGCAAGAATTCTGATAAGAGCTAATCAGCATTATTCGCTAAAAACTTATTACTACCTTTTATTCGGAGTGTAGAAAATTACACACACGCACGCACGCACGCACGCACGCACGCACACGCACACACACACACACGCACACACACACACACGCACACACACACACACACACACACACACACACACACACGCAAACAAGCGTGAAGCTATTTTTAAGCATCGTGAAGAGGTGTTTAGAAATAATTTGAACAATCTGTTTGATATTGAACATCCAAATAAATACTTTACAAATGATTGTTGGCAGAAGACAGGATGTTTTTACTTCGGCCGGGAGAGCCAGGATGTAAAAGCCATCTCCCACGAGTAGACCAAAATCTCGCGGATAAAGAAGAAAAGGTGAGACAATGAGCATTACAAGATGTAAAAAGTAAAGATAAACAACAGTGTGAAGCGTCTACATCTTATGCTGTACCTCCTTCATTGTCTGTAGATTCAGATAACGAACTTCAAAGTTCAGACGAAATCAACGTTGGTGAATTTTTGAGAGTACATCAATACAGAATGCTGCAAGATGTGGCACCAAAAACTTCATTGCCCCATAACTAATGGTTTATATAGATGTCAGCTGATATGATATTCTGTATACATCCTTCAGCTAAGGTACTTGATTACAATACCCGAAGAACTCTCTATTAATAAATATTCTAGTCTTCGAATCAGACACAAGAGAAGAGAAAGTTAAGAAACAATTAAATCGGCTTTTAAGAATAATTTAACTGAAATTCTTAATGTTCATTAGGGTGGTAAACTGTTGCCCGCATTAAATATCAAGGACCGAAAAGAAGAAAAACTTCCAATTGTTGTTGTTCACCAGGCGAATGCCGGAGCAGCACCCTACCAAACGGGCCACGGACCGCGCGCGATCTTTCTTTCCTCTTCCTTGTCCTATCCTCTCTCTTTACACACACACTTACACTAACATGCAATACACTACCACATATTCCGGGAGACCAGTCGGGAGCTTAGAGCTTGTCTCGACTGGGGCGGTGCCCCGTTGGTGGAAGAGTCCTGGTTAGGGGGAACCCCACAAGCCGACGGTAGGTCGGCGCCGGATCTCGCCATCCAGCGGGGGAAGGTCACCGCCATCTCCCGAGAAAAAAACATGCACTACACTAACGGGACTAATGACCAAAGCAGTTGACGTGCCCGGAAAGACGAAAAAATCAATCAATCAATCCAATTGTTGTTACATTTGGGGACAGTCAGCAGCTCATCGGGTCTCCAAAATTGCGGAATTCTTATGGTAAAGAGCACACTAACGCTGCTTAGAATGTGTTAACGCACTGGTATATCGAAGACAATGTACAAATTCTTTGCTGTCTCATAACTGCTTCAAACACGTGACTTTTTAAAAGAGCATGTGTCTTTCTTGAAGAAAATTTGAACAGGGAATTGTTCTTTCCTTGCCGTCATCACATATACGAACTTATTTTACAATTTCTGTTTGAATATAAAATACATGATGTAATCCTTTAAAAATGTATTTGTGTTGATTGTAACTGTTTATATCAAACCGTGGCTTCAGTGCAGTGCAGTGCAGCTGTAAAAGCTGATTATCACGATATCTGATTTTTAAAAGTTTTAAATTCACACGAAAGGATAGATTGCACAATTTCAAAAGCAGCCCTAAAAAAATTAGGCACCGTATGTGGTATTTATTAGAATATTTGTCTGTCGTATCACTCTTTGATAATGAAGTAGACTTATAAATCAAAATCAAAATGGTAACAAATTTAGCCAGAGAGAATCTTCACATGGAAGAGTGATATTTTCCTTTTTGTAGAACATAGTATGGAGAATAATATAGTAAGCGCACTTGTATCCCGATGACCGTTATTTAATAATTAATTCGTTAATATACAATACATCTCCTAATTCAATTTAATCTTCATTTCATTGAAAACAATAGGTGATATTGTATCAACCAAAAGCAGATATCTGTTCTTTTGCCTGAAGATGAATACTAGTTTTATTCCAGAATGGCCTTTGATCTGGAAAAGCAACTCTTCATATTTAGAAGCTTAAAAGTTATTTATAAAGTTGAAAGTTGTGAATGACTGCGCTGAAAGGGCTGTTAATTAATGCAAAATTTTCATGCACTACTGACTGTAGATGAGAAGTGAAAGCAATTTGTGTTGTGTTGTTCAAGAACAACGGCCACTGTACCCATATTGCAAGATAGAAACCCTGAAAAAAGTACCCACAAGAAAAGTAAAGACCATAATGTAGTCTAAAGTGTGAAAATGAATTAAATTTAAAAATAAAAAATATATATTAAAAACTTGTCAGTAGTTTTCCACTGACTTAACACAACAAACCCGATTATCCCTAACATTCAAATTTCGCGCTCAAGTCGGCATGGGTTAATATGAAACTATTAAGATAAAATTTTATTTTTGAGTAAATTTGACCCAATAGAAAATATTTAGGGGGTAAGCCCCAAAAAATTACCCAAAAAAATTTTTTTTGCGGTATAAGGGAGACTCTAGTATCCATTACCAGCAGCCCAGAACTGTGAGATGAACCAAAAGGGATCTCGAGCCCTTCATAATTTAATATAGCCCTAAATATTTCTGAAAAAAAACTCTGTCTAGCACGGAAAGTTCTCAAGTAGACGCTTATGCCTTTACTGAGGTTAGCTCGACCAAAAAGACAAAAAAATGTAAAATCAATAGTGTATGGGTTTTTGTATCTTGTAAATTAGCTTATGACGTTCAAAGGAAATAGAGTTATTTTGAAATAACAGACTAATTCTTCAATTTTATTCCTAAATATGGAATGAATGGGAAATATCGAAAATTTATTGAAGATAAATAACATTTCTGTTGGTGTTGATTACTCCCACCTTGGACAGAAGATCTGAACTGTGATTTCAATAAGATATTTTTGTTTATTTTTCAGCGGAACAAAAAAAGAAAAGACTGAAAGCCAAGAAAGCTAAAAAGCAGCAGCCCAGTTGGTACCAGGAGTTAACCACCGCACAGGTTCGTCAAGTTCGCAGAAAGAAGAATTACATACAACTTGTCATTGACGATATTAATTTTGCAAGCTAGAAAGATATGTAGAACCTTTCTGCTAGAATGAAAATCTCCGTGGGTCGAGTTATATCGCCATAAGCTGAAAGCCGACGTTTCAACCATCTTCAGAATAAAAGGAAGATGTTACATTGTTGATTATGATGACATTGATTATAATAATGAGATGTTTGAAACGACTGCTGAATTATGATATAATCGTACACGAGTATTCCATTTATTATGATATAAGTATTATGATATAGTACACGAGTATCTCAATACAATGAATTTTTGCCCTATCAGAACAGGGATGAGATAGATCAGTCATACGGCAAAATGGCAAACGAAATCATTTCGATTTTCAACAATATGATGACTACTCTGTCTAACTACTTGTGTCATTCCCTCTCAAATACGCATTATTACGGTTTGAATTGGTTGGACTACCTCATGAAGAACAAATGTAAGATGGATGCATGGACGAAGGGAGACCCACGGAATGGAGGAAAAAACTGTCAATAACTGCCTTTTAACGCGTTATTTTACATTGTGTGCAGTGATTTTGTTGGTTCAATTAGTAGAGCTAATAATTTTTAAGAAACATTTTAAGACTAGCGTATTCCGTGCAAACATTCCGCACTTCGTAAATCATTGTTTTAAAAGTGAAAATAGCTTCGTGCTGGATCCCAACTTTGGAACAGAACAGAACCTGAACTGCATATTGAAGCATAGGCATGTCATGACGGTCTATTAACGCGTCAATTTAATTTTATATAGATTTCAAGTTCCTGCTCGTTTCTGACCACCCTCTTAGAATGTTAGGGTAACCAAAAAAGGTAAATCTTCACTCAATTTGCTTAGCTCCAAATCGCAGATTACCATATGTTTTCCCAGATGTTCCCCAAATTATATTTCCCCAAATGATTCCCCAGAACTTTACCAAATACTCTCCAAAACCCTTCCCCTGAATGAAATGTTCTGCCAAATGCTATACTAAATCTTCCTAGCATGTTCTCTCATTTGTTAACCTTGAAATTAAATTCGAAATTCTAAATATTTATAATACGAGTGGTAAGTGATTTTTTTTCTTTTTTTTTCGAGTAGGAAAAGTTGCGACTCGAGGCCGCGTGGCGCAATCCTACAAGCAAAATAAAATAACTTTTACCACGTGTCATACGCTATTTTTTAGATAGCCTTACTAACTTTCCTTTTATTATAACTCAAGTATATAAATCACTTAATGACTTTATCCGAGGACGTTTTCTTAACCCCTCGCTTCGCTAGTTGAGAGAAGGGAGAGAAATTTGGGACAAAAGTGGGAGTGTGTGGATAGCGTCGAATTTGTAGTTTGTTTTTCGATGCAAACTATTACACGGGAGCAAACATTTCTCGTTATCAGATTTCGTCTACAACGCTCGTTCGTATCATTTATTCTTAATTCAACCAATGTTGGCAACTGAGTAGGGGTAGGTATTCCGTGACTCAAGAAAACGTGCGCGTATTACATTAAGGTCAATGTAGCTGATGCGTTTAGACGAAAGTATTTTGTTTTCTTTGTTGTATTCACAGTTTAATCTGAACAAAATAGCATCGTATAACTTTTAACACCAATGCTAAAACTTGAACTTTTGGAATGCTATGCATCTGAAAGAATCGCTTATACTAGTGGCTGTCTAAAAATGTAAGGGGTATTTTATTACGGAATACATTTATCAAAGTTACGGTGCCAATATGTAATTATGGAATCGAAAAAATTCTCAATAGCTAGACTTCCCAGATCGAAAACCCTAGAAAATTAAATACAATGACCACAAGGATTTTTGCCATTAATTGCTGTCTGAAAGAAAATTGTTTTTGAAGGGTGAAAATAGCTTCCCTGTATAACCCCAAGTTTCAGCACTGCTATACTATGGAGTGATGGAACCATAAAAAAATGTAATAAAACGTCAAAAGTGTCTAATTTCTTAGATTACGTTATACAAAAAATAAGTTGTGTAGTGAAACAAAAACTGGTTTTAACCCTTTCTCGCACTGTACTCAAATGAGTACATTAAATGTGGAAAATCAAGAACTGATCATGAGTAAATCAAGAAATAAACAGGACTGAAACGAGTACGTACTACATTATCATTGAATACAAATCAGTGACTCAAATACTTTAAATATTTTTAAAAAATCTTCAACTGATCTTCAGAGAATCAAAGAAAAAACAAAGTAAAAAACGAAAATTAGGTCTGAAAGGGTTAACAATCAAGAATGCATCTTTTCCTATTATGAACGATGGTAAAGTGTGTCGCAAGGAAATGTGGTTTGCGGGTTGCATTTGCGCCTAAAAATCAAAATCTGCCATAATCTACGACCATCTATGTTTTTCGTCTTAAATCTGTTTGATGCGTTCTTTGTCAATTTCGTCAAGTTTGACTTAACGTAATCAAACTGAATAATGGTATTTTTGATCCACCTAGGTATTTACAAAGTTACTCTAATCTACAACACATTTTTTAACAAACCGTTTTTCAAAACGTGTGATAAACTCTCGGGTTTTATTATCTGAATTAATTGGTGGAGTTTTGATGAATTTTTCAAATTATTTTCACCGTCTCATTCTCTATCATGATCTAAACAGCGAACAACAAAGCCAAGTCGTCCGGCAGGTTAGCATTGGTCGTTAGATTTTCTCGGTTTACTGAATAGATTCGATTCCTTTCCTTGGGGTACGATAAGGGATAAGATTATTTAATTTTTCCAGATACCTGTTTTTTCCCAATTTTTTTCTAAATGTCCATGAATGTATAAAACGTTTCCAATATAGTGACAAATTGAAAATTGTTGTGGATTTAAGGACATTTAGAACAAATTCTTTATAACAGCTGACTGTACTGAACCGGAAGAGATACGACGCTAAGCTGTACGAAATGTAATAAATGTAAAAATCAAAATAACATCAAACCTGATTTCACTAACATGTGAATTAGCTCATTAGGTCCTCCAATTATTCAGAATATATTAGGAGTTTTCAGAAATTTATTATTGGTAATACTACAAGTGCTTTGGAATTTAGCTGAGAATTTCCAAAGCACGAGTGTTATTAATATGACTATTCCACGAATGAAATTACTACGAATAGCGTTCCAAAATGTGCCAAATATTAATATTATATTAATGTATTTTATTCAATTACCTTTCGTAATTCACTAGTTCCGCCATGGCCATCTGCTAATGTAGCATATGGACAAGAACCGTGCGGTCGATACGTAATAAAAATCGAGACAAAAAAATTAATATACAGACGATGACAAAATGTACGTTTATTTTCTTTCACTGAAACAAACTTGTTTGATGTAAAAACATTGACATTTAATAGTTATTTATGTATCAAGGACGTTAAGTAGATGTTTTTGCCCCAAAGGTGACTTCCAAACCCGAGGGCCTCGAAGGGCTGGCCCGAGGGATTGGAAATCGCCTGAGGGGCAAAAACATCTAGTAACGCCCGTGGTGCATACAAAACTATATGGTTTATTAGTTCGTTGCTGACTTAAACAAAAATTCCAAACATTTTGTAATTTTTCTTACGTCTAAAGTGAAAAGATGCATTGTAATAGTCATTTGTCAATATGACGTCAGATAAACAAACAGAGTGTGTATCTAATTTCTATTGTATAATCGTTATTGGACTGATTTGTTCCTTCAAAATAAAAGAAAATTGTGTTTCTGCGGAAATTCTTGCAAAAGCTAACAAAACTACGGACAGTGGTTTCCAGTAAAATCTCGAAAATATCTGAAAATGTTTATGGTGTATTTGAGAGTTATATAACAGTGTAAATTGCGTTGATGAAATGGTACTTTTAGGTTGTTTGCTTCTATTGCCAAAAGTTATTTAGAATATGTCACAACACAAAAAAAACATAACTTTTCAAGATGTTAGCCGATGTGTCTTAAATATCATATATCTGCGATTAGTACTACTACTCAAGAAGCACATGCTATGTCTAAAAAAATGTGATACGTAGCAGTGAAATATGAGTGACTGGAGGCAATTGTATATTCATGGGAACATTCCAGAATTGCAATGTTCATGTCAATTAAGCAAAATAAGGATTATAACGAGTTATTTTACTTAATTTAGCATGTTGCTATTTGTTTATTGAATTTGATTGCATGGTAACTTAAATAAACAGAATTCATAAAAATGTTGTATGTGTTCTGTTGGTATTAGAGTGGTCCATAAAGTATTCAAAAGGCTCAAGGGCATAAATAATCAGAAAGGCTCCCAAGGGTATTAACAATACCGTTACGTATTTTGAGGTCCGTAAACATCCAGCAATGAAGTAGTAAACCATATTAACAAACATATATTCTTTCAGTTGAAAACACATTTATTAAACATGCTCTTTTTAAAATTAAATGTTGAAGGAACTTCTTTATTTTCATTCACAATCGTGTTGTAACCTGAAAAGATGTGTTTGAGGATGAATGTGTCTGTCTTAATTTATTTATGATTACCAAATGGTGTTGCTCATTGATTTTCAGGTAGGGTTTCAGTGATGATGTATCGTCTCCTATATTATTTCAGTGGTATACATACGTTTTGCGACTCTCTCACGTAACCAATCTTTATACATGAGGTCTCTAAAGAAAGAGAACGTGACGTGACGAATTGAACTTTGACTTTAAAAATATGAAGGATTTGTGTAAAAAACGCATCTAAATATTCATGTCAAATATACTTTCTATTCTTCTCCATTTTTTCTTCAGCTTCACGAATTATTTAATTGATTTGACCGTCAAACGCGTCACCGAATCTCGCCATGTTGTTACTATTGAAAATAACTGAATGCGATATTAAAATCGAAGAGGTTATAGTATACATACGCGGTTTATTGCACATAGTGATTGATACTTTCTCCTAAGATCCAAGAGTCGGAGTTTATGATTGGCCAGTAGGTAGGAGAGGTAAGAAAAATCGGATAGAAAAAGCGATAAAGTTTTTGAGATACACTGTCCTGATTGGGGCATATTATATGTATAGATAAACACTATTGGTTTTAATTTAACGAGTGGAATAGTCACAATAAATCATAATTTACATAATCACTAGTCGGACTAATATTTAAGATATCGAAAGTTTAGAATTATTTTTTGGAAGAGCGTTCGTGAAAACAGAACAGTCTATTCATGTGTGAGACATTAACTTCTTTGGTGTTGATGCAGACAGAATTCGCTCCTAAATATAATGAGAATGTTTCATCAGCACCTGAAAGCATTGAAATAGTCTTACAGTTACCGAAAAACATTAAAGAGTAAACTTCGTTGCTCATCTGTCTGTTGTTCATTTCCATTCTCGTCCACAATTTCCGTGTGAAGGCAGAGGGTTCTGTGCCTGGCCGGCTCCCGTCGCTCGCCTTGCTATAACAGTGAATTTAAAAGATCGTGTATCATGGGTCTCAGAAGCAATTCCAAACAGATGTATACGCATTGACGGGTGACAAAACCGCTCGCCACCGAAAGAATTTTCTCGCCACCGAACTTTACTGCCACTCCCTTGCAACGGCGCGCGCCGGGTTTCCACATTCAACAATCGATTAAAAGAGACACCATCGTTTCGAGAAAATCTGGGTGTCTTAATTTGCTAGTATCACTTGTGCTCAGCTATTTGGTTCCTGTTGTCAGATTCGATTTTGTTCCCAAGGAGGGCTGATAATTGTGAAGTATAAGGTTGGCGCCAAACTGAAAAATGCAAACGCATAAAATGTGTTGACACTAACGAAATAACGAATGGGTAAGGTTACAATGAGCACGATTCACCAATTCTTAAAATTTCTCGCATCAGCAAGTTGAACACTCAATCTTCTACTCAAATACTTCTCCCATATTAGATATAGAGGAGGTACTCTAAAAAGAGACCACTTTGGCAGGTCGGGAAACGAATGTCATGCAGGGCGACATTATAAGAGGTAGTGATGAAACAATTTACAAATGAGCTAACTGCAAAGAAACGCGCGCTGACAAAATTAGAGCATGAATATAACCCGCAATTAGTTTGCCAGCAGAGGCCAAGCAGTATAGCTGTCAAAGCGGTCCCTTCTTACATTAATCTTTCTACATTCGGAGATGTACCAATTATATAAGACTTTTGCAATATACGCCTACATACAGTTTTTACTCTTTTTGAAGAAATCTTCCAAATTTTTAATGTTATCATGTCGCAACTCAGTATTGCCGCTTCAGTCATGTTAATAGTTGTTTCGAATCATTAACGAAATGAAAAGGCATTGACTTTTGTTCAATACAACAATGCAGAACTTAAACTTATTACAAAGTTGTTAACAAGTTGCGCATCTAATACCTCCATAAACCGAAAGGAAGCAAATATCACAGTAAATATCGAACGTGACATGACATACAAATCTCAGTGACCACGTCAACCGCATAATACACCGAAAAACTTACTACAGCTCATGGCAACTTAGGCGCACGCAAGAATCTGCCACCCAACGATCTCCCGCCAAAAGTCGTCTTTCTTCACTCCTCAGCCACAGACGTACTGTCGTTTCCTCGCCGCTTAAAGACGCGCTTTGTTTAAAATTCGATCGAAGTACGTTCCTCATAGCTAGTAAAAAATATATATTTCCCCAAACATCAAATCATTTTCTTTGATCATTACATTCAGAAGAAGAAAATATGTTAGGATTTTCCTTCCCACCCCACCCCACCCCCACACACACACACACATCGAGGAACCCCCAGGTTTTTAATTTTATTGTTGAAGGAAGATGTCAAAAAAATTCAAACTTTCGCAATTTTCGAAAATTTACTGTTCACTTCGAAAATCGGACCTTTGGCACCTCTATAAGTGTATTTTTCTCTATTCTTACACGAAATTTAAAGAAAATATTTGGATTGGTTTTTGAGAAAATTTTGAAAATGTCCGGGGGGCTTCATGTAAAGTCACCCCCAAATATAAAAGAAAGTTTTTCAAATTTTCAAAGCTTCAACTAGAGCCCGATCGTCTACGGATTCTTCAATTTGGAAAAGAGTGTACGGATGGTTTAGGCGCTAGTAGTGTTCACAGACGGATTGTCAGGCGGACAGACGGACGGACTGACGTTTTGAAAAAAACATTTTTTCGGTATCAGGGGACCCCAAAACATGTATTTCAGTTGAAATCTCGAAATCGATTTTCTGCAGCATCACATAACTTTCTCTATACTACGTATATTACTCGGTGTATACGAATGTATACAAGAAAGTAAAAAAGAAATTACAATACACAACTTTCACATCTGTAATATTATCATGTCAAATCAAAAATGTATTCCAAAATTTGGCATTAATTTGCAGATGCGTTCTACAGAAATGTTGGGAAGTGCATTAATGGCAGATATGGAAGAGGGAGGCATGGAACGCACGCTGTTTTTGATTAATGCTCTAGGGTTAAAGCCCCTTCCCCCTCGAAAAGTAGTTTGGGACGTAATGGTCAACTGTTTCACAAGTCCTGTGCTGTTTTTGCTTTATTTGGCATTATGTTTGGAGCCTAGAACAAGGCCCAAAGATAAGAACAATGGTGGGTATTTCAAGAATTTGATGCAAATTAAATTCCTGATAAAATGTATCAAGAAACGTCATGTTGTTTCATCCTTGTATTAATTTACCTTTAATCAATTCGTCAAATAATGGAATGAACTTGCTTGAAAAGTACCGTATTTACCCAAATATAAGACGAGTTTTTCCTAAACTTACCTCGTTCGAAAAATACGGAGTTATCTTCTACTCGCAGATTAAGCCTACTTGGTTACGATTTATATTTTATATTGCCTTTCCATGCCAAGAAGAAACTCGAATGCTGACGAAACGATAAGATTAAAACGCAATAAATATCACTCGTTTCTACACCTATTATCGCGGACGTGTTAGCATCTACGCAGTTTTTTAACTGTTTTTTTTGACGTAAAATAAATAAATAAACAAATTTGCAGGGCGATTCAGACCAATAGTGTGGAGTGGGCTGGTAAATTCAGAATTTCTAAACGGTGTTGTAGTAAGTAACATGCAATGTGAAATGAATCGTTGCCGAGTTTTTGTTACATGGTCGACGAGGCCGCACGAACTCTCTATTAGTGCTCGGCTAGTGCAAATCTTCGTTTTGCAAGAGATTAAAACGAGGGAAAAATCACATTGATAGAAGAATACATTCTACATATAACCAGAAGAAAAATGATAAAAAATATTTTCATATGGAAAACTTCTCAAAAGTGGAAGCTTGTCGCTCCCTCCCGCGCTTCTCGCGGAACGGTGTAAGAGTTCGGTTCACAACTCGACCACACGAACATTAAACAATGCAAATTTCAAGTACGGTCTGTTAAAGAATGTGAAAGAACTGTCAAAGAATCAGGTCATCAAAAGGGCAAGACAGGAAGAAAATATGACACAGAAGGGCATTCGGGGGGGGGGTCTAAAATATCAGAGTCCGACGATGTAAGGGAGAACCGAAAAGGAAGAAGCAATGATACGTGTGAAGATAGTAGTGACAAAGTCATGATTAAGATGACGTTAAGGAGCAAGAAAGTAGCGCTTCCTCGGGCAATACTAAGTTTTAATATTCTCACTAAGGCAGTTTTCTAGTCAATTACACATTTTGAAGTTTTATTGTGGCTGAATAGTAAGGATTAGTTCATGGTTTTTGTAAAAAATTAGGAGACCTCTCAAAAATAAGGGGTTACTTATACCCAGAGTCGACTTATATTCGGGTAAATACGATATTTATTCACCTCCTAGCTAATTTCTGAGTTGTTTTCAGAGTATATTTGTATTTCCAATGAAAACTGTTACTAAGTGTAAACAGTAATTCCTGGAATGTAGATTTTCATATGCTAGGCAACAAATTATTATTTATCTTTTTAAAAGACTTCCAGAAGATGGCGGATCGGTAAGACTGCAGAAGCAACAGCAAAAAAGGAGACAGATTCTGAAGAATAGGAGAGGTGTACAAGTAAGCAGTAGATAATAACCAATAGGAGGGATAAAAATCGCAAGAAACAGAAGACTGAGGATTGAATAAACCGAAGGTGAAATAAGCACTAAGTAAATACTAAACTACATCTAGAGGGAGCCGCTGAACAATGAATAGCCAGACCAGAAATGTGTAAGAAAAGCAGCGCACCAGATGTCCAAGATCCGAATCACGTCTCCAAAGAGAAAACACGCTGCGACTCGGGCCAAAATATAATACAAAATAGTGTTATTTAATATGGAGCGGGCGGCACTCCTAGAGTGATTATCTATGTTCGTTGCTTACATCATTTCACTGGGTGAGACAGTTTACCGAAAGCTAGTGACCGCTGGGCGTGCCGAATTACCGACACACCACAGTCTCATCATTGCTGGGTGTAGCGATTTACCCCCCCTCCAAGCACACACAGTCACCAGCGTCTTCACTACTGGGTGCGACCGATACCTCACCACTAGCTGAATTTATTTGCAATCACTACGCCAACGGCGCGAATATCACTTTCACCCACCCTCCATTGACCCAAGAAGTTTTGACTTCTCTAAGACTCCCGGGAGCCTTTGCCGGAGAGCACTAAAGAAGAGCCCTCCTCGCACCACGTCGAGTAAATGAAAAGGGTAAATGATATTAAAGGCTCAACGAACAAGGCCACAATTGACGGCGAGCTAACTGCAGAGACCAAGCACTTCACCATACGGACTGGATGACGACCCCACGACCCCTCTCCCGACAGGAATCACAAATGTTCCTCCGACCGGCGGGTTTGATAACGTAATCATAGGCGCCCAACCCTCACCTTTTATTCCACCTAAGACCACAAATCTCAAGAGCCGCTTTGACCCTCTCTCGAGATTTGACCCACCCCGCTACAGAAAATACTTCATTCAATCAAGATCAATCTGAAGACACAGCTCCACAACCTCAGCCGACACTCGTCTCAACCTAAAACAAATTAATTCGACCCTTCAGAATCAACTTGACATCGTTACTGGATCCTTCGGAGCTATCCAAGGCAGTGGCGAATCCTGAACATTATTTTAAGTACACCGCTCGCACATTATGGAAGCTGCCTCTACCGTTGTCTTTTATTTTGAGCTCTTCTGAAATTCCAATACTATGAAATTCCGTCTTTAATAACTTTTCTATGAGACAATTACACAAACCACTAACTTCTGAATCATTAACACATTCCATTTTCACAAAAACTTGAGAGAAGCGTAACTTACGAACAAGCAGAGAACCGCAATATTTTTGCGGTGCCTACCGACCGCCCAGACACGCATCCTCCCCTCTCTCCGCCCTTGGAACATGAGCCATGGGCCTTCGCGGTTGGCATGTGGTCCCGTCGCCTGCGCTAGCGAATTCTCTGGACAGCATTAAGAACTGTTTGAAACTTCTCACCCCACCGCACTTCATAGAGCTTACGGATGCGGAAGACTGTCTCTCGGTAGCAAAACAGAGTTATTTTTTCGCGTGTCTTTTAAAGTTTTTTAAATCCAAAAAACTTTTTAGATGATTCTATATTATGAAATATTTATTATACAAGTCGAATTACTAGGTATACCGACGGTATGCGTGGTGTATCGGAGAATTCGCTACTGATCCAAGGACCTTACGAAGACTTGCGACAACCACGTCATCTAAATGCAGTCACCTACGACTGTGACACCATACCAAAATACTCGACAGACTTGACCAAACATCCAATGACCCCCAATGAAGGAGAGCACTTTACCTGAATTGCCTACCACTTTAATCGTGCTGCAGAGGAATCACGAGAAAAAATCATTATCAAAGGACTTCCACCAAAAGTCGACCTGAACGCAATCCGAAGATCCCTCACTGCGTCACGACGATGCAACGCCGAGATGACACCACTTGGTATATACCTTGTGGAGACTAACAAGAAAGGTGTAACAGATAAAAAATAAACTCAAATACATCGAGAGTTATAGAGTCAGATTTGAAGATTACAGACAATTCTAAAGTATAATCCTGCTTAAGACTGTACCACACCAAGACCTAATACAGACCAGCGACTTGGATCCTCTGCGCTTTATCACACACAAGTGAACATTGTCTTTCCTAATCTCAAAGTGGCCAACCTTTCATCCCAAAATATACAGTCTCCTCCCTGAATCGCTCTGCCTCCGATTCATCGTGTCTTTACATTGTCTAAGTCAAACCCATCCGAACATAATTTAATAAAATCCACCCCACTCCCAACTACATCTTAAATCTTCTCTCCTTTAAGATCCCAATTTTCCCCGCACCCCTCTGCTAAAGACCCATCCCAATCCGCCAACTAAAGTTCATTCCTAACTCCTGTCTAAACTAGCTTCCTTCACCGGCGCCTGGAAAACCGATTATTTTTTAAACCGGTAAGGATTCCATCAAACCGCCGCTTCTTAAGCCTGCTCCCAATCCCACGTAAAACATGTGAAAGAATCCTTCTCCGCTTATCACCCATCCTCAACCCTATTTTCAATCAATCCCAATTCGGCTTCCGAAAGTGTCGCTCTACGGCCCCTCAAAATCTCAACCCATCTTTCGCAATACCTATGTCCCTCCACGATCAAAAAGAGATTCCAACAATCCTAACCGACCTTATCCAAGTTTACGACTCCGTTTCCCCTTCCAATCCTACTCTTGAAAATCCGCCCTTACATCCCTAACCACATCCATTCCCCACTACAGAGCTACCTTAACCGACGTCCCTTCCACATCTGTCACCTATTAAAAACTTTTCTCGCTTACCCAACCCAAGATGGTGGCATACAAGGCGCTATCTATCCCCGCGCCTTTTCTCCATTTACGTAAACGACGTCCCTCCAATTCCTGAAGTGCAAACCTTGCTGTATGTTGATGACCTTACCTTCCTTGCATCCTTCCGCTCCCTCAAACAATTGCAGAATTCCTTCCACGACTTTAACTTTTGGGACTCCCCAAACTCCATCATCAACCTATCTAAATCCCAAGCTATCCTTTTCTCATATAAGACCTTCTGATCCAAACCTCTCACCTAACCAAAGCAAACACATTTTCCTGGAAACTCTTAAGGCAAACGGTCTCGATCTCTTTCCCGTAGACTCCTTTGGTCCCATCGTATACATCAAACATCTAGCAAATCAAACAAAATTAAACAAAAACAAACTCATCTCTACCAATTAAAAAGAAACTTGAAACCTATACCAACATTCGCTCCATTTTATGCTATGCCCATCCTTCCTGATTCGCTACTTCCCAACGAAACCTCAAGAAACTCACCCGAGCAGAACCTTCACCTAATCTTCTGTTCCACCATGCATACCACATTTAACGACCCAAGATCCCAAAATGGCGCCCAACACATTTCCATAACCCTACAATAGCTCACATCCAAAAGTATATCAATAACCAGCTTTTCCGGAAACTAACTCTACTCGATCACCACATCCCAAGAAAGCCACTCCGACACACCCTAAAAAAATCATCGACTTAATATCCCGCAACTTCATCCTCCCGTAACCTAAGTCAAGGAAAAATAGAAATGTAAAACAAATCCAACAAACAAACGCAGCGAACACAGACAACGAAACCATAACTTATGCCATCGACAACAGCTTTTCCGCCATATTCCTACCCCATCTTCCCTTCTCTCCCATCCTCACCTAAATCCCCATCCCTCCCCTACCCTCTGACCAAGTATCCCTAAGAAAGAAAACCAATTTTTCTTAACAAAGCATCTTCCCGTTACCTAGACTCCTGCGCCCCGTCCCTGGATAGGGGAGAGAAGCCCACAACTCTGGAAAACAACACAAGAAAAAGAAAAGAGTGTGGAGAGTTACCTCATGAGGGCAGTCATGCAAGAAACACCACCATTTGGCAGTGGCATGACGAGGGAACTGCAAAAGAATATTCAACACAGTGTAACGGAATGGCAAAAAGAAATGTAAGATATTTACAAAAGCAACCAAATAAACGTGTGGCTCTGTCAGAAACGTCACAGGAACCTGGAAGATAATCAGAAAATATTAGTGAAACCGAGGAAAATAAAATGAAAATGACAAGAGTAAAGAAAACAAATTACAGATATCCATAAGATACTAACAAAATTATCATCAGAATTGAAATGATTGTGCAGTAAAGGAGACAATAAAAATGGTATCAAACACAAATACCACAAGCAAGAAACAATGGAATAAATGTACAATCATGTAAAATCTCTGTAATTAACTAACAACAGAATGGGTAAACAAATAAGAAAATCAAGGACAATATAAACAAAGCTATAGATTCGAAGACATTTGTCAAAACGGAGAAAGAAAAGGAATGTTTGCAAGTAAGACCCCAGATGTCCAAGATACTGAATGGAAATGATGTAATCCTGTTGGAATATCAAGGAACAAGGAAAGAAACGGAACAAACAGAAGAGGAGAAAAATGTAAAGAAGCAAACACCAATAAAGGAACAGGGAAATGACTCAGATAGCCAAACAACAGAAAGTCACCTACTATCCTGCATGGCTCTGAAACATAGATACTGAAAGATAAGGTCCAGCAAAAACTATGGCCAGCACATGTGAGATTCCTACGACCCCTCATGAGAATCTGAAGAAGAGTCAGACTGAGAAATAAAGATACTAGAAAGAATCACAGATATTTAAAGGACCAAAGGTTTAATAGAAGAGGGCATTCTCAAAGGAAATGGAAGGATCATTTGATGAGAATGAACAACAACAGACTGCCAAAACTAATCTGAAAGTACAAACCAAGAGCAAACTGAGGAATAAGAAGACCACAAAAGAAATGGCAATAGCAAGAACACTTAGAAGACTAATGGCTACCAAGAATACTGGGGGTAAACCAATAGAAAAGGATTTTAATACCTACTTTCTGGTTAGTTCATGTTGATAATAATCTTTCTCAAAGGGGGTAGCGGAATAAGATATGTAAATCTGTACCCGGGGATAAAATTTTTCATGTTGAAAATCGTAATTGAAGAAAAAAAAAAAAAACTTTTTCACCGGATTTAAATCAATTTACCCTGAGTACTTTGTACAAATGAAAAAATATCCTAGCTTCTTATACAAGTTTAATTTTTTAAAACCCCATTACGCCAATGAATAGCCTATTGACTTAAATTACCCTTGCAATTTTCTATATGATACAGATGTTTCAAAACTTTTTTCAGGCATTTGTAACTGATTTTGACCCCAACAAACCACAAAAAAGAAAAAAAAACTTTATTTCTGTTTTTTAAGAATATCTCATGTTCTGACACAGATGATAAAAAGGGCTGAATATAAATCATAGGCCTGTAAATTCCCTACAGTTTCCCAAAATTTCAACATTTTATTTTATAATTTGCACCCGACAGCTCAAAATAAATAAAACAGTAATTTAATAGTTTCTTATTAATTTTATTAAAATTAGGTTTTGTTTTCTTAACTTTCGTAGTTTTTCTGTTTATTAGAAAAGATAAATAATGAAAAACATAATTGTAAGAAAAATATTATAACATATTGTAACTTGAATATAGAACGAATTAAGATTTTAACTAAAAATAATGAGTTTATAAAAAATACAGCAATATTATAAATAATGTTAAATATTATTTGTAATGTTGTTAAAATATACATTAAGTACTCGCTACATGATGCACTCACACACGTTTTTGATTTAGGCAGCAGATTTTAGAAACAAGCCATTGATCAAGCTTCAACATTGAGACAATTTGGACAATGTATTTTGCAAATGTGCAATCATACTTAAAATACTCGCACACATACGAGTACTCGTATTATCCAAAAAAAGAATACTGTGAACAATGACCAGCACTCATAAGCTGGAGCCTTTCAAACCCTTGTTCAATAAATTAAGGATTCATCCACTACCATGCAGTAATATATTTGAAATAGTGGTCTTCACAACAAAGATTCTCATGGAAAACAAAGACACTTTTACTCTAAATTCGGATGTACACAACTACAACACTCATCAAAAGGATAACCTACATGTTCCCCATTCTGAAACTACACTTTATCAAAAAAGTACCCTAACAGAGGGCATTACACTTTACAACAAATTAAGCCATGATATTAAAGATATAAACACAATACATACATTTAAAAGTAAATTGAAAGCTTTCCTGCTTAACGTGTTCTAATGTGAAGGAATATACCAATCACAACATCACTTCCCTTAAAAAAACATAAATAAAAATTCTTATCCCATTTGATTTTCTGTTTGATGTTGACAGTTCAAAAACTCGACAGCAAAGAAAAAAGAAGTGGCATATCCCATACTGCCTGTGTTAAATTGCAGTGGGACTGATGTAGGAGAATGCCAGACCAAAATTCTATTTCCTTCACCCTGAATTTGCTAGATGCACTAGGCATTGTTAACAATAATATTGATAAATAATTTCTAAATGAATAGTATTGTAGTTATTATTAGTATTGTTAATAATAATAATGATGATGATAATGATAATGATAATAATAATAATTATTATTATTATTATTATTACTATCATTAGTAACAAGTACTGTAATTCAGCAAGTAAGATCAATGACACCAACTCGATCAGGGTTTTGGTCGTTTCCCTTAATCCTTTCAGCAAATGCTGAGACGGTCCCCTGCTTTGATTTCTGGACAGTAACTGTAACTTCACTCTGCCCAAGTATTCTTGAATTCCCTTTGGCTAGACATGAGAGAAGTGGAGGGTTAAAAATTGTTAGCAGTGTATTAAAAATCAAAATTGAATGTCGCTTCCAGTTCTTTCGCATAGAGGACACATTGAACAGGGTAGATTATTTATTATCTACTACTGAATAGCAAGATTGAGAAAGTCAGAATCAGAAATGGCTGTTGGAACTATTAGAATCTCTAAAGATACCAAAACCATCATCTCAATCAAGTTATGATGATCCATCTTACAAAGTACAGGCTAAAGAGATGTGGACAGAGAATTATTTAAAATACCTTTTTAAGAGAACTGTTGCTATAAAAAAATATTGTTTCTTGTGCCTTTCAAACACTGAACTAATTAAGGTTCCTTCCGAAAACCATTCGTTTTTGTAGCGACACCTGTTTTTATACCAAAAGGGAATCACAGTTGTGGTATACACTTAACTCGAAAACTGTTCTTAATTGAACATTTGCATAATTTCAGAGCATTTTCATACATGTGCCAAATAGAGGAACAAAAGTTACCATTATTATTACATTATCTGTCAAATCACAGCAACAAAAGTATTCTGGTAAGGTGAATAAAGTATAAAGCTCATTATTTCTAATTAAAACCTTAATTCATTAAATATTCAACTGACAATCGGTTGTAATATTATTCTTACAATTTTGTTTTTTATTATTTATCTTTTCTAATAAACATAAAACAGAGAAACTATGAAAATTAATAAAACAAACTAATTTAAAAAAAATAAATAAACTATTAAATTACTGATTTATTTATATAGAGCTGTTCAGTGCAAATTATAAGATAAAAGGTTGAAATTTTGGGAAACTAGAGAATTTACAGGGCTATAATTTGTATTTAGCCCTTTTTATGACCCACGTCAGAACATGAGGTATTCACAAGGATAATTTAAGTCAATATTCATAGGTGTAATATGGTTTAAAAAAATTAAACTTATATAAGAAGCTATGCTATTTTTTCATATGTATGAAACAATCAGGGAAAATTGATTTAAATCCAGTGCAAAACTTGTTTTTTTTTAACTTCAATAACGATTTTCAACATAAAAAATGTTTATCCCCTTGGGGGCAGATTTGCCTATCTTATTCTGCTATTCCCTTTGAAGAGCTCTTATACGACTACCATTATAATCACCAGTCACTAAGTAACTAAGATCCATTTAGATTTCACTTGAAAACTTAACTTCACTACAATTTTCCTTTTTCACAGCACAATACCACATGAGCCAATACTTTCAGAAGGTTGAGACATCTATGATCTAGATATCTGAGATGTACAACCTGAAATATACATCTTCCTTTGAATTACCTTTTTTTACTTTGACACAGTTCTGCACAGGATGCCTTAATGTTTGAGCATTAATATTATTTAAAGGGGACAAAATTCACTTAACATGGTTAATTTATAAATTACTGTATTTTCATTCTTAAAAAAAAAAAAATTGCAGGGCTAAATGTTTCTGTTTTGGTTACATTTTATCTCCTTCTACCAAATTATAATCTTCGGTGATTGTGATATCACACCAATGGATTTGAAAAGATGACAAAAAATAATATAAAAGGAACCTCCACTACTTATGGTTCAAAAAAGTTTGAAGGATAGAATGAAATACACACGGAACTATCAGATTATCCAATCTAAATCCGATCCAAAACTCAATACAATCAGTACACTGCAAACATACTGTTTTTCATATTTTGCTGCTACTTATTCATTAGTGACCAAAACAATTTGTTCATTCTACTCAATATTACTTTCAAAGGGAAATAAAAACTAATATGAAAAAACTTATTAAAACCTAAGTGAAATACTAAAATATTTCCATACAAGCCATTTATTCACGTGGTCAAAAAATAGTCAACCGAATTCAAAGAATTGTTGTTTTATATAAGGGATGAGAACTCTTATTTTATTCAATGAATAAGTTCAATTAAGAAATTAAGGCTTCAATAATATTTTCTAACAATCACTTTTTTTATATCAAATTAACTTCATTGAAAAAAAACTTCATTCAGGAAACAAAATTAATTATAAATATACACACTTGTACACAATAAAAGAAACCCCCCAAATAAGTATATTTTTCATTCAATATGGAGCTGAAAATTCAGGAAATTATTTTAAATGAGAAGGAATCTCAAAACAATTAGGAAATACTGGAAATTATTTTCACTCTCAAGAGAGAAAATAAAAATTTATAAAAATAATTACTTCAACATAAATAATGTACTAGATAAAAATTAAAAACAAGTTTTAAGAAACATTGAGAAATGTGAATAACAGCAGTTATTCTTTCGTTGTTAAATTGACGTAGAATTTTCAATTCCCTATTGCTAGCATCGTTCAATAATTTATCTGAAACAAAAAATAAAATTCTTCTTTCCGCTGGCAGTTATCAATTGATATTTAAATGATCAAAATAACTGTTTTTACTAGTTAAAGATGATTTAACACAGGAGAAATAAAAATTTAAATAAAAAATAATAAATGCTTTGGTACAAATTAAGAATATCAATGAAATTATAAAATAACTATTTATGGGAGAAACTTTTAAGTTTTCACTGAATTATTGGAGTAATATTTTTTCTTTACTTTGCAGAACCCTCCTATGCAGTCCGAGAACGAATAGTGCTCTCATGTCTCGTGCATCTTCTCATTCCAAGAACATTGTTTGATTTGCATTATTTATTACCACCTTCAGAGAAAGAACTTTTGGATATCACTCACAGAGGTCAGAAATATTATTAACTTCCTAGTCCTTTGACTTGAAAACTTGAAATTTGCTGAATTAATTTTATTGTTTCAGTTCCTGCCTCATTCAAATTAAAAAAGAAACGGATTTATGAATCACCCTACTTAGAACCACAACCTGTGTTGGTTGCAACACACATGAGAAAAATAACAGAAGAAACTGAGAAATTAATTGATACACTAGAAGCACGAGGAGATGTGAATCTCCCAATAAATGCAGATTTTAACAAAGAATCCCACTGCGAACAAGTTGTACGGAGAATAACATATGAACAAAAGAAGATTAATCATTTTCAAACAGTGAAAGAGCAACTCAGACAACAAGCAATATCTTCACCTATAAAACTGTTAGAAACTGTTTCTTAGAGTAGAAAGAGTTTTATCTGTACGTGTAATATCAAACTAAAACCATTGTATGTTCCAGGTACAGAAGCTATGCTGTTGTTCAGGAAGAAGAAAACAGTTTTTATCGACAACTTTCTTTCTTGCCAACTTTAAATCCAACTTTTCCCAATGAAACTTATTCCTCTTTACGATATTGTACATCCACGGAAATTCCTGACACAAGTGCATTAGCACAGATTCAAGAACCCAGGGACCAAACCTTTGTCCCAATGATGTCATTAAAACATGTAATGTATACATATTTATGCTTCATGTAGATCCCTTTCAGAGGCATTGTTTCTTCGAGAAAGTGGTCCAAATTGTATCCAAAAATAGGATAATTTGAATGTTTAATTTAGAACTAAAATCTACAAATTTAAATAATAATTTTATAAATTGATCATTTTTCAAATTACTGTAAGTTATTTTCATAATAAAGGGTTAAATTTTTTAAATTGAAATAAATTTTTATTATACGTTTCATTAGTCTCAACTCCACCAGTCCTTGATTCAGCAGCCCTAACATCTATGAAATCATTTATGCAGGCAATACGTGGCTCATTATTTACTTTATATTTAAAAATAATTAATTTCTTTGTACAAAAATTACTTGTTAATTATATCACAGTACAAACAATTTGTAATCTTTCAAACATCACAAATAGTATAATGTATCCATAAATAGGATAATTGGGCATTGCCAGTTCTGAGTGCTTTAAGGTGTGATAAAGAGGAATATGGGCCAAAAAAATCAATTTTCAGTTTTTGTTCCCCTTAGTTTTTAGTACATTCTCCCGAAGTTTTCGGCCAATCAGGTTGATGGAAGACCTTTAAAATTTAAATAACATCCCAGCATAGTAAATCTTGGTAAACTTGATGAAGGTCTGTAAAATGAAGATGGCCAAGAGACAGTTTGCAGTGGTTTCAGAATAAAAGGCTTTTAAATCCTTTCTGAAGATATTAGTAAATATTGTTAATATATAAAGATAAACAAACTATTCTTAGAAAAAAGTAAAAGAATAAAAGTTATGATGAAAGTAACGTCCCGCCGGCGGCGCTAGCCAAATAACTATGCTCCGTGAAGTCATGAAGGTTAAGCGAATTTGAGACTCGTGGGTTTCTGGTTAGGTGACCAGCCAGAAAGCCCGGGATCTAATGGCGTCGAGCCCCTGGCCAAAGGGATAAAAGGCACTGACTGACTGCGATGTGACGAGACTTGACAAATAAAGTAATTCAGTATAGTAATTACTCAGTAACGGAGGATTACTCCAGAAGAAAGTGCTCAAAGCCCAACAAGAGTTAAGAGACGCGTTGCATCGACAACACAGCAACGTTCCAGAAACGACTCTTCAATGTTTGCAAGCAATTTCCCATAACTTTAATTTTTTATTATAAATTTACCATTAGCTAAAAAAAATTCAATGTATAATTTTCAAGTAATGAATAATCATTAATTAATATTTTAAAAAATATAACTAATGCCACAATTTCCTTACTCTCATTTGTTTATTTGTACTCAGGAGCAGTTTTGCAAAGTTTGAAATTTAAAGAACAAACTGTTTTCTGGAAGTGTACCTCCTAGGAAAGTTAACATTAAACAATTTAAAAGTTCATATTATAAACAATTTCAACAAAAAGTTTCACAATATATTATATTATATACACTCCAATCATCACAAGTTAGAGTGCTTTGATTATAAACAAATTTAATGCAGACGTCTTTCACAGTAAAAGGAACAAAATTTGTGGATGTGTTTTAAAATTTAAAAAATCAGAAAATAAGGGATTGTCCCATTAAATATTTTGATTTCTAATAAAAATATTCATGCATCGATTAGAAGAAAAAGTAACATTTTCCACAAACAAATGCAAACCGAATTGAGATAATTTCGCAGCTTATTCACATCCATCAAGAGCAAGAAGGGGCGCCTACCTCTAATCCAAATCTGTGAAAGCCACCACAAAAAATAAAATTTTAGTAATAAAGAAGATAACTAGTTCCGCAGGAAAAAAAGGTTGAAGGCCAGTTCTGTAAGAGACTGATCTTTTGAAATGTATCAAGTAGATTACCTAAATTTGGATCAAGAAAATGACCATTGTACACCATGAACGTGAAATATTATTTATATTCCCTAAATCCAAAGTTATTCCACTGGAACTGAAGTAAACCAAGTACCAGTAATAGAAACATTAATTTTTAATACATTTTAAACAAAATACATTTTTTAAAATAATTTTTCAGATTTTCAGAGCAAAAGGAATATTCTCCAAAATTTTTATGTCAGATTTTAGAGGAAATAAATGATTCTTTAATTTTTTTCTTCACTTGACAATCTCTCCTACTTCCCTAACTGTACGAATCACCAATTCCAAGTTTTTTGTTTTTTAAATGTAATTGTTAGGGAATTAAGTTTTTTATTACCTTCATGTTTTAGGTAGTAAATGACAACTAATACACAACAAAAGAAGGAAAGACTATCACATTCTTTTACGTACAGCATTATTCATTAATCATGTTATTTACAGTGTGCTACATCGTGGGACAGCCACAAGCAAAGTGATGTTCAAGGTGCAATGGTTCCTCCTATAACTCATGTCATTGTGGATGAAAACACTACTCCAGTTCAAATTAAGTCTCTGGAAGGTTATTTCCATGCTTATCCTCAAACAATTCCATACAAAACACCCCGGCTAAAGCCACTTACTACAATAAATCCTCTATCATCAAGGGATTATATGGATTACCTTAAGGTAGATGATTTTCCCAATTAACAAAATGCATTTATTATAAGATTTGCTCCATTTACATGCAAATTCATGTACATAATATTATCCAGAAAGCTCTACAATATCTGGCTAAAAGAGGAAATCCATTGGCTGCATTACCAGATGCTCATCTCATACCACACATTCATAAATGGATACTGAAACGTTACAGATTCAAAATGACTCCAAACTTTCAAGGTATGTTCAATAAATTAATGCAAATATACATAATAGTAATATGTACAACATTGTAGAAATTGAAATTGAATTCCAAATGCAAAAGATTTTAAAAACTCAGATTACACTTAAAATTTCAGATTCTCTCTTCAAAGAATCAATTACTGCATTCGAGAAAGGAAGGTACAGAATGAAGCTTGTTCATAAACCAAGAAGATTTATTTGCAAGATACAATATGGTCTTACTTGGGATCGTCGAATATATTTGCAAAAACTGGTAAATATATCTGAATTGTTCATAATAACTGAATTTTTTTTGCTGTTAAAAATACCTCATAAATTCATCTTCAGAATAATAGCAAGAAACCTCAGAAAAACTAAAACAGAATATAAATTGATGCATTCTCTTAATACAACGCTTTCTAAAATAATCTCAAGAGTCAGCAATGTCACTGTCACTGCAGCAACAGATCAGGTGGTTCTAGGGTTTAAGTCCCGATGGTGGCACATTTTCGACACTATCTATATAGCACGGTCAAATTCAGCCACTGTCTGGAGGAAAACTCTAGCCGACTGCTCTAATCGGTAGTTTTCCGTGATTTCTCTGAGCAATACCAGCCAATTACCAAAGCACTATCCTAACTAGTGGGCCACATGCACAATCTTTCCTACCTCTTCCTTGTCCTTTCCTTTCCCCTCACACACACGCAAGTACACGAGACTAATGACCTTAGCAGTTGGCATGCCAGCAAACATCAACCAATCAATCTAAAATATTTTTGAAGAATTCCTGAAAAATATTCATTATGGGTGTGAGAGTGATAATTAAATTTTCCATTGAAATTGAAACCCAGGAAAATGTTCAGTTTCAAGTGACTTGAACTTGGAAGAGATGGTTGAAATATTAAAAGCCAATGAACTCAATATAATTATTACAGTTTATCGCAGGTAATATCACAAGTGCACAGGATTTTATCTGGAAATTTCCAATGCACAAATCGTATTTAGTAAGGCAATTTCATGAATAAAATTATGAACAACAGATCTTCAGAATGTGCCAAATATTAACTCTATGCGCTTTTAGCACATGCTGGCTTCTGTGACTGATATATCATATTCATCAGTAGAGAGAAGAGGTAATAAAAATCAGATAAAAAAGCAATTAACAGTTTTGAGATGTACTGTACTGATTGGGGGATGTGAGAGGCTTTGTTAATCACAACAGTGCAAATTTCTGAAGGGAATAGTCATAAGAAAATCAGTGATGGCTACATAAAAGACTGAGCAATGCCATGGCATCATCATTTCTTTCACACAAATCAAACAATACTTCACTTTTGAAAACTCTTAACTTATTCTCATCGTTTTTCCAAGCAATCATTTCTTTACAAATTCTTTACTTATAACAGTAACAGTATTTCTCATGGGTTTCAAGACTTGAGCAGAGAAAACACTTCAAAACAAAATTTTTAACTGATTTTCCTATTTTCTTCCCTTTTACAACCTTTCATTTTATTTCCAGGCTAGAAGAGTGAAAGGTCGGTTCTATGGTCAAGTTCAGACAACTATGGTGAATGATGCTCGTAAATTCTGGCCTGTGATGTTCATGAAATATTATGATGAACGTAAATTTCGGGACACATATTTTGCCTACCTTCCAAGCAAGCAAAGAGATGTCATTCTATACTAATATAGAAATATTTAGATACATAATGCCAAATAAAATAAGTATAAAAATATTCTTCTGATGACTTCATTTTCAGTTGTTGTTTGTTTTTTTCCCCACCCATGAATTGGTGGATTCTACTCACTGTTAGACAAAAATTAATTATACATATTGAAAAGAACACATACAAAGGTGAAATATTACTTTATACTTTAAGATCACAGTTTCAAAAATAAGATTTTAAATTATTAATATTAAAAATCCACTGCATTGGTTCTACAGGAGATGTGGAAAAAATTAAGATCAAGCAAGTACACTTAACAAGGAATACACAGACAAGCTGCAAATAAACTTATCAATGAAAAGTAAACACAAAACAAAAACATTTTGCAGCCTCAGAATAACAAGGTTCTATCTGACTTCGAGGAAATTTTACAGAGCATCTTGAAAGTTCAGAGGTGTCTAAAATGATGAGCAAAATGTTCACCATTTCGTTCATATGTTTTCAAAAAGTCTGAATTTAAAACGGTTTTCATAGGTTGAAGACCCAAAAATAGACAATTTGAGTATAAGTACACTTCATTTTCATCAAACATGTCACATTGAAGCTTGTTATTCTGAGCTGCGATATAATAAATTGCATTTAATGATGAAGTAATTATTCTTTATTGGTTCCTCAAAATTTATTTATAGGACTCACTTTCACCTCACGCTCTCTTAAAATCACTATAAATTGGAACAATGAATTGTAAACCAATTTACAGTTTTATACAAAATAACACTGGCAAGTATTAACATATATTCTTACAAATTATGTTACAAGGAATGCTTTCTCCACATCATTCATTCAAAACATAAAAAGTGAGAAAATTAACAGTACAACAACAATACAACAAATAATACTTTTATTTCATATGTAAATGTATTTACAGAACAAGGAATGCACAGTATTCTATAATGAATGTATGCCAACAGTCTTTGGTATTTTTTGTTGATTGCTTTTATAAAGCAAAATGGCTAGAAAAGTCCTTCAAGATCAGGAATAGGAGGAGGGGCAAGTTTTAGAGCAAATTCTTGGCTGTGTAACAGACCTTGAGAAGCTGATAACGTCCGAGGTTCAACCTGTGACTAAAAATTTACTTGCATTATTGTCTATAATGTTTGAAATACATAACATTTACTCTAAAGATAGAATGAATAGAAGAAAAATACTTTTTCTTACTTACTGGACTTGGAGAATACAAAGTGCTTGAACGTATAGGTAGGACCTCAGAGTTGGCATTTTTACCAATAGCACTACTGCTAATGCAGAGGCAACAATGAATCTGTGATTTCATACACTGAGCATGATAGCAATGACCACACCTAAAGGAACCAAAGTTATTTTAGTACATTAAATGTTTTGTAAACATGCATCCAACCATTCAGCATCTGATAAAGCATTCACATTGCATTTTTTTTAAGGACACAGCAATTAAAACATCTTTGATTTATTACCTGAATAAAATTGCACTTTCTGTAGCTTTCATTGTGTCCAAGGGTTTGCGACATAATGCACAAATAGGATTCCTTGGAGACAATCCACGATTACAATCAGACATGAGACGAGCTAATTTATTATGCAAGTCAACACTAAGTAAACGTGATGTAGTCTGTAAGAGTGTCTCTTCATAACAAGAATTACTTAACATACCTAAAAAGAAAAAAATACAATTTTGAATATATTTTACTTTACATCCTATACTTCATTTATTTCCACTGACTCCCAAATAAAATTTCAGTGATTTATATTCCGAATCTTGTATCAAAATAATACATACCCATCATGAGTTCTCTAATATCACCAAATTTTCCATCTTTGTAAGCAGGATCTTTAAGAATGACTTGCAGTATAGCAGGAAGAGAAACATACCCACTCATACTAGTAAGAAGTTGTTGAGTTAATTCTTGTAATACTGCAAGACAAAAATAAGGGAAAATGATTCAATGTTTCATCAATATGCAGTTCAAGCAGCTTGGTAGTAGCAAAGTTACATTTACAAACCACAAACAAATAAACTCTACTGGCAATCAGGTTATGAATCACTGAGAAACTGGAAGAAGACTGCAATTGAGGCAGCAGTCCTTCACCTACCTTTGTGTGCAACATTAATACAAAAATAAACAATTATGCATTAATTAAATAATAGTAATTTATGGTAGATAGTACACCAATTTTATTCACAAGTAAAAACATTTAGTCCCATGGACTAATGTTTGTGAATGATTAATAACTACTTACTCTTAAAAATCCGTAGTTATTACATAAGAGGCCAGACTTGGCAAAATTCCTATACTTTTTAATTAGTTATCATAAAAATAGCCTAGTTTTCCTTTTAAAGTAACCTAATAAAAAGTTTATTTCAAGGTGTTAGTGCTTGTTTCTGGTTATTTTCTTCGGTATTGCCTACTTAGCTCATTTTCTTTCTAAATTCTTAGTCTGGCAATGCTCAAGTCAGTTTCTATTACACTTGTGTTTCTCTAAGATTTTCACTTTTTTTTTCCCTTTTTTTTCTTCTTTTTTTTCCCATTCGAATTTCATTATTTTACACAAAATTTATTTTGAGATACCCATTCGAAGTAAATTAGCACAAAATTAACAAATTCCAGAAATCTAAATAAAACTAAAATGAAAATGACTTTAAAGAAGAAATAGAATAGTAAAACAACTCCATAAAAATATCCCCAAAACAACATCTTAATGGCATCTTTTCTTAGCATCAGTAATAATTCAATAGCTGTTGAGGACAACAATGTAAAGGAAATTCACTTTCCAGGTAAACTAGGCTAAAAGGTACCTATGACAAATTGGGGAATGAGCTGTTTCTAATAATTCAGATTTTCCCAAGATCAATTCAGACCTCCGTAACCATCATAAACACGAAATCCTAAGCTCACTCCCTCTCCCCCTTTCCCACTCCCTTCACACCACTACCCTGTGCATAAAATCCTAATAAATGAGGTTCCCAGAGGTGATTCCCTCTCACAGATAAAAGTACCTCTGTGCTTTTCAGTTAATATTGTATTATTTGTTTAGTGTTTGTATCCAATTTCAGACCCTGGGTGTAATAAATTAAAATAATAATAACAATAACAATAATAATAATAATAATAATAATAATAATAATAATAATAATAATAATAATAATAATAATAATAATAATAATAATAATAATAATGATTTTCAGTAGTTAAAAACTTCAGGATGATTCACAAGAATGAAAATAAGAATTCAACTGATATTGCATTTTAGCATGATTTAAATAACCTGCAATAATGTCATAAAATATGAAGAGGTCAGTTCGTTAAGAAAACAAAGAAGACAGTACTAAAAAGTGGAATATTTAAAGTAAAATGTGGAATGTGCAATCACTGATAATTTATTAATGATTGCAGGGATCTATTGTGTGCTGAGAGTATGTTTCTCAAGTATGATAGCCCCCTTAAACAACAAATAGCTGTCATTTATAACTTTGTAGATAGTTCGCTTAAATTGTCTGATCCCAGATTACTCAAAAAAAAATCTTAAAGTAGTAAAAGATACTACTAAATAATAAATATAAACCCAATAAATATGATTTAGAAATGTTAATAAAAGATGATATTTCTGTAACAGACCTGCATGCAAGATTACAAACGACTAACTGCCTGGTTTTATTTTACCACATATCCCACAACTAAACTAATAGATTATCCTGATGTTTAAATACATCTAAATGCACTCATGCATTCAATATAACATAAGAATATCAACAAAAAAAGAATTCAAAAGGATGTCAAAGATAAAATTAATAAATTATAAAGAACATATCTACAAAATTTCATGCAAAAATGATCTTAACTTTTTATAGTCAGATAACTTTTTTCCGGAATTATTTTAATTTCTCTTTTATTTGTTTAATTTTGATTTTAGAAATATGAGAAAATTATCAATTTGTGATTTGAATAAAAGAAAAGGTGAGATAATTAAAAAAATGATATGGTCGTAGTAATCACCACAATCCATTTAGGTCTATGAATTACACTAATATGGATTGTGGTTGCCTATAGAACCAGTTTGTATAATTCCTGCATAAAAAAATTTATATCTAGTCACAAATAAACATGTGAATGTTCTTTACAAAGTAGAAGAAAAACAAGTAGGACTAGACATAAAATACAAATACAAGAAAATTGAAAATAAATACTGCAAATACATAAATAGTGACAATAAATAAGATATACAGTTACACGCAATAAACTAAAATACTACAATCATTGGTTACGGAAAATAATATTGGTGAAGGAACCGTGGGCTGGTTGTTTTCATTAGTTGCATTATTGACATCGCGTCTTCTGTATCGGAATCCCCTCCATACTCCAACGCCGCATCAACGTTCTCATGTTCAAGAAATTGTTAAACCCGGTTCCAAATCGTGGAAACTTAAAATTTTAGCCATTCTATAAGCAAGAGCACCACTAGTAACAAATGTAAGAAGATAAAAAATTAAAATGTAATGTAAGCCACAAATACTTGAGAAACTAAATTTATTTAGCAATAATCATACATTATTGGATCTAAATCTAATTGTTTAAAAAAATTCTTCAAATTCATATTTTCACTGAACAAAAAAAATTTACAAATATGTACTTATTCCTTACTACACCCTTATAACATCCTACACAAATATAAATTAATCTCATTGAAGCAAAAATGGAGTGGAGAGAACCACAATTCTATAAATGGTTAAATACATAGGACAAACAAAAAGAAAACCTGCTACGAGAGCATAAAAATAACAGAAAAGCAATAATCAAAATTTCCTTTCTAAACACTGGATTGATAAAAATCATGAAATAGATTTCCAGAATGTTGAAATTTTAAACAATGACGATAGGTATTTCCTGAGACTTACTTTGGAAAATACACACATTAAACTAAATAAATCTATGAATTCTACGGTTATCTACGGTGCCCAATGACCTGAATTGGGAAAGAATTAGAATACGAAGGTCGTTTGATAAGTCTGGTAAATATCTATGAAAGAGCACACATTGTTGTTAAACATGTGCATTGTTAGAACGAACGACTCTTTGTAGACATCTGTTTGACTTTTTAAACAAATACGACGCTTAGTGAATTATTGGCAACCAGCTGAATGCGTGAGTTTGACGTGCAGCGTAGAAGATGGAGAAAAAACAGTTTCGTGCTGTGATTAAACATTTTTATTTGAAGGGCTGGACAGCATCGCAGATCAAAAATGAGTTAGATGAAGTACATGTAAACTCTGGGCCAGCATTGAAGACAATTTACTTCTGGATTAATGAGTTCAAATGTGGTCGCAGAAGCACAGAAGATGAAGTCCACTCTGGCCGGCCACTTGAGGTCACCACACAGAAAACCGTGGAAAAAGTGCACGATCTGGTAATGGAAGATCGCAGAGTGAAAGTGCATGAGATTGCTGATGCTGTTGGCATCTCAACTGAAAGAGTGCACTTCATCTTGCACGAAAAACTGAGCATGAAAAAGATGTGCCCGAGATGGGTGCCGCGATTGCTCACAGTGGATCAAAAACCAACTCGAAAGAACGTTTCGAGGCAAAATCTGACAATGTTAAGGCGAAATCAGCAGGACTTTTGGTGCAGATTTGTCACCGTGGATGAAACATGGATCCACCACTACACTCCTGAAACCAAAAAAGATTCAAAACAGTGGATAAAGACTGGTGAGAGTGCACCGAAGAAGGCAAAGACAATTTTGTCTGCAGGAAAGGTAATGGCAAGGGTTTTTTTGGGATTATCAGGGTGTAATCCTTATAGATTATTTGGAAAAGGGCAGAACCATAACTGGGTGCTATTACGCTTCATTATTGGATAGTTTAAAACAGAAATTGATCGAAAAACGGCCAAGGTTGTCGCACAAGAAAGTGCTGTTCCACCAAGACAACGCTCCATCCCACACAGCAGCAGTCACAATGGCGAAAGTGCATCAGTTAGGACTCGAACTGGTTCCTCATCCCCCATATTCGCCGGATTTAGCCCTGAAAGATTTCTTTCTATTCCCCAATTTGAAAATTTGGCTTGGTGGGCAAAAATTTTCCTCAAATGAGGAAGTGATTGCTGCTGTAAACGGGTATTTTGCAGTTTGACAAATCCTATTTTTCCGATGGGTTGAAAAAATTGGAAACACACTGGGCAAAGTGTATAGACCCGAGAAGGAGACTACGTTGAAAAATAAGGTAAGTTTTTTTTCTTAAAAAAATTTTTTTCTTCCATTTTTACCAAACTTATCAAACAGCCCTCGTAGAGGTAGGGTTTAGGACACTTCACAGGGGTTGGACTAGCTCTTGTAAAGCAGCCAAACTCTTTTTGTTGGAACAAATTTCACATAAGATTGTCTGGGAATTGAACCTGGGCCTCCTTGGTGAAAGGTAAGTGACTTCGCTTTGAGCCACGAGATGAGATATAAAATATCTATTTCAAATATAAGTTTTTAAATACTGCCCAACCCTGTTCATACGTTATCTGGTGTGCCATCATCATCAATGTGCGCTATATCTGGGTTCTTTAGGGTACTTTCAGTCCCTGAGTTTGATTACAGACACAGTCAAAAACATGTTCTACTGTACCTCTGGACCATCATGGTTCTTTATGTTTTTATGTAATGTGTTACCATGCGTTACTTTCAATTTAATAGACCAAAGAGATTAGTCTTTTTCTCTTATTAAAGTGGATTATTTTTAGTGCTTGTGCAGTTTTGCAATTAAATTCATGTATCTCATGCAAATTTGCGAGTTATTTGCATGTAAATTAGTTTCTATTCAGAACGCTACGATGTATTGTGAAGAATGATTTGAAAATAGTATGTATTGAGCATTTTTCGATAACACCTTTTCTCCCTTGCATCATTCAAAAATTTTGGTACATAAAATATATGTTAATGAGTCTTTTCTGAATATAAGATAGTAATGACAGATTATGCCAGAAAATTATCTTATCTTTTAGTGATTGAATTCCTACATAGAAAAATACCACCCATGAGTAATGTCTTAAACTGCATAAATATAATGGAATCTCATTAGCATGCTTTTCAGAAGACCAAAAAGTTTCAATGCCTTAAGTGGGAAAGCATGTTCCTGAAAACTGTATCATCTTCACATTTCATTTCCTTCTTCATAGCACTAAACAACTAATTTACAAGTAAATAACACATTAATACACATGAAATCAAACAATTTAAATACAAATAATAACTGAATATAACAAAATTGCATGCAAATAATACACTAACACAAAAATATGTAAATTAACAGAAGGAAAAAACTGGTGGTGCTACAGAAGGTGCAGACTTTCTTGAACAAGTTAGTTTCCATATGTCCTCAGTCTGAGCTACCTTTTCGATTTTGGACCATCCTCTCCCTGGCTGTCATCTAAAACAATTTTTTCCCCAATTTCTTCTGATCTCTAATAGTAGAACGAAAATACAGACTTTGATAATATTATAGAATGGAAAAATATGGTATCATATGTATATTTTCACGGAAAAATTTGGAGCTGTTTTTAAGAAACTGACCACTTTTCAAAATGTGCATTTTGAACTTCATTTTCACCCAAACCTATCAAACTTTTGAGAAAAATTCATAAGAAATTATTTCAAGAAATTGTACTCACAAATGTGATAATGCATAAGAAATACCTGTAGTATAAATATTGACAAGCGAGATGTTTCAACAATACAGTAAAACCCTGTTTTTACATTCCCACATCTTATGTTTTCAAGCCTCGTATGTAATTTTATGTAAGTCCCGTCGTAAAGCCTATATTTATAATGCATTCTCTTCCTGCAATTGACAACTCAATACGAAGACTGCTTCCAGTCTTTTACGTCTTTCTTTTCTCTTATTTTTTTTTTCTTGTATACGTGTGTATATGGAGAAATATACATTAAAAGAGAAAGTAAAAGCTGCGGCAAAGAAAGGTGATATTTTGACAGAAAAACTGGTACTGATACAGAAAAAGTGGATAAATCCCACTCCAATATGTACCAAAATAATACATATGTGGTATAAAGCTATAGCAAACTCACAAAGCCTCGAGAGTTCGTTCAAATCAATCAGGAAATATCAACTTTTGAGAAAACCGACTGAATGCTGATCAGTTTTGGTGGTAGCGTTCACCATAGACTGAAAAACACGTTTTGCAGTCAATCGATTTTTCAGTTTCAAGGACCTACAAAACACGGATTCTGGCTACACTATGTGTTATAGAAAGTAATTTACCATATACAGGAACATGATTTATCCACTTTTTCGTTACTAGGTCCCACTAATACAAGTTTTTTGGTGGAAAATTTGCAGTTTTCTGGCATATGATTATAAAACTTCCTCTTCTTATGAAGAGCGAGAAAGTAAAAACAGAGTCAATACTGCAGTAAATAATTTAAATAATACTCGCCTAGCCTATCATTTTTTAACTTTCCTGCATTTTACACTTTTTCCATCGGTTCCCTGAAAAGGTGGTTTTACTGCATTCATTATTTTTATTTTCAAAAAAACAAAGGAATCATCAAAGCGGCCTTTGTCATGATATTCAGTCCATTTAGCATTACCTGTAGAAAATATTTTTTTTTAAACATTTGGAGAAGTTTTTGAGAATATGGTGATTGATTGTTTCTGAAAATAAAGAATTTCAAGCGTATTTTCCAGGAACATTTTGGAGTTTTTGACAAACTTTCTCACTCTCACAGATGCCTTAACGTATACAAATCACTGGTAATGTAATTTTTTTGTGGTCTCTCTAATACCGTTAGTATTTACATTTGTACAATTAAAAAAAAAAGAATATAGCAAAATGGTGATTATGTCATCTTAAACAGTGCATTTAGTACTATCCCTACCAAAAGTTTAATGAAAAAATTTGGAGTTATTTTTGATATTTTTTAATATTGCCCATATTTCACTAAAATTTGTGCAAAAACTACTCAAATTTTAAAAATACTGTGGCTGATCTTAATAAAAGAACATGTTAATGGAAGAACTAAATTTCTTTTGAAAAAAAAATTGTTATCTTCAATATTGTAATTGTAGGAACATGCTGAAAAAAATTCCCTTTTTTAGTTTTTGAAAATTCAAGAGTCAATAGTTGAAAATTGGACCTCTGCTTTTCTTTAAAATGTATTTCACCTTATTCTTACAAGAAATTTAAAGACAAAATTTGGAGTCAGTTTTGAGAAAATTTTGAAAATGTCAAAGGGACTTTGTGAAAGGTAGCCCCAAAATTTAAGGTTTTTTAAAATTGCAGAGCTTCAAGTCAGGCCAGATTGCCCATGAAATATTAATCTTGAAAAAAATCAAACAAATAGTTTAGGCATTAAGTGTTGTTCACAGACGGACAGATATTTTGAAAAACCTAACACAATACTACTAAAACATATATTTTCGTTGAAATCTCAAAATAGACTCTGTTGTGTTACACAACTTCCTCAATACTAGTTTACTAATTGAATGTGGCATTGCCAACGCTGCAAACTGTTGTAAAAGTATATTCAAGTGTTGATAATTTCCTTCATACTTCATCTCTTTAATGCAAAGCTTTGTTCTTACAGTAGCTGGCATTGAACTTACCAAAGAATTATAAAGCTGATAACGTTATACTCCCCTTCAAAAATTTCCAACATCCAATGGTCTTGTTTGTTACCTCCATAGGATATGAACTGGTAATATTGCAATTTCAAAATTATAATGGCCGTAAAAAAAACTTGAAGGTCTTGATGAAGTGAACAATTAAGTGTTTAGTACAGCTATGTTTTTTTTTACTTGTTTTGCTTATAAACAAATTAATCCACAAAGATCACCTGTAAGCTATTCTTCTGGGTTATTCTGTAATTCTAGTACAAGATCATTCTCAATTAGTTCCGAAAATTCTGTCGCAAAATCTTCTACAACTACATTCGATTCTTCCCCGGATTTGCTTAACACTTCTATATTTTTCTCCCCTATTTTTTGAAAAGATTAAAACTCCACAAACTCAGTTCTGTGTTCAATTCCACTTCTGCAATTGCTCTATTAATTGTTTTGTATGTATATCTATAAAAACTCTTAAAAGGCAACTGTTTTGTATGTTGAAGTGAACAAGGTGTTAGATAAGTATAAGTTCTGGGAAGTGGGTAAGAATACGTTCTGGGAAGTGGGTAAGATTACGTTCTGGGAAGTGGGTAAGAATACGCTCTGGGAAGTGGGTAAGAACACGTTCTGGGAAGTGGGTAAGAACACGTTCTGGGAAGTGGGTAAGAACACGTTCTGGGAACTTAGTAAGAACACGTTCTGGGAACTTAGTAAGAACACGTTCTGGGAACTTAGTAAGAACACGTTCTGGGAACTTGGTAAGAACACGTTCTGGGAACTTGGTAAGAACACGTTCTGGGAACTTGGTAAGAACACGTTCTGGGAACTTGGTAAGAACACGTTCTGGGAACTTGGTAAGAACACGTTCTGGGAAGTGGGTAAGAATACGTTCTGGGAAGTGGGTAAGATTACGTTCTGGGAAGTGGGTAAGAATACGCTCTGGGAAGTGGGTAAGAATACGTTCTGGGAAGTGGGTAAGAACACGTTCTGGGAAGTGGGTAAGAAAACGTTCTGGGAAGTGGATAAGAACACGTTCTGGGAACTTCGTAAGAACACGTTCTGGGAACTTAGTAAGAACACGTTCTGGGAACTTAGTAAGAACACGTTCTGGGAACTTAGTAAGAACACGTTCTGGGAACTTAGTAAGAACACGTTCTGGGAACTTAATAAGAACACGTTCTGGGAACTTAATAAGAACACGTTCTGGGAACTTAGTAAGAACACGTTCTGGGAACTTAGTAAGAACACGTTCTGGGAACTTAGTAAGAACACGTTCTGGGAACTTAGTAAGAACACGTTCTGGGAACTTAGTAAGAACACGTTCTGGGAACTTAGTAAGAACACGTTCTGGGAACTTGGTAAGAACACGTTCTGGGAACTTGGTAAGAACACGTTCTGGGAACTTGGTAAGAACACGTTCTGGGAACTTGGTAAGAACACGTTCTGGGAACTTGGTAAGAACACGTTCTGGGAACTTGGTAAGAACACGTTCTGGGAACTTGGTAAGAATACGTTCTGGGAACTTGGTAAGAATACGTTCTGGGAAGTGGGTAAGAATACGTTCTGGGAAGTGGGTAAGAATACGTTCTGGGAAGTGGGTAAGAATTAGTTCTGGGAAGTGGGTAAGAATAAGTTCTGGGAAGTGGGTAAGAATTAGTTCTGGGAAGTGGGTAAGAATAAGTTCTGGGAAGTGGGTAAGAATAAGTTCTGGGAAGTGGGTAAGAATAAGTTCTGGGAAGTGGGTAAGAATGGAGTTCTGGGAAGTGGGTAAGAATAAGTTCTGGAAGTGGGTAAGAATAAGTTCTGGGAAGTGGTAGAATAGTTCTGGGAAGTTAGTAAGAATAAGTTCTGGGAGATTTAGTAAGAATAATAAGTTCTGGGAGATTAGTAAGAATAAGTTCTGGGAAGTTAGTAAGAATAAGTTCTGGGAAGTTAGTAAGAATAAGTTCTGGGAAGTGTAAGAATAAGTTCTGGGAAGTTAGTAAGAAGAATAAGTTCTGGGAAGTGGGTAAGAATAAGTTCTGGGAAGTGGGTAAGAATAAGTTCTGGGAAGTGGGTAAGAATAAGTTCTGGGAAGTGGGTAAGAATAAGATCTGGGAAGTGGGTAAGAATAAGTTCTGGGAAGTGGGTAAGAATAAGTTCTGGGAAGTGGGTAAGAATAAGTTCTGGGAAGTGGGTAAGAATAAGTTCTGGGAAGTGGGTAAGAATAAGTTCTGGGAAGTGGGTAAGAATAAGTTCTGGGAAGTGGGTAAGAATAAGTTCTGGGAAGTGGGTAAGAATAAGTTCTGGGAAGTGGGTAAGAATAAGTTCTGGGAAGTGGGTAAGAATAAGTTCTGGGAAGTGGGTAAGAATAAGTTCTGGGAAGTTCGTAAGAATAAGTTCTGGGAAGTTCGTAAGAATAAGTTCTGGGAAGTTCGTAAGAATAAGTTCTGGGAAGTTCGTAAGAATAAGTTCTGGGAAGTTCGTAAGAATAAGTTCTGGGAAGTTAGTAAGAATAAGTTCTGGGAAGTTAGTAAGAATAAGTTCTGGGAAGTTAGTAAGAATAAGTTCTGGGAAGTTAGTAAGAATAAGTTCTGGGAAGTTAGTAAGAATAAGTTCTGGGAAGTTAGTAAGAATAAGTTCTGGGAAGTTAGTAAGAATAAGTTCTGGGAAGTGGGTAAGAATAAGTTCTGGGAAGTTAGTAAGAATAAGTTCTGTGATGTTAGTGAGAATAAGTTCTGGGATGTTAGTAAGAATAAGTTCTGGGATGTTAGTAAGAATAAGTTCTGGGATGTTAGTAAGAATAAGTTCTGGGATGTTAGTAAGAATAAGTTCTGGGATATTAGTAAGAATAAGTTTTGGGATATTAGTAAGAATAAGTTGTGGGATATTAGTAAGAATATGTTCTCTTGAAAATCAGTATTTGTATACTTAAGAATGTAAAAGTGAGATGTCGAATGAAAAACTTTCATTCATTCTCTAATGTTACTCATGATTTTTTCTCTGTATTCATATGAAATTCTTCAAATTTAATACATTCTAAGGCAATAGTGTTTGTAGGTTTTTGTAAATTTATTTTCAAAAATATGGTATAGGCCTACAGAAAAAGATTGTTGTTCAAATTAACTTCACTTGTTCACTTAAAGATGTTATTATCAGTGTTGCCAACGTTGTAAAAGAAAATTATGGTGTTTCAAGCAAAAAATGCCATTGGGTACTGCAGTTTAATCAATGCCACCTACATAGATCTATTTAGGTGGCGTTGATTTAATTCGTTGGCACACTTGCTAAGATCGCAGCACCAAAACATCAAAAACAGGTTTTTGGAAATTTCTTTGAATCTTCTGACCGGATCCAAAAACCAATTATCAGTTCCTCATCAGGAGACGGAAACACATTAAATGACACCTCATATGTGTCGATCAGTGCATGGGAAGTGGTCTAGCTATGAGTGACAGAATCATATATCCGAACATCTGAACAAACGCACACTCAGGAGTTACTGAAATACTGTACAGGGTTTACTCCCTACTTACCTAAGTACATACATGAGAAAGTAAAAACATGCTATCTTTGATCTATCAAATTCAAAGAAACTCATGGTAGGTAACATGATATAACAATAAAAATACAAAGATCAAAGATGGTGAAGGCAGAGTGAAACAGGTTTCTCTAGCTCTGGGTTTGTGAATTATAAGTGTTGAACGATCTCCAAATGCTCTCTGAACTCCCCTGTACATTATTTGGTACCCCAAAGCACCCCAAAGAACCCTGGAAATAAAAGGCATTAAAGGCAGTGCAGCACTGGAAAACCCGTGAATTGTAGAATATATTACCCACAAACTTAAAATGTGCTAAGCGAGATTGTTGGAGAAGTACTAATCACAAAATTTAACAGAATTGAAACCAGCACTAAAAAAGGATATGCTATGCAAGAATACATGGTAACAGGTAACATTCCACTGTAGTTAATTTGTAGAGCAAAACTATATAACAAATAAGATCAAAGACGTTTAAGAGATTGAAGTGCACAGAAACATTGTTTCTCACTTTTAAAATTTGACTTTGCTATGATGAATCTTTATCATTAAAAAGGTCTTACCAGGCAATTTTCCATGAACTTCTCTTTGGGGTTTCATTAAACTCTCAAGGAGGGGAAACCACATACTACGTCTACCATTTTCATCTAAAGTGGCAGAACCACGTTGGCAAAGACCCATCAACTGGGTTGCTAGATCACGTAAAGCAGTATGTGTACCATTCTCAGAAGCCTCTAAAGTTTGTTGAATTTCAACATCCAATTTTGTTAACAATAGATTTAAAGCACTTTGGAAATCACCCGTTTTTTCTAATAAGAAAGCTGTATTTTCTATGCTGTTGTGTTTCTTCACTATCTAAAAATCAAATAATTGAATTATAAAGCAAATTGCAGGTTTGGACATAATGGCAAGTCAAGTAAAGATGATATTGTAGTAAGAAAGACAAACCTGCAGAGCCTGATCCAATCGATATCCTTCATTAGACACTAAAAATGAATGCACTTTATCTGGATTATACTGGCAAAGCAGTTCGATATATTGCTCTACAAGATGTGGGTCCAATTCTAGATCTTCTTTCATATGGCCCACAGTAGAGTGAGAATCTCTGGTAAAAACCCAAACATCTTCACATACAATGAAATTCTATCATGCAATAGAGGGTCTTAATTCTCTTAACTGGTTAAGAGATTTCAATGTTGTGTTATGATTTAAGTTTTTGGTCCCTTCAGATTATAAAATTCAGATTAAAAATATTATAAACTAACTGTTTTGAAATTATTTTGTTACGAATACTAAAAACATTTTGTTGGCATGCCATCAATTGTTAATATTTTTTTTCTTGAATTTGATTCTTAAAATATGCTTAGTTTTAATGGGACTTTTAAAAAATCAAATGAATTTTCTTCACATTTTTGAAGAAAATGTTACTTATAAAAGCTAATTTAAATGAGTTCATGGCAAAAGCATGTTGACTGTTCTTTACTGGTTTTGAGAAAACTAGCTTTAAAGTTTTTTTGACTACTAATGTAAACAAGTCCAACACTTTTGGACCAGTTTTTATAAAAAGAATAGAAAATTTGAACTCCATGAGATTAACATACATAATACTGAAATGTTGCTGTAATATATTAATTCAAATTAGATAATATCTAAGTTAACATTAACCATGCTTTTTTCAAACACCAAAAAATTCTTTTTTAAAATAATTACTTCATAAAAATTTATTATATGAGTGTTTATAAACTTTCATTGTATTCTGCAAGTAGACATAAAACAAATACCATTATTTTATCACAAATCATCTAATTTCTGGATAAATTATTAACAGTACTGTTGTCATTTACTTTAGAAGTCTAGTATTTTAAATAATTTCACAAAAGGTGTATTCCTTTTACAACCAATTCTTTGTCTACTGTACATTTTTAAGAAGAAACATAAACATATTATTGAACATTCTATCATAATTTTTCATGGTACGAAGAGAATAAAAAAGAAAATAAAACAGAAGATAATGGAAAGTTTTCTTCACAACAGAAAGAAGAAATTCACTTTAATGCATTACCTGTAATCAAAAAGCCCTTGGAGGAACTGGAAAAGTATAGGAGGCTCTGATTGAAGTTTATCAATAATGGATGGTAAAAGTTGACTAAGATGTAGAGTAACAATCTGGCCTGTTCGAACTGCATCAATATCCAATAATTCCTATGCACATACAAGAACACAATAATAGTTATAAAAATTATCCAATAATGTTTCAATAAAAATGTCAGTCAACTTTTAGTTGAGTAAAATACCTTAATGTTCTCAACCACCTGGCTTTCAATACGAATACGCTCTTCTGCTTTAGTATAGATCAACAATATGTTTCGCAAATAAGAAAAAACTTGTGGACGACGGAGGGGGTCTTTCAAGTAACACTGAAGGATTTTATCATACTCGTGCCGTTGTTCGTAAAGCAATTCACAAACACGATAACTGAAAAAATTAGAAAAAAAAATTTAATACTCAAGAAGCAGTGATATTTTGAGATATTAAACATTTTTGTATGCTTTCTTAAAAAATGTTATGATGTAAGTGTAAAGATAAGTTATTTTGAAAAAGTTGTCTTTAAAGGGTTTTTGGTTCTGGATTTCTTTCCATTTAAGCAAAATAAAGAAGGAATTCTCTATTTTCTTAAAAAGAACCTTTTTGGCTACATGAAATGTATACATCATTTGAAATTTTAAAAACATTTAAACATTTTATTTAAAGCACTGATTCTGACGGATTTTCCTCATAATACTCAACAATTAACTTTATCATTAATACACTAACTTCATTTTCGATACTCTATTTAATTATTAACCAAGACAATTGCCGTATGTACATAACATGGTCGATTGGTCCTGATAAAATTTGTTTGTGGGTTTGACAAGACCTTATACACAGATTTTCAGCTACGAACATTTACGTAAGAAATATTTACTTCTTTATTTGGGATTTGGGAGTTTTCCTTATAAAGACTAATAATAGTAATAATAATAATGATAATGATAATGATAATGATAATGATAATGATAATGATAATGATAATAATAATAATAATAATAATAATAATAATAATAATAATAATAATAATAATAATAATGATAATGATAATAATAATAATAATAATGATAATAATAATGATAATGATGATGATAATAATAATAATAATAATAATAATAATAATAATAATAATAATAATAATAATAATAATAATAAAAAACATAATGTCTTATTTACAATGCAGCTTTGAGGGCCTGGGCCAGAAGCTTTTCTTGGTTGTAATGCTGCAGCCCTCCAGCTCTAATTAGTTCCAATAATGCCTGTTGTCGTTCCTCATGATGCCCCATTGTGCTTGATGTAGAGCCTTCTGTAAGAAATTCAACCACCTGTTCAAATAACTGCCTTTCAACATGCAGACTGCACCATGGTTTTGCCAACTGCCTTGCAAGGAAAGTAAATAGGGAACCAACTTGACTTGGCTGAAAAAAAAAGAAAAGAAAAATGTCTCGTAGTAAGGTATGAAATATTATTGATAAATTAGTTTGATAAAGAAAATTAATAAATACATACACTATATCCATCTCCTTGAACCATTACAAGCAATAAAATATCCACAAGCCTTTGTACTTGACGTAAACCAAGTTCTGACATAAATTCCGGTTCTTCAAATGCCAAAGCGAGCACATTAAGGAATTCCCGAGTGTCAAAATGAAGAAAAGCTCTGTAATTAATGCAATATTATATTAGAAGATATTAATATAATTTTAAAAGAAATTATTTCTATATTTGAAGTACTCGCACAAGTTCATTTTGTTCTCATCGAACCTCATTACTTCAAATCTTGATGACTTGTTCCCCTCTCCATACAGTTCAAAAGAAGGTGAACAGATTTATTTTAAGTTTTTGAATAAGGTCTCAACTTTTTAATTCAGAATTTCATTACTGAAGCCTCAGTAATGTGAATAAAGCATCTGTGATTGCAAGACTTTGTCGCTGTAATCTTAACAATCTATGAAGACCACAAGAAATGAGCAACCTGCTGCTGTGAGAGCACTAGAAATTTTAGTTTCTTATTTTGTACCTTCTGAAAAATCCACTATTATAATCATGAAATTCTCATGTAATTTGATAAATCATCAATCTTAAATAAGTGTTCACTAAAAAGCACTATTCTACTGACATTGATATAATTAGATTGACTAGCATGATAAGATTAACTAGATCTGTTTAAGATGGTCATAAATAAATAAAACGTAAATAAGTCTTCATCCAATTCGCTATGGCAATTTTATGCCATTTTGATGTCAAATTGTCTTTAAAAAGGCTAACACTCAGAGACTTGCCAGAGTTAAAGATAAAACGCTTCTCTTAATGGGAAATATTCGATTGATGGATTATTTGATATATTTTCACTTTTATAAAACTTACTGAAGTTAATAAGGGATAAAATGCCTTGTTAATACATTCTTTTGGCAGCAAAGATGCAAATACACCATAAAATGTTGAAATATCCACAGAAATATTTAAAATGTGCATTTTTGGATTACAAAAACAATTAATTCACAATGAGATTCTCATCTTTTTTGGCATCTAGAAAAAGAGGGGATGAGCAAATTAAAAATTGATCTCTTTCTGCACACTTTATTTTGCATACAAGATGCAGAATCACGAGAAAAATTTTCTGTTCTTAGGAAGTGCATTTTATCACATTAGTATCATTCTGTGTTTCAAGAAAGACTTTTCCACATCACAAGATGTGATTGGGTATATATTTTTGACACATTTGTGCTAAAACATTATCTTAACGGCAGATTCACAGGGAATGCATTTTCTTTTTTGAAAATCATCAAGAATTTTATGCTTTGCATTAATTAATAACTTTGTGTATCTAATTACTATTGCATATTTGTTATTGGACTGATTTGTTAGTACAAAATGAAAGAATATTATGAAGTTCTTGCAGAAATTCTCACAAAAGCTCCCAAAACTATGGACAGTGGTTTCCAGTAAAATCTCGAAAAATATATGAAAATGTTTATGGTGTATTTGAGAGTTATATAACAGTGTGAATTACAGTGTAAATTGCATTGATGAAACAGTACTTTTGAGGTTATTTGCTTATATTTCCAAACGTTATTTAGAATATGACATAACATCAAAAAACATGACATTTCAAAAATGTTAGCCAATGTACCTTATACATCATATTTCTACGAGTACTACTGCTACTTAAGCACATACTATGTCTCTAAAAAAGTGTGATACATAACAGAGAAATTTGAATGACTGGTAGCAATTGTATATTCACGGAAACATAGCAAAATTGCAATTTTAACATCAATTAAGCAAAATAAGTATTATAACGATTTTACTCATTTGAGCATTATGGTATTTATTTATTGTATTTAATTGCATACTAACTTTAATAAATAGAATTCATAAAAATGCTATATGTGTTCTGTTGGTATTACAGCGGGCCATAAAGTATTGAAAAGGCCCTAGGGCATAAAGAATCAGAAAGGCCCACAACGGTATTAACAATACCTTTACGTGTTTTGTTTGAGGGCTGTAAATACACAGCAATGAACTAGTAAACCATAAAATAAATAAAATATGCATTATATGCAAAAGTTAATACATATTTCAGAATCAATGTTTTGCCATGAAACAGATTTTAAGTTTCTGACAGATGGATTCCATCACAAGTCGTTGTGCTACAACTCACACTTTCTCACATTATTTCTAAATTTGCAATTTTTGATAATTCAGAGATTAACAACGATAAGACCTGTGGCATTCTTTTAAGTGTTTCTCGTTGTATTCATGGAAAAAATTAGGAGCAGTTTTTGAGAAAATGGTTTCTTTGTTTTGTTTTGTAAATAGCATTTTTTCCAAGCACAAATCATGCGAAACCTACTTGTTTTTTTAAAAAAATTGCACAAGACCTTTTTTAAGTACTGATTTTTTAGAACAGATTTTGTTTAGTGCAAAAATCTCTTTTCAATTGTGTTCACTGAGTTTACTGGAAATGAGACTAGTACCAATTTTTTTTACTGTCCTTTGATACACATGCAAACAAATTTTTTAAAAAATTAGGAATTATGCAAAAATTATTCATTTTTGCACAAAATTGTATATGATCTTATTCTAAGATCTGTCTTCAAAAAAACAGATTTCAATAAGGAAAAAAATTTCCAATTTAATTCTCTAGAGAAAAATCTGTCTAAACTGGATCCTACACAAGCTGGAAAACTGCCTTATCAGAAACATTTCTAGGGCCCATTAAGTTAAAAGTCCTTTTAGACTACATAAAATGGAACACGTCCCATGCAGAAACTGAATAGTTTTTCATGTCCTGAAGGGAGAAAAAAAGCTCTACCAAATGGAATTACTATGAATTTAATGCAATATGAGATACTCTTAATGGAATGAATGCATCTGTAAGACTGTTTTAAATTCTCTGTCCCTGATACAAGCAATTTTTAATCGTGGCTGCCACACTTGGCTGGGACACTTGTCTCTGTGGTGTGCACCAAACACTGTCATAACTCTGTAGGATACAGGTCGATAAAAAAAAAAATTTAGGCGAAAAATGACAAAATCAACATACGTGGAAGTGGTTTGAGCATGCTAAATCCAAGAATATTCCCACATCCTCTCCAATGGTATAGGATAAAGCTAAAGAACTTCCTGAACAACATGGCACTTCTTTTTATTTAAGACCTCTAATGGATGGTTAGTGGATAAGTTTTAAAAACCACTAACAAACAGTGTGGAATGAAATCTGCAGAGAGTCCACAGAGGTGAATGTTGAAAGAGTTCTAGTGCAGAAAACAAAAACTGCCAGAACAATTGAAAACTACAAACAAAAGAACACGTTCAGCGAGGATGAAACTGGATTTTTTTTTTGGCATTACCATATAAAACTCTACCTACCATATAAAATCTAAAGAGAGAAAAAATGCAAAGGAGGAAATCATTCTAAAGGAAGATTAAGTGTTTTTGTGTGGGAGTATGGAAATAAACACAGAATGACCTCTAGTAATCGGAAAGTCACCAAAATTGAGATGTATTAGGGACTTCAACGTGTGCTTGTTGCAGGTTTCCTGGTGCGCCAATAAGGAGGCTTGGATGACAGCTTCATTGATTGAGGAGTGGCTTGTTTCCTTCCCCAACAGAATGAAACTGAAGAAAAGAAAAATGTTATTTCTAGGCAATGCCATGCGCCATCTGCACATTCTTCTTTCTAATGTAAAATTGGTGAGGTTCTCTGCCAATACAGCAGCCATCATGCAACCAACGGACCAAGATATAATTTGCACCATGAGTCATTATTGCCAGTTTTTTATGCAATCCCACATTAGAAAAATGGAAGGCCCTTCACACCCAATTACTAATATAACTGAATAGCCAAAATCTCTTACAGTTCTGGAAACAATTCAGAGCAATAGACAAAGGAGTCTTCTTCTAAACCTTATCCCAGTTAGTTGAGGTTGGCTTTTCAAATCACTACTCTCCATCTGTTTCTATTTTGCGCCATATCCACTGTTACACCATTCTGACACATATCTTCCCTAACACAATCTCTTCACTTCTTCTTTGGGCGGCCCCGTGCTTGTTTCCCATTCTCTGTTGACTCCACTCGGTGGGCCACGAACTCGAGAGGTCTTCTCATAACATGCCCAAATCACCGAAGTCGTCTTTTTTGAAGTTTCTCTTCTATCGACCTCACCTTCACGGTTCCTCAGATCACTTCGTTCCTGATTTTGTCCTTTTGCGTTACTCTACAAATCCATCTCAGCATCTTCATCAAGTTGGATAGAGAAAGCAGTAAAATCTGTAAATCCCCAGACCATCTGAAAATGCTTCAGACAGGCAGGTTTTTCATCTTTGGTGTAGACGAATTGCCAAAGGAGAATGACATTGAAGATGCAGTCTGCAATGTTAATGTGCTATGTGTAATTATGAGGGAGAGTACTGAAGAAGTAACCTATATTGATAATGATGTATTTGCGGATGGAGACTTTGAAACTGCAAATGAACATATCATTTCTGAATCAGATATTGAAGAAGATACAGCAATTGAAACAAAAATCTCTGTACATATTTATTCTGATGCCCTGCAATTTATTCTACAGTTGAAAAATTGACACTCACTGCTAATAATCCTGAACTATTACAGTTTTTCAACTTTAGAAAACTCAATTGAAAAGGTATTAGAAAATGGGAAACCCAAAATGCAAAAAACTCTAGATGAATATAGGAAAACAATATTATTTTAATGCTCAAATTGTGAAGTTTTTTTCTTTTAATTTCCAGAAATATGTTCAATATTCATTCTTGACAACTTATTCCATAAATACATTATATGTTAATGTATTTTAATATATTATAATTATAAGAAAGTCAAATTTATTTAATAGTTATAATAAAGTCATATAATATACTAGTTTCAGGACAGAACTATCAATATGATAAGTGTCATAAAATGGACAACTCTACATAAAACGGAAACCTTCCTAGATCAGAATTACTTTTTTACCCATTCGATTTCAGGTTAGACAGATTTTAATGTATTTTAATTTTTGGGGATTCTTCATGAGAAGCCTTCTATGAAATTTTCAATACTTTTTGGAAAATGGCTGAAAATTATTTCCTGAAATATATTGCTCATATAGAAGAAAATGCTTGTAAGTACTGTACAGTTCTGATTTTCATTAAGACCCGTGACATTTTGAAAATTGCAAAAATTGTGAGAGTTGTAATCGTTCTATTGAGAGCAACGGTTAGCGTATCAGACTGTTGTACTCGAATTTGCGGGTTCAAACCCGTTCGAAGCCGTGGATTTTTAAGGGCGAAAAAATCCTTCGTACGCCTACCTTCGGAGGGGACGTAAAGCCGGCTGTCCCATGTAGTATATTTACTGCATATAAAATAACCTCAAGCCTAAATGAAGCCTCTGAGCAAAATTGAGTTCCCCCTGTTTCGTCGCCCAAGATAATACCTCCTTTCTCCGCTAGGTGGTGAAAGGAGCGTAGCGAAAGGAGCGTAGCTCTTCCATCTTTGCGTGGTTAGACGGAAGAGTGGGCCTGATGGCCCAAGTCTCGCCACGTAAAATAAGGCTTTAACTAACTAACTAACTAAGTAACTAACTAGCAATCAGCATGTCCTCTTTGGGAAAACCTGCGAGCTTAAGATTGTTGTTAGAGAAGCTAATAAATTTCTTATGTGTGAAGAGTGTTTATAAATATAAAGATTTGTGACTGTATGTAAAGACGATGTTTAGCAACTGCCTGCCATGTGCCCTTTTGCAAAAAAAATTTCACATGTTTTAATTAAGTGGTGCATTGTTTTGAAAGAAGGTGGACAGCAGGATTTCTTTGCCACATTTCCCTACAGCATATATCTACAGATCTTGGTAAATAAACATTTCCATTAATTTTCAGAAGGATTTTGAATTCTAGGTTCACAGTGAATAGTGGTTCAAGAATGTGTAAACTCCTTAGTTTGTTAAATCTTCAAGACTTAAAACTGAACAATATTAAACAATTCTTTCGGGGTTTACTATTTTCCATACAGTGAATATGTAGAACTTCTCTAACTTTTCTACAGCAATATCCCACATTCACTACTGGCAAGCCTCCTTGCTGCTCGAAATTTTAAGACTGTATGTCCCAACATTCAAAGCCATTTTTAACTTATATTGATTCTGATAGCATGGATGTTTTGTGCATAAATTCATTAAATTGAAGATCTTTAACGATGTCATGCACTTTTTTAAACATCTGAGTAATTTATTTATTATAATTGTTGAATAATAACACTATGAGGAGGAAAAGTTTTGATATGCCACACATTTCCACTACACTTTGGCTTCTCCTGTACTCATCAGTATTGTGATTGATTACTCTAGAGAAATATTGCATAGTGGTCTGAAGCTAATGACATGCTCTCAATGAACAATAGTTCAAACCTGAAATAAGTTAAATAGGAAATTTTTAAATTAAAGCAGTGCAATCAAATGTAGGTTACATATCTGCAACCGAATTTCAGTACAATTTATAAACGTAAAATATTAATTTATTTAAAAAAATTAGTTCATGGTCAAATGCTTGGAAGCTACATCGGGCAATTTCTGTCTACAGACGGTATTTCTATTCAAAACTTTTTTTTCTATAAAAATTCTATGTAAATAATCGCAATTTTATTTCGTTACTTACTTTTGAGAATTTTGGCCAATATTCCTTTTCCTACATCTATTCGTATATGCACTTCTAAGTTTATCTTTAAAATGTTACACCTTTGAAAACAAATTAGTTAAATATCTTTTATTCAAATTCAACTTTTACTCATTATCTATAAAAAAATTGATACACAATTCAAAACATTCACAATTCCAAGAAATCTTTTCAGATTTAAATTAGTAAGATTTAATTGTATTACATAGTAAAGGATAGTGCATCAAGAATAAAACCATTTTTTAAATTATTCTACCATGCTCAACTTACCTTAGATAAGGGTATGGAGATTCATTGTCATCAGCATCTTTACTATGAAGGCAAGTGAGGCATTTGAATACTTCATGTTTTACACTTTGCACGTCATCATCAGGAATATCACCTACAGGATATGCCCTTCCAGCAAGGCAACAGCTGATGTAAACTAACAACTTGTTCCCTAGGGCTATCTGGTTGTCACTCAATTGTTTCCCTGTAAAAAAAAAGTATGAAAATTCTCTAGGCAAGAAAAGAAAAAAATATATTGAGATTAAAACTACTGAATTTTAAACATGAATGTGAAAAATATTAAGTCACCTGTAGCCAAAGCTGCCTGCAACAAAGGCATAAGCTCACGAATTGGAGCAACATAATCTCGAAGACCTCTGTTGTGTACATGTATAATTGCATCATACAAGCCCTTTGCCCAGCAAAGACTCATGACCTGATGTACATCTAGAGAGCTCACTTCTACATGAACTAAACAGGCTTCCAAAGCCTGCAAACGGTTTTGTTGTTCATAATGCCTCACAAATGCTTGCATTACATCAGGTCGCACTGTTTGCAGTCTGTCATTCAGCAACCAAGGCTCTAAGGATTCAAGATAAATGCCCCTTGCATCTGTATCTGCAAATGCATCCCATAGCCGACCGAACAAAAGGTCCCTGTCATTAAAAAAACAAACAAAAAACAATTACTTACAAAATAATAATAAAATGTAAAATGTACATTATGATGAATTAAGACAATGATTCCAATTATTAATACTTTTAAAGTTTTACTATAAGGTATCAAAGTAATAATACCATTTGTATTTTTTTTGTTTTGTTTTTCCAGCTTACTGGTTTGCTTTATAATTCATACAAAATTACTCTCATATCCTTTCTTACTCTAAAGACAATAAATTCATACATTCTAGTGAGCTATTTCTATTTCTATATATATAAAATATTGAAATATAGCCATCCATATACCCGTCTTGCTGCCCTCAAATTCCTGTAAACTGTTTCCGAATTTCTTATAAATATATGGGCGCCAGGAAATGGTTACGAGAATGAGCTAATGGAGTTGGGGTACTTTATTAATAACCTTCATTTCTGTAATTTTTGTAAGCCACAGGGAAAATGCGTAGGTTCATGCAAATCTACATATTTCTCATTTTATATACAATTCCCATTTTATATACATATCCCAATTCAGTTTTCAATTCATATGTAGTGAAACATGTTAAACAAATCACTAATGGTCCTGGAAAAAATTGGTTGCTTAATCAAGGTTACAAGTATTCAGGAAGAAAATATTAAATCCAATGGTATTAATTACAATGAAAAAACTAGCGCTGCTAAAAACAGCATGTACTTTCTCACTCTATCCTTTCATGCAAAATTACATGGAAAGTACTCAAATTTTTGAAAAATTGCTTATGACCTTTATTCGAAATTTATCTTTAAAGAACAGATTTCATTAAGGGAAAAAATCTCTATCTTTAATATATTAGTTACAAGAAGACTTCGAAAAAATCTTTAACTTTCACGATTTTCGAAAAATCATGGTTTTTGAGCAAACATTAGACATGCACCATTCTCTTAATTGTCCTACACATTATTCAACAGAAAAAAATTAATCAAAAATGTTGAAGTCGTTTTTTTGAAAGTTGGAAAATGTTCCAGGGGCTTCATGTAAAGTACTCCCCAAAATTAAAATATCAGTTTCAAACTCAAGGGGCCGTGGCATCAACCAGATCAATTGGAGAATATAAATTTTGGAGAACATTAGCTGAACGGTTGAGCTGCAAGAGTTGTTCACAGACAGACAGATGTTTTGTAATCATTTGATTTTTCAGTATCGAGGACCCACAAAGGAAGGATTCTGGCTACACCACGTTTTCAAGGATGTTTTATCTTCTAAATTTAGCAACTGGATTTATCCACTTTTTCATTGCCAGGGCCCTGAAATGAGAGTTTTTCTAACGAAAACTTGGGAGTTTTTTCATGCACATTATATTACTTTCTCTCTTCTATGTACGAGGTAGCAAGGAAGTTAATACTTCCTTTAAAATTGAAGATGAATTTGTTGAAATCATCGTAACTGGGAATAATTAATAATACATAGCAATAAAGAATAATTAATAGTAAAAGACTAAACAAACCAATGTAATATGACAGCTCAACAGGCCATTGTATTATGTTGGTATGTTTCGCCTCATACTATTATTTTCAATTTTCCATCATCTATGTTACATACATGCCATTGCTGTAACATACCTGAGGATAGATAAATTACTCTAGTAACAATATTTTCTATGAATAAATGAAATAAAATCTTAATTATATCGTGATCTTGATTAATTCAGCAAATTTATCTTTACTATGAAGTACCCCAAGTACTTGGCTGAAACTACAGTTTCCTCAAAATTATTTTAATTACCTTAAACTACAAAGTATAACTTAAACAGGGGTCTCATAGACCAGAGCGAAATCGTTCACCTTTCACCAAGGAAATCAATTCCCATCGATTCCTGGACAAACTCATGTGAAATTTGTTTGAACAAAAGGAGTCTTTCTGCTTCACTGGGGCTAGTCCAACCCCAGTGAAGTCCTAAACCATACACCTTTCCTAATTCCTTCGAGTGACATAGGGGCACATGGAGTAAGAAGCGTGTACGCCAGGGCCGCTCCCAGGAGGAGCTGCCGTTTGCTCCCTCCTCTTTCATTGCAGTAACTCCGCAGAGAGCAGATTATGTCATTGAATACTGATCGGTGGTATGCAGCACAATGGGTCGCGTCTTATTTCTACAGGATATATTGAATTGCTCAGACTGAAAACATCTTGCTGCTCTGGGAAAGGATATTAAGACAGAAAATACAGATCATCAATAAACAGACATTTATTGAATATTTGCTAGATATAAACATATTTGTGTGATTTGAAAATAAAAAGACAATTGACAATGCAGCATGGAAAGAAACGTATCTTTTTGTAGATTGTGCCAGCTACGCCAAATGTTTAGTTGCAAAATAGTGCTCAATCACATGAAGAAATTTAATTGCAGCGACATTACATAGTTTATCATGCAGCTAAATATGAAAAGTATTATAAAGGTTACCCCAAAAAACGTTACTAAATAAACTAGTCATGGAAATTCTGAAAGTAAAGGAAATTAAAATTTAAAAATTAAGCTGATTATAAAATCAAATACTTTTCTTACACCCTTTAAGTGATTTTTCCCACAATATACTTTCTATGTTTGGAAGTACAAATTTACAAATTTTCAAAGAAGAAAGAAAAAGAAGAAGAAGAAGAAGAAGAAGAAGAAGAAGAAGAAGAAGAAAAAGAAGAAGAAAGAAAAAAAAGAAAAAAAAGAAGAAAGAAAAAAGAAGAAGAAAAGAGCACTTTTTTGTAAACTAAACATTTGGTATAGCTGCTCCAATCGACAAAAAGATACTTTTCTTCCCATGCTGCATTAAAATTGTCAATGTGGACATTCTGGTCAGTGAAGTGCTTGCGTCGACAACTGGAGTTATCGAGCGTCGGTGACCATTTCCACGACTAGAGTTATCGGGCCCCTGTGACGGAGGTTATCGCGAGCACGGTAATGCTCACGCTCCCATGACTTGCTCTCGGTAGCCAACATGGCTCCACAATGCTGATTCACTCTGCTTGAGCAGCCTTGGTGTACGCGGAAATGCTATCTGGGGGTCCTCCTTGACAACTGACTGACAAGACGAGACAAAACAAATATTCCCTCTGGAATACAGAGGGCACTGATAGGGGATGGCATAGATGGAGGTTTACTCTGGGAGTGCTCAATGCTCGATCAGGAGCTAAGAGACATGTTGTGTCAATTAAATAATACACGTGTCAAACTCACCATGAACTATCACTCGTTATCACTAAATTCAAGATGGAATCCACATTCTGCAGAAACATTATATCTATGTCATTAAATGAAAGGACAGTCAGTGAGTTCAAATAGATTTCACTCGTACAGTGTGCTCAATGAGCCCTTGCTATCAAAGAGGGAAAGCAGGGGCTAGCAAAGTCCATAAGAATATTGTAAAATGGGAAAAGAAAAGTGAATTGTTTGCCATTTATAAAAACATGTTTACTAAAATCTTTTGTTATCTGGAACAAATTAATCCTTCTGTGACATATGCAGTGGCATAGCATAGTGGAGGCAGCACGGACGGTCTGAACCAAGTGGCACTTTTAAGGGGTGGCAAAACTTCACAATAAATAATAATATTGTGAAAATTTGAATCATTTCATATTTTTGCCACACCTACTATTCAGGCTATTTGAAATGGGCAGAGATTCTTTCATTACTTATGCTGTGACGACTTCTTTAAATGAATATATAATAATGACATCTTGCTCATTGTAGTAACTGATACCATTGCCTGTACTGACTTGTAAGGATACCCCATTTATTATCTCGTGCTTGGATTCTTCATGACTAATATTAGCGAGAATAACTTCTATCATATAAAGAATAGCATTTATTATTGTATAATAACACCTGCAAATTACAGTACAGATAAGTCCCTTCAGGGAAGCCCATAAAAATATAAATAGTAACAGTATCATTTTAGTTCTAATAATTGGAAGTCAATTTGTGTTTTATATTCAATTCACTAATAATTTAATCAGTTAAAGTTTGGAACACAGTACACCCTTAGAGAAGTGCGGTGGTTGGGGAGGGGAATAAGGATGGGAGGGGGAGGGGGCAGAGGAGGGGAGTCTCCTTAAGCCCTCCCTAAAATTATACAAAGCACTCTGATAGAAATGAAGAACATTTACCTATAGGCAATTTTCATAGCTCATCCTTCATACACTTTGTCCCTGCCGCATTTTAATGCCCAAATTACTTTTAACGGCAAGTTTTCTTGCTTCGCTCGCCTGCATCCAAGTCACGGCAAGACTCGGTCCTTCAGCCCTCACGATCACTATAAACAACCTTGAGTCTATCCACCACATAATTACCAATTCACTTTTATAAGATAGCACTTCAGTAAGCACTTTATAAGAAAACCTCGAATTCAAACTACTGCAATGAATTCGAACGATGAAAGCTTTGTATACAACAGAGGCACACACCACGATTGCAGGTAGCACTATTTTCTAATGGAGCTCTGACAAGACACTACGGTGAAATTGCCTCCCCTAACTTATGATATCATGATCAATTATTATAATCACCTAACACCCCTTGTCCCTTCCACTGTGGATTTCCCCTCGCCAGAGTGGTGAGAAGTGCCGGTGTAAACGACTTCCTTAGATTGTACCATGTTCTAGACTTCAACCATTTAATTTTGTTGATCATCAAGGTATAATCATTCGTGACCTATACCGGTTATACCAATATAAGTGGCATATGTGTAAGAATTTTTGTAATAAATGTGATTATTATATTGTAAAACATATATACATGACTTTTTTTATACATAACCTGTTCATTACACAATAATGATGATTGTTCTTAAGAAAAAGTTCTTTGGAATTACTGCATATTTGATCTTTTAAATTGAAATGACTAAATAAAGGGACATTTTCCTCCACCCCAGGCAGCTGATACCCACACCACGCCACTGGACATATGCAATTCTAGATGTCACTGTTGAAAGTAATCTGATGCTGCTGTCAAAGGAACAAACTGAATTAACAGTTACGTCCCCCAGTTTTTCATTTTGCATTCTATTACTGTTCAAAATTACCACAAGTGACTGTGTAATTGAGATCAATAGATGAAATGTGCCTAACTGCTGACCACCACTTTGTGTCTCTTTAAAAGAGGGAATATATACAAATATGTTTTAAAAAATCAATTTGTTGCACAATAAAAGGATTAAGTGAGATGACCACTTAATCGAGGTAGCTGTTTGAGTAGGTTTCACTGTATTGTAGTTCTATGATCATGTTTGAACAGTGTTTGGATCATGATGTTTCTCGTTTGAATAAATTCAAATATTTTTAGACTTTGCACGTGTGAAATTACTGTTATCATTAGGTTGCTCTGATCCTTTCAAATAATAATCCAACAAAAGACACAAAAACCTTATTCAAACAATGTGCTTTTACAATTAACTGATTTAAACAAATGAGACATGATTGGCATTGGTAAACCAACATGTTCTAATAAATCAAACAATTAAATGTAAGTCTTACATGGCTTCTAACTCAATGCAGTATTCAACACATGCAGGAATTGCTTCCTGGTATAATTCCATATTTCCATCACTGGCCATCAATATATCCTCTATATATGTGTTCAAGATTTCCAAAACCTAAAATTAAAATAGTGTGAAGAATCTTCCAAGAAAGAAATGAACTTACCATTTTAGTACATTCATATGACATGTAAACAAACCTTATCATGAGCAATTTCTTTTCTTTTATGCTTTGGTCCTTTTAATCCTACAACAGCCTTGGCTCGATCTTGATAAAATGCCATTCCCAAAGCTAATGCATCTAGATACCGTCCCTAGAAAAATTAATTTAGTTAGACGACATCAAGAAATATTACTTTTTGCATAATTATTTACATCAAAAAACTAAGTACCTGTTTTACAAGGTGATTCAGTCTTTCATTCCATGTGCGAATTGTAAGAACATGGAAACTTTTAGTACCCAATATTAACATTTGGTTACCAAAACTCACTACGGAGTTATAACATGCCCGTTCTCCTGCTAATGCCTAAATTAATAAACAAAATCAAACTTATGAATTTATATTGTTTTTATTTTTATACAGGAAAAGACACAAGGAACAAAAAATTATATTAAACTGTTCAAGCAAATCTTTTTATATTTCTGTGAAACTGACACTTCTTTACTTTATTATTTTCCTTGAGACAGGCCTTCCTTGATCTAATTTTATTGCTTCCACCAAGACAGAATTAATTGATTACTTTTTTAAGTAACTTTTTGAATGTTTCTTTCTCGGTGAATTTTTAGCTAGAAATATTACACCACATCTTATGAAATGAGAATAACCCAAGTACCTATGAACTTTAACCAAGTCAAAATTATTATTTTGAACAATTATTATTAAAAATATACAAAAACAATTATTATTTAATTGGTTCAATTTCAAAAATACAAAGATAACACTACATGAATTTTGAGATTACAACTTCTTAACATCAACAAAAATAGAAGAAAGAAGTATCCTGTTTCACACTTTTAAAACAATGAGCAAATTATTTCTGAGCAAGTTGTCATCTACATGTTTGTATGTGAAATGAGTAGATATAAATTCAGAAATGTAAAGTAAAAAATTCTCTATAAAACAAATGTAACTACAAATTAACCAATACCTTCAAAAAAGTATCCTTTGTAACACAAAATATGAAAGATAAAGCAATTTTTTTCATATCAGGTGACTGCTATGAGAAAGGATGGCGTCAGGAGAGGGTGTAGATGAAGTTCAGGGAATAACAATAATTTTTGGATGACAGCATGCAGTCATGCAAATCAAATCTGCAAATATGTTAATTTCAGAAAGAATAGAATATTCTTCAAAAAGAAAGGCAATAAAAGCCTCTAGTAAGATATTAAATGTATCTTATTATCGAATTAAAGACTTCAAAAAATTTAGGGTAATTTGAGACCACAAAGGGTAATTTTTAAAACTGATAAACCCCATAATATATTACTTCATTCTGGAATATCTTCTGAAGCCTATACCACAATTTTTTTAATAAACATTAAATTAAAAATATTTCACAAAGCAGTTGTCATGCAACTAATATGTTTCTCCACATAACTCAATACTTCACTACTAATCAAATATATTTACGAACAACTAAAGTTATTTCACAATTAGCCTTATAAATGTTTAGCTAATACTAGGATTAAAACTTTTACATACCATTGCTTTACTGACATTCCCTCCAGTACATAACCCTTTAAAATGACTAGTACCATATACAAGGCCAACTCCAGATAGATCTAGAACTTCCAGTTCTTCTTGAGTCCGTACATCAAGTAAATGAAGCTGCTCCAATGTGTCAAAAGCTGCAAGGGTTCTTGTGTTTAACCAATGTACACTAAGCAAGATGTATGGAACAGTCAGTTTTTGAAGCGGTGCCAGACGAACTTTTGATCGTGCATCAACTGACACCTACAAAAAAAGTAAAATATGAAAAAAATAAAAGAATATTTGAAACAATGGATCTTGTAACTTAATTATCTCTTACCTGAAAGAAATACACAGTTGATTCACGAGCAAAAGCAAGAACTGGATCAACCACACGACTAGCATCAGCCATTTGAATTATAACGAACTGCCATGTGATGAGTGGGAGAGCAGCAGGAGTGCTGTGCAGAGGATGTGTGAATATTACTTGCATTCTAGGACGAATACTCACAACAATTATCTGAAAACATAAGTGTTCATAGAATAATATTCATGAATAGAGGAAAAAGAAGATATTCAAATTTTTCATTACATAAAAACAAACTTTAAACAAAAACTGCACTGAATAAAAAAAAAAAACTACAACAAAATGGTCAAAAATTATTACCTTTGATAATGTTGCCATAGCAATTAATACAACCCCCTGTAATGGATGGGATGCAAGAGGATGTAATAAAAGTGGCTCTATGCAACACACTTCACCACGACTACCAGAAAATAAGCATTTTGAATCACAGCCTCTTATGCCCATTGTACGGCGAAAATTAAGCTCGAACACTGAGCCCCCACTATCACTACATAATGCCAAAGTTGGTAAATCTGTGAACTACAAGAATATTTGCAGTTAAAATGAACAAATTCAAATTTTGATAATGTTTACACCATTTGCATATCTGATACCTTCACATGGAGAACAGCAGTGCCAGGAGGATGAACATCAACCATTGTTCGCAGAATTTTACCATTCTGAACATCAAACATGAGAATATGGCCTCGAGCATATCCAGCAAGAAGACGTGTACAATCATGGTTGAAACTTAAACTAGAAACAGAACCTTGATCTTGTTCAGTAGCTCCAAGGCACCATCGAAGTGTTTGAGAAGCGTCAAATAAGAGCACCAAGCCATGTGATGTGCCCACAGCTATCATGGTTGTAGCTGCCATAGCTGTTGGCATTCCTGCATTTATTCTTTCCTAAAAATACACAATTCTTTTTATTTTCGACAAACTAACTATGACTATCCTGATATCATAAAAACAAAAATGAATATTATCTTCAAAAAATGACTTAAAACCAACAAGACTCTAGAAAGATGTGCAAGTAAAGGGTATTGTTGAGTCAAGTAACAAAAAAAAAGCCTTTTCATTTTAGTTTGTTGTCAAAAATTTTTAGTTTGAAATATATATTCTCAAAATTACAACCACACATTCATAGTGATGGTGGTGGTGGTGGTGGGGGAATACTTTTTTTTGTGAGTTTCGGAATACATTTTTACAGGCCATAAAAAAATTAAGAGCCCCTGATGACAAATGCTTCTTTTTCTCTACCTCGTCATTTCTTTCCCTTTTTTCTTCTCAAAAATTGATATTCTATTGGGGAGAATATTTTCTAGGACAGTAGACAAAAAATCCCAGAAGTTGCTATTAACTGCATTTACCCAAAATTCTCATGCATTCTTGTCAGCAATTTCATTAAGCTTTTTTTTTTGTGACAATTTTGAGAAAAATTTCTTTCTTTCTTTTTCCCTCTTATATTTGCAATAATTGATTCAAGATATTTCAATGTCTTCATTTAAAAAAGTTTTTCCTAGCAAAAAAATTATTTTATAAGTTGCACACTTACATTTCACAGAAAGTTTTCAAATTTTAAATGTTTCTTATTCATTGAAAATAAGGATTATTCTTATTTTAATTAATGAAACCTGAGTTAATATTATATTGAAGGTGAAACTATACTTCAATGTTTATTTAGGCGTGTGAAAGGGAATACTACGTTAAAAAAAATCTCATGATAAAGGAAAGATTTTAAGTATTAAAAGCAGTGTACCATCTAAAAGCATATTGGAAATACATTGATTTTCAATTATAAGCATCATGATACTCTCAAGTTTGTGGGCTCAAAAGTCACTCATAACTTATCATTAGAACATGCACTTGCAGAGAGAACCACAATCCATTTTCTTTTTGATGAATGGAATGATGTTTGCAGTACTTATTGCACATGTGCATTTTCAATTGAATTTGGAGATGAACAAGAAAATGTTACAACCAAGTACCCACAAGTGAAATTGTTGCAAAGTCAACAACTATTAATGTTTATTCATGTACATTCAAAAAGTCCACAGAATATTCACTTACACATTTTAGTGCTGACAATAGTAATCATATTTTACTATTATATGCTGTTGACATTCCTGACATCACTGCTGTAGAAGTTGTTTGATCATAACAATTGATATGTTTGATTCACAACCAGGTTTTGTTGTTTGTGCAAGTTCATACATCAGTGTACAATATTGGCTACAGAGCAATGCTCAAAGTTTTGTGTTTTCTTGCATAAATGTACTTCATAAACATTAAGAATGGTCAAAGAAGCTTAGAGTGAAGAAGCAATGAAAAAACAACGGTATACTCCATAAACATTCCACTAAAAGCCACAGAAGCATTCAAGACAACCCGCAGAGCGGCCAACCAACAACTGCCACAAATGAAGCTTTCATTGAGCGTGTTGTGAGGGATAAGCAAAAAGAGTGTTGAGATATCAGCAGAGGTTGGAATTGAGTTTGGAAATGTTCAAATTATTCTTCACAAGTATGTAATGCATTTGAACATGCATTACATATCTCAAGTTAGTTCTCAAAAGGTTTTCTACAGAAAACAAAAATTATACTTGCAGGAGATCTGACCAGTACTGCCAATCAAGATGATACTTTTTATAATAATAAAACTGTTGGAAATGAAACTTGGTGCTACTTGACAACCCAGCCCTTAAATGACTGTTGAGTGGAAATCCAAATCAAAGATTCGTGAAAGCTGATGAAATTTCTATAAATGACTGAACCATGAACGACTGACACCATAAATTGGTTTTCATGAATTCTTTAAGTCACTTTACATGCACTGGCAGAAGTATGTAACTGGGGAAAGCATCTATTAAAAAAAATTAGTTGTTTAAATTGCATTATGAATTGAAGAAATTATATTAAATAGAAGATTATGTGGATGGAAATAAAAGAGAAGACTTGCATTATGATAACTTGTCTCTATTATGAACAAATTCCATAACTTTGAAGTCCAACATGTATTACTTCAATTGGCCAAAATAATTCTGGGTTATTCTTTGGTCAATAGAGTTTTTGTTACTTTCATGAGAATAATAATTAGGTCTTACTAATTCATGGAAATACCAGAAAGAGTATAGTAATTGACAGAATTTCACCAACATACCCAAAGATGCATTGAATCCTAATATTATAAATATCTAGTATAATTCTTATTTTACTGATCATGTTGAATTCTACTTCTATTTTGTATTGATGAATTAATACCTATTTCATTATCAATATAACTTTTATAAATTTTTTTTTGAAATTATAATTTTACTTATTTTCTTTTTAATGCAAACCACTTCCTTCATACACCAAACAACTCTCTTACTTGTTTGTCCCCGCTGACAACATATTTTACTCTATTTTACAGCAACAAACAGCTCGCACAATACTCTGCATTACCAATACCTTTAAAAACATCTGTTTTTCTATAATTCCTCCAAAATATCCTAGAGAGAACCAGAAAAGAATTCTGCCAATCGATTTGTCTTGTTGAGAAGAATCAAATAATTTATTGATCATTTCTGTACTGTTAAATCACTCAAAATAAGTTTTAGTTGCCTAAAAAATGCAAAACCCCACAGAGAAATTTAATTACATCTTCTGGATGGATTCACACCCAAAATGGTCAGTTCCTCACCAGGAGACCAAGATGTGACACCTCAATTGGTAGACTAGAAGGGATCTAATCGGGAGTGATGGATAGACAGACAAATGCAGGTTGCTCAATTACTATAAAATTATACATAATTATTATATTTTAACTACAATTTGTTAAATGGTGTCAATGATTTTGCCAATGGTTTTGATGATAGCCTTGGCAATTTGAGAGATGTCAGATCTTTAGATGAGTAATCAAAATTTCAACCAACGTTTCTTATCTCTTTTCAAAATCTTTTTCAGCAACCTTCTAGACTGTCAAAGCTTTTTTTAAATTTGCAGAAAACCACTAATTCCTAATTAAATAGAAAATAATGCGAGTGTAAATAAAAGAGAATATTTGCTTAAGTTCACTGTAATTCTGGAATGGCTGTTCTTAAATGTACAAGATTATCAGAATTTAAATCTAACCATACTGTAAGAAAATCCCAGTATTACAAGTCACAGAAAGAAACCTGAAATAAATAATTTTTTGAATATTTAGTAGCTATTTTTGTAGACTTACAAAGATTCTTATTGAATTATGCTGAAAAAGACGACTGATCAAAAAGCAGCTGTATACTTGGTTACTCTTAATATTGCTAAAATTACAATTGGTAAGTAAAAATTCTAAATTAATTTTACCTACAGACATGTCTTCTTATATCAATCACCAAAAAAATACAAGTTGTACACAAAATTTCAAAAGTATTCTAAAAAATTAGGAACATTTAACAGGAGATGACACACTGCACAAAACAGCAAAACCTACATAAAAGAAAATCATGCCACAAAATAAGGTCTCCAAATATTCAATTGAAACTGCACAAAATTATTTAAAGCAACAAATATTGCACCAAAATCATCATACTAAGCAAAAAAATTGGTCTTACATAATTTACACACATAAAAAAGTCCAAAACTTGAGAAATAGACAAAAAAGTCAACATGCAAGAAGTGTTACCAAAGTTTAAAGCAACATTAATTTCAATGTTATTTGTTATTATGAATATACTATTCAATGAGAAGTATTTAATTCCTTACAGAGGCAGACATTAACTGACTGGATATTCCCTTTAGAATGACATGGCGAAGAATGGAACCTGTTTGTTGAGTTGGGTTGTTATGAGTAGCCAAGCGAGTGGACTTTTGACGTTGTTCTGAAGAACTGCGACTACGGCTTCCCATGCTGCCTAGTGACAACGTTTCACTTCCCTCAAAACCACCCTGCAAAAATGTCAATCCCATTACAAAATGAAATTCCTCTTGGTATTTTTCCTGCAGTAATTCATACTTCAAAAACACAATAAATTAACATACACCTAAACCACTGAAACAAAATTCGTAAATGCTACAATGAAACACACAAATTTTTCACTTCTTCCATTTGCATTTTTAATTATGAAGAAAAATGTTATGATCATCTATCACTCATCAATAACATCTTATCACCTCAGCTGTTGGAAGTAAACAATTTGACATATCATCTTCGCTCAGAGAAGCACGGTCATCTAGGTCATGAAGAATGCTCTCCAAAGTAGGTGTGTGTTCAACAGGAGGTATGTTATATTCAGCATCATCAAGCTGGAACAGAAATAAAAACAGGGGATCATTATAAATATTTATTTCAACACATTTCCATCAGGAAGAAGTATTAACGCAATGAGTCACCAAGTTAACACAGAATAGCAAAATCATATAATGATGTTTGTGAAACATTGACTTCATCATCATGATATGATCATTGATCCGTTTATTTCGATATTTAATGAATACATATACTCTAGTAATTAACACAAATTAAATTTAAACTTACATGCTAAAACGTCTTGACAACTGTCAAATATAAAATACAATAACTACATTTGGCGAAAATCTGAAAAAGTGAATTCTTTAAACATGTTTATTACTTGTCTACTATTCCTTCCAAATGGTCGTATAGCATTTACCTCTTCAATTTCAAGATTCAAGGAACCAACAACATTTTCACTTAAGTCGGCACCGCCTACCCCTGCGACGTCTGCCATGTTTCAGAGCACCAGTGTCGCCAACGTCACCAATTGTATCAACTCTCAACCAGAGAGTATAGGTCTCAACCCTCCCTCATGAGATTCAGTAAGTGACGCGCAATTCGCAATTCTGTAAACGCGCATAATTTGAAATGAGAAATAGGCTCCTACTCAAACGCTTTTTTAAAAGAGACTGACCGCTCCTTTTTAAGAAAACGACAGACTAAATAATTTTTTTAAATTAATGAAATATGTACGAAATGTTCAAAAAATATTTTCAGAGAATGCTTCATTAAGAGCGTACTTTATCTCCGTGTCGTAGTTAGTCTCCTCCCCCGGCAGGTGAGGCGATTCGCCCGGGGGATTGGTGACATCACATAGGGATGACGCCAATTAGAAAATTTTAGATTTGGAATTATATCATTTTATATTTAAATTATTTATTTAAAGATTGTATTTAAATTATTCTAAATTGCATACAGTTTTTAATATATTATAAATAAAAGTCATGTGCGAGCATACTTGTATTTTTAGTGAATAATGTATAAACTATTCAGTAATAGATATTTTTATATTTAATATAGGGAGGGGAAGATACCATTATTTTTGCCCCGGGTGATACCAAATGAACTGACGCCGGTGCTTTATCTTCTTCGGGAAAATAATGAGAAAGTCGGGAAATTCAAAATTCGTCAGAAACGGTTAATAAATAAAATACAGTGCCAACCACCCAAATTTCCATTTAAAGGGGCCTCTTGAGGAGTGAAGGTCAAGAAGGGGTTTCTATAATCAAGTCTGCATTCTGGACATGGTCGTTAATACTATATACATATGCTATGTATTTATTAGTTTATTAAATAAAAAACGGAAATAATATCCAAATAATATGCAATTTATTAACATACAAAAAACTATTATACTCCTACATTAATCTTTATTTGTCTTGAGCATAAAATCTGACACAGTGAATTTCTCCACATGTTCAACCACAACAATATTTTCATATTCTTTTTCAATTTTACCTAATAAATTTATTAACTTGTCATTTTTCAATAACCTATGCCTTCTGACTCTGAAGAGTACATCCTGCCTTGTCCTTTGGCTCGACGGCCCGCTAAGGGCCTTCGACCCAGTCTCTCGGCCATGGGATAAGGGGTTCGTGTGGTTAGCACGATTCCTGTGGTTCACCATATATTCTGGTCTTCATAACCTTGGAGTGGGCTTTCTAATCGCCACACAGCGACAGATACTGGGACATTTGTAAGGAAAGTTATTATTTTGACAGTTATTATTTTGACCCGGCCGGGAATCGAACTCGGGGTTGCACCGTGGAAAGCGAGCACGCTAACCAACGAGCCACTGAAGGAGAAGAGTGCATTAGCTAATAATAACAATAGTTCAACTTGAAACCTATCACTTTCTCCGCCACTTTCTTAATCGTTGTCGACCGGAATAACTTCCGAAACTACGTCATCTCAAGTTTCATTTGAAACATGCCCGACATTGACTGGTGCCAATTTGAAACAAGCCCCCGTCTTTCTATTTAAAAACAAACCCCACTTGGAGGAACATTTTGAAACATAATTATTACCGATAAATGTAATTTGGGCGCCAGGAAAAGGTTACACTTGAAACCTAATGATTCCTAAGTAATTTAAATATCTCTCCTTCCAAAATTATGTTGTGCTAGCTCAGTTAATTGGGGTTCGAAGTTCATAATTGTTGCTATTTACTCTGCAACCAATTATTCAATCTGCCATCCATATGGTGTTGCGAGGAATCTGAAAATCTTATTAAAATGCTGGATTGCACGTAACGGACAATGATAATCAGCTTTCTTTCATCTTAACAAATTGGGATTTATTGTATTGATAATCAAAATGATCTCATTTTTGGTCATGACCAGTTTTCTCTGTATTACAATAGTTATAAAATCTTTTGTCAAAATCATTTGTGGGTCTTCACGCGCTCTTCACTTCTGCGTTCGATGGCGCCCCGTAGAACCTTCCCCGTCGACGCAGCAGAATCTTGCTTCTGGATAAAGTCCTCGCCTAATGTCCGTGATCTGGTTCCAAATTCTCCCAGCGATACCAATATAATCCGTGACTTCCCTCACTAACGTCTCGGGTGGACGCCTAGGTACGTATTTTTCTTCTTACAAGAACGCTCTATCCTAAAATAAGAAACGATAGTTAACTTTGTACAACTACAGTCAATTAGTCTTTCCTCGACCTAGTAAAATATATCAAGAGCCGACCCGCTCATCATCCGCGTTGCTCTAGCGTTCTTCTAAAAACTTGGAAGCATCCGAATTTTATATCTTTTTCTTTTGTCTCTCAAAACAATGCTTCTTCCGCCTCTGCTGTCATTTCAACCTAACGAAAAATGATCCTTAACGCCGGTTGTTTATTTGTCACATAGCGACCCCCTTGAGATCGTCTATTGACGTCCCCATATTCTATGTCATAGAAAATGTCTAGCAACTAATGGACTCAATAGTTATTTCCTTCACAAGATTTTGAACATACGAATTTCTCCCAGATCCAGAGGATGCAACCAAAATGTATACTTGGATTTTCGTAACGTGGCGCGTGAGGACTTTGTCTTCACAATTGGAAGATTGCAAGGCTTTTCGCGTCTTTATCGGTGGTGTCACTAGATATCGCTTGATCTGCAGCACTGTTTGATACGGTTGCGATCATGTGACATTTGGCGGTACGATCGAGAAAGAAGCAAAAAGCAGTGCCATATTCCATCGTGAAGACAAGTCTCTCACGCGCCACGTTACGAAAACCCAAGTATAGTATTTGACGAACATAATTTTACATTTACATTTGCAAGTTTTTCATTGCAATGGCATTATCGACGAACAGTAAAATCTTGCTGCTTGTATGTTAGCGTAGGGCATGCAAGAGTCAATGAGATTAAGGGGAAAATAGGTCAAGGAACCGGAAGGAAAGACCACGCACGGTTCGTGGCTCATTTGTTAGGGTACTGATCCGGCAATTGCCAGTGTTAATCGGAGAAACTACGAGAAATTATCTGTGAGAGAAGTCGCCTGCTAGAATTCTCCTCTAGACAGCGGCCGAATTCTTCGTAGCAAATGTAGAAAGTCCGCTACTGTCGGGACTCGAACCCTAGGATCCTCCCTCCGGTTAGCGGCGCTGCAGAGACAGCGACAATGCTGGCTCTAAGCTAAACTCAGCCGCTCTGAATTTTCGAAAATTGCAAAAGTTACAAGTAATGCGAGAAAGATAGGGTTGTTGTAGTATCACTAATGTTCTAAAACTTGTAGAGCGGTGATTGAAGAACATTGTGAACGTTATGGATATCAAATGCTCTGTGTAGAAAAAAACGTGATATAGGAAGAAGGAGAACGAATATCCTTGCTGAGTATTGTTGATCGGTCTCCAGAAATGCTCCTAAACTAGAACACAAGAGGAAAGCAAAAAACTAAGCGGGTTCAGACAAGGTAAGATAAGGTCATATGCACATATATATGAATCAATGTTTGTTCGTTTATTTTTTCGTATTTAATGCGCAGCCATAACGTTCATCCAATTGCGATAAAACTTTGTCAACTTATTGCTTGCACTCGCGAACAATATATGCATAGCACAATGGGAATTGTGCGTATGTCTGTCGAATATAGACGTAAAATGGTGGCGATGTTGATTTATGCGTTTATTACTCAAGCTGCCGCACCTTCAAGTATTAAGCGCGTCTTCGCTGCATATTCTACGATTTCAGCCGGAATTATTATTTGAACGTTATCTCGGACAAGTAAATCAAATTTCTCCAAGTCATAGTGTCACAGTGTCATAGAGAAAACATGCCCAAACTTGAGGGACAACGTTTTAACAAGAGGATACTTAAACGCCAAACCAGGACAAAGAGTATGTTATTAATATGTCAGAACATACTCGCGAGAAAGTTTTTCATCTGTGAATTTTTTTGCAGAGTGTAACGTAAAACGTGATTAATAACCACGTGATCAGTAGCGTGTGAAGTGTAATACATTGCAATAGCAAAGCATTGCCGGGTCAACTAGTTATAGATTAGTATATTATGCAATTAGTTTATAATGTTGTCCTTTTTTGCACGAATAAGAAAATATTACCAAACGAACGACGTTAGGAATGAGCTCGATAATAATTTCTTATGAATGCAAAAAAGTAACATTATAAACGAGTTCAATACGCTATTTTGTTGTGAATGTAACTACATCAACTACTCATGAAACCAGAGCCTAAATCTGATAATTTGACATTTTAGTTGTCAATTTCATGTCCAGCAATATTCATTGCATACGTCGAGATATATTTCATTCATATCGAAAACTAAGTTGTTGTTGTTGTTGTTATTATTATTATTATTATTATTATTATTATTATTATTATTATTATTATTATTATTATTATTGTCCAATGTTTTAAAGAATTTTTAGTACATAAAGAGCTGGACTCTATGCTTAGCGTTTGACAATGCACATCATGTGTCATATTTTACTTATATGTGTTGTATTCTACTCAGTCGGTGATATCGAAAAAGACAGCTTCCAGGTTGAGATTTGCGAGATATTCGAAGCGTACCTTGTCGCAGAGAGAGAATTCTGTAATTCATTTTCTTGTGTTCGTTCTCAATTTGATAATTCTTCTCAGTTGTTCATGAGAAAATATCTTACAAGGTCAAAATAAAACTTGAAAAATCAAAATAAATACACATTTCTACTATAAATTGTACTGCGAATCAGTAAACAAATGTTTTTACCGAATATACTGGAGATTAAACACGCAACAACTCGAGGGAGAGACATTTATTACAGAAACTTCGCTAAGGTTCTGTTAAGTCTTAACTCGATCGATTAGGTTCACCTTGGCCTTGAACATCTACGACCAGTGTGAACCAGTATATAAACGAGGTTTCTGAAGAAATACTGAAAGTTACGTGCACGAAACCACGAAACGATGTCGATTTTTATGTCAACATTCACTCGTATCATTAGCAAAAGTTATGTCAAGAAGAGGAGTTATAACTTTAAAATCAAGAATATAATTGATAATTCTCGTGGAATATTGAGTTTCAACTTCGCTGTCGCATGATTCGAATCGGTATTTCTATTTTATACAAGTCACGCAATTGCCTAGTAGCTAACCTCTATAAATTTTGTCAAGCATCGAATCAATAATTAATTTCACCCAAACTTCGTGGTAGGTGGAGTCAGGGACAGAGTCAGTTCCCTCCATAAAAGAATTTCGATTTATATACGTAGTAACTCGAGGGCTGTTTTAGTTTTCGCACAAAATGTCATGTGCTAAGTTCGCCTATCTCGCTTGCCACCTTGCTCGACAAAAATTACCTCTCTCAGAGACAAAACTTCCGTCTGCTCAGTAAGATTATGAAATGTCATTCTCACGAGATTTGAGTATTTTTCGAATAATAAATACATACATTTTATTTCTGTGCTGTAGAAAATAATAGGATATTAATTAGCTGTGAAGTACCTGGGAAACAATGTATGAGTATGTAATGAAGTGAAGTTTGACACGGGAGTAGAGAAAGAGGACACTTTGAAACTATATGCTTTTCTTACCCCATTTCTTACCCAATTCTAAATGGAGTGATTGGAATTCAAATACTAGCGCTTAAAAATGTAATAAAATGAATAGAGCAGATAATCAAGACAAACACTGATCACAATAAACTCATTTGATGAACTAATGATGCTGCACCAGCACGTACTTTCTCCCAATAGTTGAATATTTTGCAATTTTCGAAAACCCAGCGAATTTTGGACAGTTCCCATTTTCCTTGAAAAGATCTATCAAGAAAGAAATATTTATCTTCAATGTTGTAGTTGTGGGAAAACGCCGAACATTTTTTAACTTTTGCAATTTTCGATTATAATTATCGAAATATAATTATCGAATTATTTGAATTATTCAGAGTTCACTGAAATGAACGTGTGCCATTTTAAGTGATTTTTGTTCTTTCTCAGGAAAGTATTAATCGAAAAATCTGGAGCCATTTTTGAGACAATTTATAAAATGTGACCTCTTGTAAAGTACCCCCCAGAATATAAATATCCGTTTCAAATTCGTAAGGTCCGGAGTTCGGCCTAATCGGGAGGGGGGGGGGATCAGTTTTGAAGAAAATATTCAACCATTTAGGCACTAGACAGATATTTTGCCGTCAACCATTTTTTTGCTATCAAGCATCCACAAAACATGGAATCTGTCTACAGAACTCGTTAGAAATAACTTACTGTATAAAGAAACAAGATATATCCACGTTTTCGAGATCAGAGCCCTTACAATAGGTTTTTTCTGACGACTGAGTGAATTGACACAGTGCTTAACGCGCTGACTTTGCAGTCGGGAGGTCCGGGTTCGATCCCCGGGCTGGCTATCTTGACAGGGGGTTTTCGTGGGTTCCCTCGGTCATAAGGAGAATGCTGGGTTGGTTCAAAAAGGTCACGTTCACCTCTCAGCATCCTATCACCTCATAATAATAATAATAATAATAATAATAATAATAATAATAATAATAATAATAATAATAATAATAATAATAATAATAATAATTCACAGCGGGGGCGTAACGCTAAATGAGCAACAGTGATTCGCCACCTACGCGCTCAACCATTATGATCTTGTGTGTCCCCACACGCTGAGGAAAACTGCACGTCTATACTGGACAGCGCGTCACCAAATGGCTAACATGCCAAGGGTTGGCGTCGGCTAGTACGTAAGCTTTTCTGGTGAAAATCTCCACTTTCCACTGCAGCATTATAATACAAGTATTTCTCTTTACTACATATATACGTAGTAGGTGCAAGTAGATAACAAACTTGGCGCTATTCGAGAGTCTAATCATAGAGTATCAAATGTGCAGATTAACGAAGATACATAGTGTTTTTTTGTTCTTTTTTGTTTTTTTCTCTTTTCTTTTCATGCATGAGAGCAAGAGCCATGCCTCAGAAAATCGAATTCGAGAAAAAAAGAAGTGATATTTGCATATCCAAACTGCCTATCATCCGCTAATAAAATAAGTTAATTGTAGATAATTGTAGATGTATGATTATCGCGGAGTCTGAGAAAAAAAAATTGAAAAGAACTTTCTAGTTTCTTTACTTGGTTGGTCACAATTATGACGGACTATTCGTCATACTCAGGAATTATTGAGATGACACTATATTAGACATCACCTAACTTACAAATATTCTTAATATTTAAATTAGCGATTTAAGACCTATTCGCATAGTATATTAGGAATATAAATCGATTTATACATAACATTGTAATTTGAGTATTTCCTGGATTTGGTTCAATTCACATGTTTTCAAGTCAGTTAAGTAATTTTAATTTTGATTGGTGTAACTTGAAAATCTGGCATTGCATATTTAAAATGTTTTGTGTATATCATTGTTATAGTAATTAAGTTATATATCGAATAAATATGTATTATTTACTTAGACTATGATATCAAAAAATCAGGATGACAATTTGTGGAAAAGGAAAACTTAGGGCGACGCCCTTTTACTGTGCGTGTCTTGGTCTTCGCAGGCGACTTCATTTCCCTTTGCTCCCCGTTGCCACGGGCAACGCGTACACAAGCACTCACACTAATCTGCAGGGTGTGTGTATTTGAATGGCCTAACTCTGCGTTGGTGAAAAGGCTTTTCTTATTAAAAAATGTTGGCGCAGGCGCGGCCGTAACCTGTGCCCTGCCCTCGTGTCGCTAGGTGGGTAAAGCTTTTTAACTGGATCGAGAAATGGAGGGGGACAGCCGAGCGGCGGTTGGGGCGAGCCTCTGAAAGCTTTGCATGTCACTAGAGTTAGGGGCAGCCACGATAGCACGCTTCTGTAGGTTTAGCGTAGCGTGCATACCAGCATAATCATGGTACAGACTTTGGGTGTATCATTACCCTTTATATCTATCATTAGCGATCTTTTTTGTCGGGTAATTGGATGGCAGAGGCTGGTATCATATTATATAAATATGCATGAACTTCCCCTTCCTCGGAAACTTCCTAAACACAAAACAGAGGCCCGGCATTTCGACATCAATTTACGTTACACAACTTTCTGCTCGATTCAGACTCCCTCCCAGCATTCAGTTTTTGGAGGGAACTTGAACTGTGAGGAGGTCCCTATAAGCTCTTCCCACAATGAAGAAAGGGAAAGGGGTGAGACTTTCACAAAAGAGTCACAGAGAAAATGATTATCACAATAATTATACCAATAAGTTATTCTATTTTCATAGTACTCTTATTAATTATACATCTTGTGAAGCTTATGTGATGAATTTCTCCTTTAGAGACAATTCATTAACAATTTCCCAATCAGTTTCAATGACCAATGTAAATTACTTTTTTCAGAAAGCAGTTTCTGTTGCTCGCAGAATGGCAGGTAAAAAAGGAGCTGCAATTCAGTTGCAGCAAGAGATCAACACAGATGAAGAATGGGCAGAAATGATTAAAAAATCAGGTCTGATAGGTAAATATCAATTTTTTTAAATTTTAAGATTGAAGTACAAACTATTTTTAAGGTTTCTAATTCAATTACATGCTGTACTTTCAATAATACAATAGTCAATTTTCATAAAATGTAGGTATTATCTAAAGGTCAATCATAAGCACCAAGAAAATTATAAAGATATTTGAAAGTTAAAGTTTCTCAAGTTTACTTCTTTGTAATTATTATTGTTGAAAACAATTTAATTATAATAATAAAGTTCTGTTCAAAATTCTTTTGTGATTCTGTTGCAATCAAGTAAATTCTTGAAAAATGACTATATTTTATATTTTAAAATTATTTAGATTTCAAAACATTAAGCTGGTGGAGTATTAAAGGACAGCATCAAAAACAGAAAGTAATAGTTACTATAAATACGTAGTAGTCATAAATTAAAAGTATATTTTTTTAAAGTCTAAAATTATAAAATATATTTCTTTTTATTTCAGTTGTGGATATTTATTCTGCATGGTGTGGCCCATGTGTAGGTATGGTGGGTAATTTGAAAAAAGTTAAATTGGAAATTGGTGGAGATTTGCTTCATCTGGCTATAGTGAGTAGTAAATCAGGTTTGCCTTCCTGCATGATCAAAGTTTTTTTACACTCTCATGTATTTATTTCTCTGAAATTTGACTTTAAATACTTTTCATTTACTTTCATTTTCACTGAGTCTCTTAAAGCCTCATCTTTTCATTTTTATATCATTATTGCTATTAGTTCATTATCACTTTAGATTTTAACTCTACTTAATATACTTAAATAAATCGTTGACAAACTTTTTTGTTTTTTAAAATCAACATTTATTAATAAAGCATGATCAAAGTTGTTTAAAATGCCTTGCTGTTCATTGAACTACCACTGCTTACAATTGTTGAGAACTGTTAAATCATACAATTCTATTTTAATTTTTGGTTAGTGTGATTAAAAATACATTAGAAATTTTATTTACAGTGTATAACCTAGTTACTGTATCATTTGTGATTCCTACATAATTCTTTTGCACTATAGTAAAACACGCTACAATTTTTCCTCAAAATCAGTGCCTATTACTTCACAGCCATTACTTTGTATCTTATATAAAATAAGAGCTTCTTGACAGCAATTTACTTATATTTAGAACAATAGGCAATATTAAATTAACAACAGTTAATCACATTGTTGAAATGTAAATCATTTTAGAAATGTTTGAAACAAAATGTGGGGCTTTTTTTTCATTTTTTAAAATTGTTTATTATTATTATTATTTTTTAAAGATGAAACAGGCTAGTTTTTTCAACTTTTTTTATCAGAAAGCTTTACATATCTCTGGATAGATTGTATATATATTTTGAGTTCTTTATTACCATTACTGTTTGTTACCATTGTATTACGAGATACAAAATAAAGCAGAAATGCTCAAATATAATTAATTTATACTTGGAAATACATTCTAAGAATGGATGAAATCTGACAATAAATTTCTGTGATTTGCCACACATGTGCTTGTAACGATATTGTATTATACTTACTTTTTTAAGATATTTTCATGAATATTTGCATGGTTGGACATATGTTTATTCACTTCATCAGATCAAATTTCTTGAACTTTGAATTTACATAATCAAGTCATCAAATTATTTTTACCACTTATTTAGGCAAAAGCTGATACAATTACTTGCCTTTCAAGATTTCGAAATAAAAGTGAACCAACGTGGATGTTTTTATCAGTGAGTATCTAATTTGCTTGAAACAAATACTTCTCAGAATGAAATAATACTTTAAATTACTTATGTTTTAAAACAACTTTGTTTAGAATGGGAAAATGGTTAACTTGATGTTTGGAGCCAATGCTCCTCGCCTCATAAAGCTGATGACAGAAGAAATACAGAAAGAGGGAGAGTTTCAAAGGTCACAAGGGGAGCGATTTGGGGTATGTATAAATGTTACAGTTTTAAATGTTAATATGAAATTTTTTCTTGGCACAAAAATTAATTAGAAAGATAGTTTTACAAATTGTTGTTACAAAGTGTAGATAATGCATGGTTTTACTCATCAAATTCACATTTGTTTTTAAAAATTGAATGATTTTGGTATTCTCTGAAAAGTGTTTTTCATGATCCTGGTCATTTAAAAAATGATCAGTGCATTTTTCAAAAATGATTTCTAACAAGATGTCAGTGGCGGATCTAGGGGGAGAGGCATGGGGACCATGCCCCCCACCAAAAGGCTTAGAGAAAAATGTTAGTTACCTTTTTTTATTTGGCAAAATTGATTTAAATATTTATGTTAGAATTATGTAATTATTTAAAAAATAATATTGTATAGTAGCATATATACACTATAAAAATGTGAAATATAATAAAAAATATATTTTTTAAACAAAAATCTATGATCCCCCAATGATTGACTGGATCCGCCCTTGGAAGATGGACCAAGATATGGATAGTTAGATACGTAGCTGAAAAAAACAACAAAACAACAACTAATGTGGGGAAATAACATATACCTACTAAATGAATTTAAAAGCTGCAAGAAAAAAATATCTCAGGCTTAATACTAATTATAGAAAGTATGGTAGCTCTCCCCCTCATCAGGAACTGTAAAGCGAACTTGTTCCCAAAGCTATGCTCAAACCGTGTTTTGGATAGCAATTAAAGTGTTCTGCACTGTCACCTAATGACAATTAAATATGACGCGTTTGGAAGCCATTTGGCCTGCAAATGTCAATGATCGATTGGTTTTCTACGTAGTAATCTTAGATATGTAAAACGCATCGTTTGCCGGCACAAATCTTCGACCACAATGAAGTGATATTTGGAATACTAATCATCCATACGCGACGGAACATGTTTTGTGAACTACATGTTCTATTTAAAAATAGAGTTTAAAGTAGCATTGCGTTATTGGTAAAATTTAGTAAATTATACTAGATATTAAAATAGTAGTTTATCGTATGCGTAAATCGTATCCGTACTTACGCGAATCTAATGCGCCATAGAATCTGATACACTCCCCATACTTGAAACTTAGAATTATGAAAAAAAAGGGTTTATATCGAATGTGATACGCGTCAATGACAAAATAATAGGTATGGTATTTTACAGGTGAATTTAAATTTACGTAATACAACAATGGATTTATCATATACGTAAACCATCAGATTATAGAATTGAAAGTTTCCTGTTAGGTGACACATTGTTAATAAAAATAATTGTAAATAAGATGAAAATTAACACGAATTAAGGAAAGTACGCATTCAAAATGAATTTATTAATACAATTAAGTACAAGGGTGAAACACCATTTCTCGCTGATGCTTTCATCACTGGAATTCTCGGACGTGTCCACATCAGAAACAGATTCATTTCCTCTCTCCCCTCACCCTCATCGTTTCAGAGCACATCATTATCGCTGTCATCCAAGTATTTGAAATACAGTATTTCTTAAATGAATTTACAATCAATTGCGCTTCAATGCTTTTCCAGGCAGCAGAAACCCAGTGTGCAACAGTGTGTGATGCAGCAGACTTCACTTTTTTCTGTCGGGGTCAATTCACGGTTTGGCTCACAAAACTATTTTTCGTACTCCTTCTAAACATAACCCTTAAAAGGTTTATTTATACTAACGTTCAGGGGCTGTAATACTGATGTTATCCCTCCAGAAATAATAACAAGATCAATGCCTAGGCTATGTGTCTTCTATTTTACATCGTCGGTGAGATGAACCCGAAATGCATCTAGACAAAGCATTTATAGTGGATTGGAGAGTCCTCCGGGACGACGTTCCCACATATTTCGGATCCCATAAAACATCAATAATTCGGTCATGCACCCCTTCACCTGGTTTCAAATAATGACGTCATCAGGAAATAGTTTTTCATTCTTAGAGGTTTTGGGACACGTTTTTCTCTTGAAGATTAAAAAAGGGAAAAGTTTGCATCCATCCTCTCTGATTGCCAGCATTACCGTTAAGCGCTGTTTTTCGCACCTTGTTGTTTTGATGGTAACGTCCTTTGTCACCGCCGAAATAATAGTGTAGTTCCGCGTCATATCAAACCAAATTGACGTCTCATCTGCGTTGTCCCATTGATAGATTAATTTTCTTCGAAAGTGAAATGACAAACCGCTAAAAGTTTGTAGTTTTTCTTCAACATGCCAGTAGATTACCTGTTAGGAAGCTTCTGGCATATTATTGTATGGCGACATAGAGATAAATCCATCTGCTTCATTAAACGATCCACCCATCCACGGCAACCCTTAACTCTTATTTCGGAATACCAAAAACTTCAAACTTTCTTTCGTGTAGTGTCACTAGTCAGAGGTTGCCCATTCTTTCTTCTTTCACGCAGGAATTTCAACACTTTTTCTTCAACATCAGGATGTCTTCCGTTGCGTGGACCCGTACATTTCTTCCTAGTTTTCGTAGCAAATAATGCCAATTTCGTTTTCGCCACAAGCAAATGTTGCTCTCCGATACATTAAACTCCCTTCCTGTCTTTCTATTGTTACCATTTTTTCAGCATAAAGAATGACTTTACGCTTTAATGAAGCATAATTAATAACCCTCATAGTCCCTCATAATAGGCATGAACCGAAGTTAAATTTGAAAACTCCAGCAATTCATTGTGACGAAATAAAAAAATTGAATGAAGTTACTGGCGTTCTACGGAATGGATTTGCTCTCAAATATAATGCACACCACGATTTTAAGTAGTAATTTTTACTTTCTCGAATACGTACGTATGAGTAATATACGTAGTATAGAGAAAGTTATGTAATACTGCGCGAAAAACGGCGAATTTTCGACAGAAAAAAATTCATTGCCGGGCCCTGAAAACAAGAAAAGGAATAAATCCAATTACTAAATTAAGAGAAAAAATCCTCTAACATGTAGTGTAGCCAGAATCCCGGTTCTGTGAGTCCTTGATGCCGAAAAACCAATTGAATGTAAAACGTCTGTCCGTCCATCCGTTCGTTCGTTCGTCCGTCCGTCCGTCCGTCCGTCCGTCTGTTCGTCTGTCTGTCCGTCCATCTGTGAACGCTACTAGTGCCTAAACCATTCGTACGATCTCTTCCATATTGAAGAATCCCTTGTCGATCTGGCTCTAGTTGAATCAGTGAGATTTTGAAAAACATTCTTTAAAATTTGGGGGTACTTTACATGAAGTCACCCGGACATTTTCAAATTTTTCTCAAAAACGGCTCTAATTTTTTTCTTTAAATTTCTTGTAAGAATAAAGAATAATACACTTATAAAGATGATATATATCCCATTTTCACGGTTAGCTCTGAATTTTCGAAAATTGCAAGAATTTGATTTTTTTGGCGTCTTCCTACAAGTAAAAAATTGAAGATGGAGACTTTTCCTTCAAATGAAATTTGTTGTCCATAAATAGTTCTTTCATTTAAATCATGTAGAATTTTTTGAAAATTTTAATAGTTTTCGTGCCCTAGTGCGTGCAATATTTGCAATTTAAAAAAATTACAAAAACAAGATTTTCTCAAAAACAGCTCAAAAATTTTCTTCAAATTTTTGTTAGAGTTAGTGCTAAACAAACTCTATACGATAACATAAACGCCATATTCCTCTACTCTTTTGCATTAAAAAAATACAAATATGTAATTTTTTGACTTGTCTCTCACGTCGGAAATATTTACATTAGAGGCGATTTTTTCACATTTTAATATTTATGAGTACACGTGCTTTAAATAATGTCAAATAAATTATAAATTTTCTTGGAATATCCACATTTTCTGTGAAAACGAGCTCAAAATTCCGCCTTTTCAGAAACACTGAAACGCAATTTTCTCAAAAATGGCCCCAAATTTTTTCTTGAAAATTTTCGAATAGATAGTGCTTATTGCACTGTTTAATATGACGTAAAGTTAATTTTGGTGTATTCATTTATTTTTTAAATTAAACAAATGCAATTTTTTCGAAATAACTCTCACGTCGTTAATATGCACATTTCCATCGATTTGTATACATTATTGCATTTGTGAGTGAAAGCGCTTTAAAAAAGGTATTTAAATGCAGTTTTTCAAAATCTCAATTAATTTCTGTGAAAAAGAGCTTCAAATTTTTCATTTACAATCATACTTAATCACCATTTTGTTAAAAACGGCTCCTAATTTTTCAATGAAAATTTCTATTTAGGGCGAGGTTTTACTCTTCTTTAATATTCTTGGAGTAATATTTGGGTTTACTATTAGGAAACCGAAATGTTGAGAAAATGTAAAAAAAATGTACTTAGGGCGACCATAGATGGCAGCTGGCCAGAGAATGGAGCAAGACCTTAAAGCCAGTTCACACCAAGGAAATTAGAAAAATTTGCTACGAGAAAGTCTGTGCCATTCTCTAGCACCTCTAGTTAAACAATGTGGACTGTAGTGCAAAAACATTAAAACAATTTTTTTCAGTTTAAACATTTGAAATTCGCGCCAAAATGTGATTGGAAAAACTTCTTTCACCAATTTTTAAACAGTTTATATTAAAATTATGGAAAGGTCTTGCCTTCCAGGATGATTTGGAATTTTTTTGCTGACAAATCTTTGTTTTATGTGGAAAGTATTTATATTATCAAAATAAAATTATCAAACCCCTTTTGTTTTTAGATTTATCTGTTGTTTCTAATATAAATCAAATTACTAGGTTTTAGGTATATTCATCATTTATGTTTATAATATTAATCAAATTTCTTAGTTGTAGATTTATTCATCATTGACAATAAGACAATCATAGATAATTAATCTTTGTCGTTTTCTTCAATAACTGGGATCACGCATTTGTTTATAAACAGTCTACTCAAATTTATAATTAAAATCCCTGTTTAACAATTTTCACCATGCAACTAGCGTGTGCCAAATATGTGTTTAAATGATCGCAGCTATGTGGGAGCAGCATCCGAGGGTGCCACTTCCGATCGCACGTTGTCCCCCTTCGCACGTCGTTTCCCTTCCGATATTCCCATGGTGGAAAGAGATGGGTGGGCTCCTCCGGTGCACCGATTTTTGCTGGTTCTGCACTTTGAAAAGCGAGAACAGATGTCGGCCGCCATGTTTCATAGAGTGCAAGAAATATCGAGAAACATTTTTTAAGTGGCAAAAATGGACATTTTTCAACGGTGACCGACCAAAAATAACATGATGAAAGGGTAATTGCAATAAAAGATATAATATTTAAAAAAAGTGCCATCTGTTTCTGTCTCAATGACTTGAAACTGTGATAATTTTGTCATTTAAAAATTCACGCTAATATTATGACGCACACTGGTGCCTGAAGCTCATTGGCTGAAGTTGGATGCGCAAGAGGCCACCCATCTCTTTCCACCATGCTTTCAACCAAGGATATTCCGATTGAGTTTAATACATAATCGATGTAACACCTGTAATATTTCGAGTTCATATGTCATGTTTAAATTTGTGTTTAAATATCATTTACACAGTTTTTTCCAATCACATTTAGGCGCGAAATTTCAAATGTTAAAACTGAAAAAATTGGTTTTAATTTGTTTTCACTACCGTCCACATTGTTTAAAAATCTGAAAAAGTATATGTTATAGAATGTTATAAGACCCATTTTAGAGGAAAAATTGAAACAGTACTTCTACGTTATCGTGTCGAAAATGAATTTTAAAAAAATATTTTTTTCTATATGAATTTGGCGTCAAAATTCGTTGACAAAAATACCATAAAATTGAACTATATTTCTACGTCTCTGCAATTTGTTCCGGCTTGATACAAGCAATAGATGCTGAGAAAAAAATAAAACATGCAAAACACGTTTCTCGTATCTCTGCAAGAAATTGCTGTAAGATGCTAATTTTTTGTGAATCTACGTCATTTTGTATTCTCTTTCATATGAGCATCACGATTATTGATTTGGTTAGGGGACAATTTTCTCTGCTTTATTCGGCTGCACCCTTTATTAAGCTCTCTTTTCGCCCTCTTTTCGGGTTAATAACGCGCCGAATGAGACCTCTTATGCTGTCGTAGGTGTTCTAGTACGGCGAAAAATTTGCGTATGCGATGGAATTATATAGAGGAGAGTCATTTCTTGCTGAAAAATACACCATCTTCTTCTCTTTTATATGTCCAGTCCGAAAGGTAATTCGAATATCTGTTTTCTATGGCATTTGGCTACGAAACGCTTCGTTACTGAACGGTAGTTTCTTGGCAATTTCTTTTCTTTTAAAATGCCCAGATATGCTAAATTGTGGCGAAGTGCTGAGATTAGTTTCAAATATTGCCGAAGAAATAATATTCCTTTTGCGGATACAAACGAGTACAAAAGAAAATTTGTGAATTTGAGCGCATATAATGATGAATTGGGAGCATTTTATGACGGTCCTGTATCTAGCGCGGCTATACCATCGCGTCCGACATGCCTTCAATACCTTAGCCCAGCAGTCTGTCGTCTGATTTGCCGTGCACTCGCTGGTCATAATGTTGTAGATCCTATCTTTTGTTTTTGTTGTAGAAAATGGCCTACTGCCACTCATCTGAAAATTTTATTAGATGTTCGGTTATTTATTACATGTTGCAATGTCTGAAGAAAGTGTTCGCATACGTGCACCACAGAAATCCAGTTTTTCAGTTTTTTACCTATTATTAAAATGAATTATGTACTTTTAGATTGACATTGAAGAACTCACGCCAGAGGAACAAGAGAGAGCAGAACGGGAGAAGGCGAAAGAGGCAGAAGCAACCGCTGCTAGGGACGCTGTACTTAGTAAGTGTCACATCGAACAATATCAGTGATTTTCTCTTTCGATCAGAGAAAATTTGCTTTGAGAATCGAACGTAAGAAAATATAACCTGAAGTTGAGTATGCTTGGGAATGAGTAATTCGGAGGCTCAATAACATATCCAAAACCTAACAAATCAAATCTGTTGTGTTTAGAATGCATATTGCATTGAAATACTTCATGTCATATTTCAATTGAAGACTTGACAATGGGAAGAAATTATACGTAGTATTATACAAGTTCATGTAGAACTTCGCCATGTACGATTTTTTCATCATCTCACATATTACTTTATCGCTACTGCTTACGCATACGTTACGAAAATTGCAAAAATTCAAAACTTTTTGTCTTCCTACAATTACAATTACAAAGATAATTTTTTTAATGAAGTGTGTTAATCAAAAACAGATATTCAAATAAAGTCATGTTCAATTTTTCGATAATATGACTATTTTTGGTGTAAGTTTACGTCAAAGAGGCAATTTTTAAATTTTAAACAATTATTTTCTCAAAAACGGTTTCAAATTATTTTCTTTAATTTTTTCACGTATGTAGCAACGAACGGTTAAGAAAATGGTGCTGACTCCATTTTCTGCGCTTTGAAAAAAAAAAAAAAATTGAATTTCCCGCGCTTCGTTTGAGGCAGTGTCAATATATGAGAAGGCGGCAATAAATTAAGTTAGTATTAAAAATTGTAGAACACTGGTAATTTAATTAGTATATTAATATTAGAGTTAGTTATTTATCACCATTGCTATACAAGCTCAGACATAGAAATTCTATGACGTAATGAGTAAGGACAGGTTTTCCATGCAAATGCATGTTTTTATTTAAGCTTCGTAGAGTTTCTAAACTTTCTAATTATATCTTTCTTGGCAAGCTCATTTTAAAAATGTATCCGTTTCCCACTCCATTAGTAGCTGTTTATATATATATATATATATATATATATATATATATATATATATATATATATATATATATATATATAGATACTAGTAATGCTAAAAACATATACTTTCTCGCGTTATTGGAAACAGTTACGTAAGTTACGTACTATTTAGATATTGCAATTTCTGCGCTACTAACGCCTCAGCTATTACTTGAAAACATCCAATTCAACCAATTCAAAGCGCCTGTGACGCATATCTGCATTCATTTTGATAGTAACAGCAATCATTTGTTACTTTTACAAATGAAACAAACAGCAATAAATTTAACTGCTACAGAATTTGTAGAAAATTATACAGAAGCGACGCATTGTCACCCGTGTGGCATTGTCGAACAATAGCGATTTGCTGGGAATATATGGTTGGCGAATATCTTCTTATCAATTCTTGGTAAACATCTTTATTTCTATCTGTACTCAGATTTCAACTTGTTTACGGGTTGGTCATAATACGTCATACACAGTTTTAACTGTTAATTGAAAAAAGAATGTCCAAATATGCATTATGCATGAATTTCTAAAAAAACTACAAAAAAAAACAAACAAACGCAAAACTGAATGGAAAACGGATACCTTTTTAAAATGAGATTGCCAAGAAAGATGTAATTAAAAAGTTTAGAAACTCTACGAAGCTTAAATAAAAACATGCATTTGCATGGAAATCCTGTCATTAATCATTACGTCATAGAATTTCTATGTCTGAGCTTGTATAGCAACGGTGAGAAATAACTAACTCTAATATTAATAAATAATTGTGAATAAATGAATGCCATAATTCTAAAATGCTCATATGAATTAAATGTGAGTTATTTCTTTTTCAAGATGAGGAACGAGAAAAGAGACGCCAGAAAGTGATCAGAAAACTTGTGCGTGAAATGAAATACGATTCTGTAGTTCTATTTCTGCCATTCCTCAAGGATGCAGAAACTTCTTCTTGGCCTGCATACGACAAGTTAATGGGAATTTTGGGTTCTGAATTTTCAACGAAAAGAGAATCGTTGATTGAACTAACTTTGGAAGATGCGGAAAAGGTACAGTGTAAATATTCTACAATACAATATACAATACAGTATACAATACTCTACAGGAGTGGTCTAACATTTACTTACACGAGGGGTAAACAAACTACAATAAGAATGTGCGGGCCTTAGACTTTAAGAAAGAAAACGACTTAAATATAAGTCACTAGTTCAATATATCACTTTATTTTAAAACGAAAAATCGAAGTAGTGATGGTTGGTACTACTTTTTTCTACAAGTTTATCAGGGTTTAAGATCAGTAAAAGCACTTTTACACAAATATGTACTTCCAAAAGAGCCATAACATTTGCAGTGAGTAATTAATTAGTTACAGAAATTTTCAGGGACATTACACCTTTTAATCTGGTAGAATGAGCCTGTCTAATGATAACAAACCACTTGAAAGTCGAGGGGGACCTCACTCTGATATTCATTGGGTTGTTGAACAACGCAAGTTTTGCTTTTGGAAGACATTATCCTTGAATGCCTGATGTTCCAACCTGTTCATTGTTATTTAAACTCAGCAGTAAAAGGGTATACGTTGATATGTGTAATTCATATTTTTTATCCAGAAAGAAGGGCAAGTGCCCACAAAGTGAATTCGAGGGTCGCATGTGACAACCCCTGAACCCTCAACAACAGCCGTCGAAACAAAACATTTTGAGCAGCAGTGAAGTCGCTTGGCTAACGAAGCTTGGTTGCGTGTGTAGTTGTGTATCCAACAGAAGCTTTGTAAACTGGACAATCCTATTAGGGCAGTCTTTTAGGTTCAGGACCCGACCGTGGTGGATTTTCGACAGCGTCTCAGTAGATGGATCAATGTGACTTCATCGTTCAATCATCCTAAATCGATTGATCTGATTGTTCCCGTTATTTTCTTCGGTTATTTTGGATGTCAGAGAGGTACCTTAAACAACTGGTCACGGATCTCGGAAGATTCTTCCTTCATCCACCTGTTTTCACTCACATCCTTACGATTAGTCTTACCTCTACAAGCCCCCCCTCAAGATCTCAGAAGACACAGAATAGGCTGAGGTGGCTCAACGCAACAAGTGTCACCACTGCAACGTTTCTGATCGCTAAGTCCCAGGATTCAAGTTCCAACGGTGGTGGATTTTCGATACTAGCTGAAAAGCGATGGCTAGGTCAAATTCAGTCGCTGACTAGAGGAGAAATCTAGCGGCCAGCTGGTCTGTTGGATAGTTTTTTGGGGGTTCTCCGATCAACACCAGGCAAAGGCCGGAGTAGTATCGTAATAAATCGGCCACGGACCGCGCGCGATGTTCCTTCCTCGTCCCTCTCTCATCTCCCCTTACACGTTCATACTTACCTAGGTATATGCACTACAAGTCGGGAGCTAAGAGCCTGTTCCCGCTCCCCGGCGGTTCCTTGCTGGAGAAGATATCTGCAAGAGGGAAAGCCCGCAAGCCGACGTGTAGGTCGGCTCCGCACCTTCATGGGAGGAACACGCTATCTCCCGGGATATAAAACTCAATACACTTACGGAAGCAGCAGTTGTCGTGGCCTGAATCAGAAAATAATGAATCAATCGGAAGACACTGACTGGGTTACTGCGAACCGCGTTCAGGTCTTAGTTTGATTTGAAATGTAGCGCCTTTAGATTCAGCGCATGGATAAGATTTTCAATTGAATATTCTCATAAACAAGGCCGCTTACCGTTTTGAAACTGTTTTTGATTCTGTTATTTAAATTAAGTTATTTAAGTTATTTAATTTTGGGTGTATATTTAGTCATTTAGCTAGTAAAGTTCATCACATTCCTTTTAGTGTAATGTCTCCTACTGAAGTGGGAAGGTGAGTCTGCAAATACATAATTTCTTATTACAAAGTTCAGTTACATAACGGTTTCGTTTAGAATAATTTTAACTAGTAAACTTACAATGATAATTTAACCTTTATGCTAAGATATTCAAATTATACATCGAACTTAGAGTTCGGATTGAAATGTTTACTAAATTATCCATTATTTTTTAAATTTCTTCAACATTTAAGCTTTACACTTAACGAATACTTACTACACTTTTACACACATAATCTTTCAGAATTTAAGCTTAACTTGATAAATATTGGTTTTATTCGAAAATCCTCCGAGCTAATTGAAATGGATACTTTCAGCTCTTTGGTGTATATGATGAAGACTTGGCAGAAGAACTTGAGAGAATATTGAAACTAGGTCCGTGTTTGGCAAAAATTATTGGATTACCGAACAAGGAACCTGACGAAGAAGGCGAGCCGGATGAAGAGTTGCTAGATGCAGAGGAACCGATAGTAGAAGAACCAATGGAAGACGGAGAAGAAGGGGAAGAGAAGCCAGAAATACATGCCACAGAGGCTATTTATTATGCAATTTATGGAAGCAGTGGTCCTCCAGATGCGGCAACAATGAGAGAAGAAGAAGAAAGTAAGAAAGCAGCCGGAGGTGAGGAAGAAGACGAAGAAGAGGAAGATGAGGAAGCGGCCGAATTGAGGTAAGATTTTATCAATATCACAAGTCATGTTCTTCTGAATTTTAACTTGAAGTTTTCGTCAGTAAAATTAACCTCGACGATAGCCCATATGCTGCTGTGAAGAAACAGATTGGCTCGCAACTGTTATGGGAATTAATAGACAATTATCACAATTTTTAGGGAAAGCAAATGATTTTTTTTTTGAAAACTGCAGAAAGTTTCTTGACTGCAATTTTTTCAAAACGCAGCATCCGAATACATGTTTTGATCTTAGTGAAATTCTAGACTCTAGTAACTTGTACGAAATAAGTTGTTTACTATTTTGCATGATTATTATTTTCAGTTTATTGACTCAACTCTTCAACCAATTTGCTGAAGTAACTTCCTTACCTGCGTTGTGGGCTCCGTTAACGGAAGAACAAAAGGCAGAGGCGGTCATCCTTTTGTTCCCATCTTACATTGAAGAATTAATAGGACCAGAGCCACCACCTCCACCGCCTCATTTGGCTGTAGTATTTGAAGCACATAAATACCCGGACATCATTGAAGCTCTAGAAGAATACGCTGATGACGTTATTCGCTCTGGATTCTTTGACGGTCCTAACCCTGATACTGCAAAGAAAGTGGCTACTTCGTACAACGAGTATCTCCTATCAAGGAAGTCAGGGTATGTGTGGATTTCTTTCTTTACAGAATATGCTTTAACAGTAACTTTCTTGCAATTCATTGTCTGGGAAATATAGAAGAAATTTAAATTAAGAGAACCATTACAGTTCAATCGTGGTTATTTTTAACGATTCCACATTTGAAACACACAAAATACACAAACGCTTGTAATATTTTCTTTCCGATTTTCCTTTCTTCATACCTTCCTTTCAACATTTCTTTCCTTCTTTCTTTCTTTATTTATTTCTTTGTTCCTTTCTTTCTTTGTTCCTTTGTTCCTTCCTATCTTCCTTCTTTCTTTATTCCTTTCTTTCTGTCTTCCTTTCCTCCTTTCCGCCTTTCTTCCTTCCTTTCCTTCTTGCGTCCTTCCTTTCTTTCTTACTCTCTTTCTTATTTTTTCTTTCTTTCTTATTCCTTTCTTCCTTTCCTCCTTCCTTCTTTCCTCCATTCTTTCTTTACTTCTTTAAGATGTGGAATATCATTTTTCCCTTTTTTATTTCGATTCCCTTTTTTTATTTTTTCATGATTCTCACGTTCTTCGGAAAGTAAGTAGAAATATATTTGTCGAATTTGAAAATTTTTTTATCCAGTTCGGATATTTAGTTTATTTCAACATTTAAATTCAAAATAATTTAAAAACAATATTCAATCTTCCCAAATCTCTCAATTACTCCTTTAAGTTATTAAAATACATCATTTAATTTAAAAAAATTCACGTCCAAATTTAATATTCGCTCTCAGTTTCCCAAGAATATATTACACAAATTATGTTAAACTAACGAGAATTTTACTACAATGATCAGAATTTAGTGTGTTTTAGATATGGAACTATTCAATTGAAAGAGCTCTTTTGATCTACAATTAGTGTTCTTAAAATACTGCGAAAATTTGTAAATTTTTATTAACAAATAAATGAAATGGAAGTAAATTCTTGTATAACTAACACATTTACTTAAGAGAGTTTATCTCATAGTGAATTTCATTATGATTGTCTCTGTTTTACTTTATTGCCTATTATGTACTTACGTATTAAAGGGAAACGAATTATGTGTCTGACAGGAATGAAAAGTTCGTGATGATGCTGAATAATTCCAAGAGCGATTCTGTACTGATATTAGCTCAGTTAGCTCCAATATATGTAAGTCTAAATCAAGAAGACGGAAAGGAGGACTGTGGAAAGTTCTTCCCTGAAGATGAAGAGGAACAACAAGAAACAGAAATAGCAGTAGAAGAACCAGAAAAGGTAAAAGTAGTACTAGTGACAAAATAAAATTCTATTGACCTATATAAAAATGTACTTTAAGAAAATCCGTCTTTATAAATGACAATAATCAATATATCTCACTTTGTAGGCGCAGTCATAAAAATGATATCCCCGGGAGATAGTGGCATATAAATAGTTCACAAACTCGATATTATTTTCATCAAATATCTTCTTTTCATTGATAGCAAATTAAAATATATTTTTATACAACGGAATTAGGAGTTCTAGATTAAATTAGGACCGCATCGACTTCTTATCCTCTTATCTCAGCTGGAAGGTTTGCAGTAAAATTTCTGCTTTTCTGCATGAAAATTGTACCACTGCCAATAGTATATCTTGCACAATGCCCAAATACACAAAACGCGTACGTATTTGCATTCCTATCAAAGGTGATGTTATTAGTTTTATTATTCGAAAATATTTTCAGTACAATTGTTTTACATTCTAAAAGAACAAAATATCCATAACTAAATAGTCAATGAGAAGGAAATGAATTTTAAACTGTAATGTTATCCTCACAGTAGCAAAATAATGTAATTATTTTTAACTTTTAGTAAAAAATAAATAATTTAATTTTTAGTAAAAAATAAAAAACTCGTATCGAAATTTTGTTTTACATAAATGCGCAATAAAGGATTGTTAATATTTCTATAATAATCTTCACTAAATTTTAGTCAGTGTACCACTGACGCATACACTTTGAACTATTTGAGTTCCTTACAATTGCAATAGTAAATATTAATGCCAATTGTGTCAATACGACATGCATTGTTAATATTCTCTTTGTTATAGTAAACATTAAGAACCAGGGAACAAACGAATTTTCAAACCCAAAGAACTCGAAAAAAGATATATAATCAATCCAATAATTCATTGATATATCTAATATATCTACATCTATCTATTCTATATGCTCATTAAACGGATTAAATAAAAAAATAACATTTTTATTATTAAGAATGTCAGGTAAATAATAATAATAATAATAATAATAATAATAATAATAATAATAATAATAATAATAATAATAATAATAATAATAACAATAATAAATTTAATATTTGTAATATGATACTTCACCAATATATTTAAAATTTAAAATTTCCTGCTTGAAGCACTTGTGTAATCACACACAATCACAATCAATACGCAAATGCCAGTAGATAGCACAATTAAATTTTCTTCACTTTACCACAAGAAAGGAACATGGATGTTATTCCTTTGAATGCACTCCTCGAGTAAAAGTATTGTGGTAAAGGAAACAAGCCACTCTTGTGGCACTTCGACACCTACAATCCCTGTTAAAAATGCTGTTCTCAAGGGAAAATCTTGTTTGTGGCTTTGGTTGTTTTAGTGTCATGTTAAACTGACATAATGTCGCGGTATTAATGTTAATTGTTTGTTTATATCTGTTAATATGATTTTGTCCACATCAAGGAAGACAGTATTGATAAATAGAAGCTGCATAACCTTCATTTCGATGTTGAATCGTTTACGTACGTATTTAAATCTGTTAACTGTGAGCAATTGATAGTTATAACTAGAACCCGGACAATACCATATTTGTTTTATTTTTAGAATGTATGTTTAGACAACTTACCCCATTATTCATGATTTCCTAAGAAATGGCTGTGGCGGGGATTTAAATTGCCTATAAATGCCTATTTTAGAAATAATTACTTATTCGAGCGTTAAGAACATAAAAGTGCCTATATTGAATTTTCCGCATTTTATTTATTTTTTTATTCTTTTCATTTTCTATTCTAAAATAATTTTTTGAGAAATCACTTGCAATATTGCAACTTATTCAAAAGATGCGGGTAAAATGAGAAAAACTATTTAATCTTTTCTTCAGCAAGTGCGGTCAGAAGTTGAAGAGAAATAAGAAGAATTCAACACTGATTTGTACCATGCGCTGATTGCCTTGCACGTTCAACCAATTCTTTACAATATATATAAAATATAAAATCCAACACGGATCAATTCTTAAGAAATATTATCTAACTTCGCGCTATGTTTTGGCAATTGAAGAAATTCTATCCATTTTTAGAGAATTGTGGTCATACTGTTCGCATTATTACATTGAAATTTGAATATTAAATATTTTCATTTGCCTATTGAGGGAGTTTCTGTGCCCATTTTCAACTATAACGCCCATAACCTGTCTATTTTTAAGTTTTTAAGTGCCTTTTCCTTAGCCTATTTTTAAGTTTTTGAGTGCCTATTGGCCTGCTTACATTCGACTTTTTTAGTGGCTACATGTCCGAGTTCTAGTTATAACGAACAAGATATTTGTAGTGTCATTACCCTCACTTTACCAAGAACTTTAAATTCCATTCCTATTTTGAATGAAACTTGATAAACCACAGAAGTAACAGCAAGAAAATGAATCGCATTAAAACAAGTCAAGATGTTATTCCTGACTCTTTTGCAAGACTCAAAATTCGGAACTAGCTATGCCGCTGTCGTACACTAAATTCAATAAAAACAAAGCATGTTAACGAACTCCTATTTTATGACATGAATGCAATGTTGTGGTTTCCTCTCGCAAAGGCGAAGGCAGGCGGCGCGCCGGCGGCCGCCCCCGCTGCGCCGCCCCCGCAGCAGGCCGTGGACGTGCTGATGGTGGAGACGGTGGAAGCGACGGGCGAGGGCCAGGTCGCCGCCGCCATGGACGACGCGGTGGACCAGGCGGCGCTGGAGGGCGAAGGCGGCGAGCCCGCCGCGCCCGCGGAGGCCGTCCAGGTGCGGACGCCGCCCACTACGGTTTCGTTCTTTCGAGATATTGGCGCATCGATGTAGAACTTTTGTCTCGACTTATTGCAATATTTCGACCAAATTTCCAAGTGTTTAAACCGGCTTAGGTAGCTCAGGTCATCAACTGCTCTCACTTCTGTACCTCTAACCGGGAGGTCCTAGGTCCCCCTTACTTACACACACTTACACTCACATGCACAACACTATCACACTAGTCGGGAGACCAGTCGGGAATTTAAGCTTGTCTCAGCTAAGGCGGTGCTACCCCTTGGTAGGAGATACCTGGTTGGAGAAAATCCCACAAGCCGAGATAAGTCGGCGCCGGATCTCGCCAGCCAGCTGGAGGAGATCAAAGCCATCTCACGTGATTAAAACATTCACTATACTAACGGGACTAACGACATTAGCAGTTGACGCGTCCCAAATCACTAAGCAGCCAGTCAATCCGAGTGTTTAATTTATAATTAAACAATGTCTATAATAAAATGCAGTTCAAGCGTACAAAATTATTGTCATTAGGTCGCAAACAATGGATGAAGTTGAAGTTTGTAAGCCGAGGTTATAACCAAGTTAACGCAAAGATACAACTCTTTTTAACAGTTTCGATTTTTTCTTAACGGACTCCAGTCGTTAAAGTGGCTTTCCGCTTCTCTTTTTGGGTGTGTTATGTGGTTAGAACAGTTCAATATAAAATTAATTAGTGTATCAGTTTCTACTTGGAAACATCGATGATGGTTCAAGATTATATTCTGGGAAGTGTTGCAAAGCCGTTTTTGCTCACTTTCCATTTTCCTGGGGTCTTCATTTCTTTAGACAGGAGTTCTCACCGGTACACTGGGTACACTTTATGGGCAATCCTCGTAGTGGCAAGTTTCAACTTGGGTGGTACGGTGTCCTAAAAATCATTTTTTAATAATACGAGGTATTTGCAATTAAGTATAAAAACTTAGTGTTAATTCCAATTACACTACTTAATTACTGCCTATTTACCAAGTATACGATTATTTATTTTAAATTATAATAGACCAGGAATACGAGACAACTTGACCAAGTCTTGTTGTATTACTTATGTTAAAGTGGGGATTTTAGATTTAACCTTAAATATCAATTTAGTTGGCTCATTTCCATTTTGGGGCTTAGGTGGCTTAGTGCTCAACTGATGTCACTGCAGTGACTCTGACCGGGAGGACCTCAGGTTGAGTCCTGACGGTGGCAAGATTTTTCACTCTGTATTCATTGCTAGATCGAATTCAGTCGCTGCCTGGGGGAGAATTCTAGCGACCAGATTCACTGATTGGTAGTTTTCAGTGTTTTTTTTTTTTTTCGATCAACACCAAGCGAATGCTCGAGCAGTAAGCTAACAAACTGGCCACGGACCGCGCGCGATCTTCCTTCCTCTTCCTTGTTCTATCGTCACCTCTTCCTTACACACTCTAACACTTACATGCACTACACTAGGGCTTAGAGCTTGTCCGGTCTGGAGCGGTGCCCAGCTGGGGATGATACCTGGATAGGATCCAAGCACGCAAGCCAACGTGAAAGTTAGCGCTGGACCTCATCATCCAGAGGTGGTGAAATACAATTACCTGCAGGATTAAAACTCACTAAGCTAATGGAACTAAAGACCATAGCTGTTGACGTGTGTGGAAACACAAATCAATCGAAATAAGTTTTCTCTTAAACGAGATCCGAGAGAGGTGGCTCAGGGCATCAACTGATGTCACTGCAGTGTCTTTGATCGGGAGATCCTAGGTTGGTGGTGTCTTTGATCGGGAGATCCTGGGTTGGTGGTGTCTTTGATCGGGAGATCCTAGGTTGGTGGTGTCTTTGATCGGGAGATCCTAGGTTGGTGGTGTCTTTGATCGGGAGATCCTAGGACGGTGGCAAGATTTTCGACAATAGCTTCTCAGCTAACTCGAATTCATTCGCTGTCTGGAGGAGAATTCGCGGCCGGCTGCTCTGATCGGTAGTTTTCCGAGGTTTCTCCCGGCGAATGTCGGAGTAACACCCTCACAAATGGGCCACGGACCGCGAGCAATCTTTCCTTCCTCTTCCTTTGTCCTATCCTCACCGCTTGCTTCCACACGCACTAACATTCACTACACTAACACGTATACCGGGACACCTGCCGGGAGCTTAGGACTTTTCCCAGCTGGGGCGGTGCCCCGTTGGTGGAAGAAACCTGGTTGGGGAAAAGCCTGCTAGCCGACGGTAGAACGATGCGGGGTCTCGCCATCCAGCGGGTAAAGATCACTGCCATCTCCGGGGGACATGCACTGCACTTACGGGACTAATGACAGCTGTTAACGGGCCCGGAATCACTAACAACCAATCAGTCTTTAATGTGTCGTTCCTTGGCGCAGGAGGCGGGTGAAGCCGCGGCGGCCGCAGGCCCGGAGGCCGCAGAGCCAGCGGCGGAGGCGGTGGAGACAGCGGCGGAGGCGGCGACAGGGGAAGCCCCTGCGCCTCCGCCGCCGGACGACACCCCGCCGGCCGAAGCCCCGCCGGCCGACGCCGCGCCGGCCGACGCCCCGCCGCCCGACGCCGCGCCGGCCGACTCGGCACCGGCCGAGGCCGCGCCGGAGACCGCGCCGGAGGAGGCGGCGCCGCCGGCCGCCGAAGCGGAAGCGCCACCCGCCGCCGAAGGCGAGGCGCCGCCCGCCGAGGCAGAGGGAGGCTGAGCAGCGGCGCCGTGAAGCCCGTTGGGGCTCCGGCCATGTCGTAGGACCCGTAACGTCCCTTCGGTAAACAGAGCCACCTAGCCGGCAGGGACTTGTAGTTGAGACTTCCTCGGCAGACGGTACAACCCCCGCTATGTGTGGCAACTATTGAAGGCGTCACGATTGATCGGGAGGTAAAGGCCCCACTGCCCGCATCGATTCCTCCCCTCCCTAGGAAGGGAGCCGCGTTGACCGCTATTTTACGCCATCACTGAGATTTAATTCGTCTGGCGAAGGAGCTACGACGAGCTAATGCTGTTGAATATGACTTCCTATGCACGAGGGAAGTACATTAATTATTATTTCCCAATAGCTGTTGCAATAATTGTCGTAAGTGATACTAGTACGAACCTCAGCCATATTATTTGCAGCGGGAGGGAAGATCGAGAAAAATATGTACAACATGATTAGGAAAAACCTCAATTGAAAATCTCAATTTAAAAAAGAATATTCGTGATTCTAGGTGGAGATAGAGTGTGAGTGGTCTGACAATAAGTAAGATAATTATTATTGGCACAATCATGAGGATCCCAGAAAACAATTCTCCTTCGAGATGTATAGAGACGTATTGAGGTTTGTGGTAAAGGAAACATCTCACTATTCCCGTACATATTTTATAATGCCAGGTAGGATGTTTTTCTGATAATTGCAACGTCATAATTGTAATCTTTAATGTACATATCATGAGAAGAGTATCTTACAGATTAGAATCTGTAAACTCTAAAGTATGCAATTAGAGAAAAGAAAACAAAAAATATTTTGTGTTTTTTACTAATATTGTAATAGTGAAAGGCACTTTGTTCCTACAAAGCCTCAGAAAAAATGATACTATAACCGCGAAGATCTGTAGAAAGTATGATCAGAAAACAATGTAAAAAGAACGAACATCAAAATAACCATAAAAGCTGTGTATTCTTTAACGTGAGGCCATTCGTTACACATAACCAGCATGATATTAACAACTGCCTAATAATGGCAAGAATTTTTTGATTTGCAACTGACTTCTTAGCAAATACTAAGTCATGAATTGAAATAAATATATACAAATGATATGATGTTTTCCTTTAATTGTTTCTTTTTGCTCTGGGGAAGGTCAATATTGAAGACGTCAAGAAATCAAGGCGCAGTATACTTTGTATTAGGGATGGGTTCTCGATACTTTCGATACCTCGATACCCTCGATACTCAGGTGGTATCGATAGCGATCGATAATTTTGGAAAATTACTCGATACTTTTTCGATACTTACAATTTTTATGCCAATCCCCATCTCTTCTGACTTTACAGAATAATTTCTTAACATTCTTCTCTCTCCTATATTTCTTCTGTCAACAACAAGGAAGTGTCCGTCTGTTCGGATTCACTTACAGTCGTTGAAATTAGCCAACGTTGCAGCGTCCGGGCGCCGTGTCCCGTTGTTTATTGCCTAGCGCCTGTCATCATCTCTTGAGATAGTCCGCAATACGCGACCAATTTAGCATTGGGAAACTCTTGCTTGTAGGCTCTCAGGCAATCTAGTAGCGACAGGCACGATAAGCAATGTGCTCGATGACAGCATTTCTTCCGGGGATACTCCCCTTCCTCAGCCCACCGTGGACGCATCTGACGGAGCTCGTGAGTTCAGTTCAGTTCTACCTTTTAAAGTGACGGAAGACGACTAGGTTAGTGCATTCCATATACAAAATGAGTGAAGTGTGGAATTATTTAGAAGTGGACTCGAAAGATGACAATCGTGCTATTTGTAGAATATGTAAAAAAACATTTTCGCGTGGTGGAAAATCACACAATACTAGTAATTTTAAAAAAACATGTTACATCGATACACTGGAGGGCTCCACCGAACACAAGAGGGCCAAGCCAACTAATGCTGCACGGGAAGTTGGAAACGTCGCAGATCGTACGAGTGAAGTGGTAGAAGTTGATGACCCATGGCCAGTCCTCTCAAGATCCTCAAGTTTCAACACAAATCAACCAACACTCGATTTTTTGGACACAAAAAACAAATTAAACCAGGAGACAACCGTGCCAAAGCAATAACAAGAAAAATTGCTTACATGATATGCAAAGATAATCAACCGTTCAGTATTGTTGAAGACAATGGATTCAAGGAATTAATTAAACATCTTGAACCTAGATACACCATGCCCACAAGAAAATATTTAGCGAATCACTATGTCCCCCAGTTATTCGAAGAAGTGGAGAACAAGGTCAGAGATCAAATCCAGGAAGCCGAGAGGGTTGCAATCACCACTGATTTATGGACTTCAACAGCCTGTGATGATTATATGAGTATTACAGTGCATTTCATAGACAAAGATTTTCAACCTCATCACATCTCCATCGAAGTAATACCTTTTGAAGAAATCAGTCACACAGGAGCAGATATTGCAAATTTTCTTCGAAACACTTTGAAATTATGGAGTCTGAAGATAAGTTAGTAGCCGTAATTCACGACAATGCTCGTAATGTAGTAAGAGAAATTATCGAAGGACATTTCCCGCAGATTTCATGTTTAGCTCATACTTGCAACTCGTCGTGAAAGAGGGACTGTTGAACAATACTAAAATTCAGAAAATTACTGCTTTGTGCCGAAAATTTGTGGGGAGTTTCAAACATTCCTCTAAATCCACCAAAGTGCTGAAAGTGGCCCAGAAACATCTTTCTGTACCTCCACATCGTTTAATTCAAGACAAGCCGACGCGATGGAACTCAACTCTCCACATGCTCCAAAGACTTCAGGAACAGAAGGCTATTGTTTATGCTTCTGCCGACTTAAAATTGCCAGTTCATCTCTCAAATGAGCAGTGGGAACTTATTGATCAACTCATTAAGACTCTAAACATTTTTGACCAAGCAACACTAACGGTCAATATGCCTAATGTGTCAGCATCTGAAGTTATTCGTATTGTAAATAGTTGAAATCTAGAATTTCAAAAATTGAGAATTGAGAATTGAAATTGAGAATTTGTGAACTAGAAAAGCCAAATGAAGTTGATTCAGGACTTGCTGCTGCGAGAAAGACTATGCTGGAATCTTTAAAAGCAAGATTCAAAGATATAGAACTAAATGAAATATGTTCCATTGCTACATCGTTGGATCCTAGACTGAAAGGTCGAGTATTCCGCGAGAGTGCTGCGTTCGAGACTGCCCGAAAGAGATTATTGGATCTTGTAAGTCAGGAAGCAGATCCAGTGGTTTCAAAAGAAGAGGTAAGAGTTTCTGATTTCTAATTTTAATTTTAATCGACCCTATTTTTTCATTACGATTTCAATTCTCCGATATTTCAATAGTTTAAAAAAATTAAATTCACTGTGTATAATTCCGAATAACTCATTTTCAGTATCTGCAAGATTAATTTCAAATTAAAGACATGCATTTATTGTTCAAAATTTTAATATATTTAATTTATTTTATAGGCATCCTCGACTACTGAATCCCCGAAAATGCATGGCATGTGGTCTCTTTATAGGAATATTTTAAAGAGAGACCACGAAACATCATGCTGTGTACACGAAACCCCAACTCAAGAGGATGAATTAAATGTGTATTTAAGCGAGGACTTGCTTCCTCCTGATGCAAATGTATTAGCTTATTGGAAAAACAAAGAGACTCTCCCCAATTTAAGAAAAAGTGCTGTTCGATACTTGTACATTCCACCAGCTACAGTGTTTTCGGAGAGACTTTTCAGTACGGCTGGATTGATATGTGACAAAAAAAAGGAATAGAATGGACCCAGAAAGAATTAGAATGTTAGTTTTCCTTAATAAGAATCTTTAAAAATTTAAAAATGTATGTTCACCTCAATAGTTTTAAATATTAAAATAGTAAATCCATGTATGTATGAAGAACGAAATATATCCTTGCAATTCTGATTAAACCATTGTTGAGTCTTAAAAGTAGTACGGTATCGAGTATCGAAGCTCTCAGACAGGTAACGGTATCGAGTATCGAGAAAATCTGGTATCGACCCATCACTACTTTGTATAAAGAAATCTATAATAGAAAAAATCTCAAAAATAAATATTAACTTCTCAAAAAAGGAGAAATGTTTATACTTTGATATAATCTCTCATACTAGAGAATTGAATATCTTTGCCCTTCAAATATGGTACCCTCGACTCGAGGTATTTCGGTCCTTTAATTAGTACGACACCGACGAAAGAACTACGAAAGAAATGAAGATAGAGATAAGTAGTAGTTCTGATTGTCAAACATTTGATGACTCTACATAAACCTAGCAGAAACCAGCAGACATATCTCTCTCTCTCTCTCTCTCGTTCCCTTTCTCTCTCCCTCCTTCCCTCTCTCTCTCCCATGCTCTCTCTCCCTCCCATCCTCTCTCTCCCTCCCATCCTCTCTCTCTCCCTCCCATCCTCTCTCTCCCGCCCATCCTCTCCCTCCCATCTTCTCCCTCCCTTCATCCCCCTCCCTTCCTCTCCCTCCCTTCCTCTCCCTCCCTTCCTCTCCCTCCCTTCCTCTCTCTCCCTCTTTCTCCCTTCCTCTCTCCCTTCCTCTGTCCCTTCCTCTCTCTCCTTCCTCTCTCTCCTTCCTCTCTCCTTTCTCTCTCTCCTTTCTCTCTCTCCTTTCTCTCTCTCCTTTCTCTCTCTCCTTTCTCTCTCTCCTTTCTCTCTCTCCTTTCTCTCTCTCCTTTCTCTCTCTCCTTCCCCTCTCTCTCTCCTTCCCCTCTCTCTCTCCTTCCTCTCTCTCTCCTTCCTCTCTCTCTCCTTCCTCTCTCTCTCCTTCCTCTCTCTCTCCTTCCTCTCTCTCTCCTTCCTCTCTCTCTCCTTCCTCTCTCTTCTCTCTCCCTCCTCTCTCCTTCCTCTCTCCCTTCCTCTCCTTCCTCTCTCCTTCCTCTCTCTCCCTTTGTCTCTCCCCTCCTCTCCCCTCCTCTCTCCCCTCCTCTCTCCCCTCCTCTCTCCCCCTCCTCTCTCCCCTCCTCTCTCCCTTCACTCCCTCCCCCTCTCCCCTCTCTCCCTCCCTCTCCTTTCCTCCTCTCTCCCTTCCTCTCTCCGTCGCTCCCTCTCTCTCCGTTTCCGTCCTCTCTTATGACTCGTCTGAATGGAATATCATCAAGAATTTTTTGAAATGGATATTTCATGAATGATAGTGCCATTGTTAGTGATACAAGAGAGAACAGTTTAAGAATGACAGCCCAACAATTTTACGTTTCAAATTCGCCACTCTGGTAAATTTATTAACACCAGTGTCCATGCCTGTAACGTTGCTTTTGCGACACACAAGAGAAAATTATTATTTTGTCTGGCAAGCCACTGGCTGCTAATGGTCAAATTTATCTAAAACTGCATTTGCATCTCGACTCTTTTATATCTAACCAAAACTTGTGGTTGAATGATTAGCGCTAGGAAGTGGTGACAACCATGCAAAATTCACAAATCATATTGTCACAAATTATTCTGCGGCAGTTTGCATAACTGTTTTCCTATGATGTGAGTATGGAAAACGTGAGGCTGTACAAAACATTTTCTGTATATTTACCCAAACATGCATAAGGAGTTGTCAGCTCCGTATTTACCAAAAAATAAAATAAGCTGTTGCTTGGGAGCCTCCCTTCTATGATGAGTCCTGCAAACCCGAAAAAAATCATAAAATATTCGAAAAAAATGTCATAAAATATATGTTTAATTATATACGCAATTCGTCAATTTTAATTTTTTATGCATGCATTTGTACAAAAAGTCATTATATTAGAGTACAATTAGAATTTTGAGAAAATCTGGAGACTTTTTTTTCGGGAGGGAGGCCCCAATACAAGTTTGTGTTTGAGGTCTCCGAACAACCCACAAAATACCCTTGTAGATATAGTACATATCAGAATACATAGAGTATATGTTAAAAATATTCCTGAGTGGACTGTGTAAACTTTCTATATCTAGAAGAAAAAACTAGTTTTTTGGCTCCCAGAAGTCGGTCATGCAATTTTTTTGCCGCTACATTACCACATATTTTACTTCCAAGGTAATTTTTTTTTGTGAGAACTCAAACTCATTTACCGGTGGGAGTCATTCGTAACGATACACTTATAACGAGATGGCTACATGTTTGTAACTATATGGCTGTCGTAGTGAAGGGATTTGAAATTTACGTGAAGTAACTAGTGGTGCTACAACAACACGTACTTTCCCATATTACTTTTAACGGTTAGGTAATATTATAAGATTACTTGAACCCGCAAAAATATTTAACCACGTTGGAATTCGAAATCCCTCATTAAGATTTAGCAAGTTCTGAGCATACCCATCACCCACTGGTTTAGACCTTGTAGCAACTTTCCCAGCGCTTGAAAAAAGTAAACAGACAATACTTTCTTTATTTAAAGATTTAATATTAGTATTATTACATATTATTTATTTACATCTTTAGTTAAACACGATATTTAAAAAAATGCATGATATTATTTCAGCGTCTCATCTGGAAGAACATTAAGAAAACATATCCTCATTCAATATTGCAGTTTTAGGAAGAGGCTGATTTTTTTTTCACTTTTGCCAATTTCGGAATTTAAAAGTTCAAGGAATATCGCACCTGTGCGGATTGTTATTAGCGTACTTTTCTCTATCCGAGAAAGTTAATCCATAAAATTGGAGCCAAGTTGTAGAAGATTTTGAAAATGGCATTGCGGGTTTATAAAAAAAATAATGGTATTACAACAGCACATATTTTCTCGCATTATTTCTAAATATACAATTTTCAAAAAATTAAAGCGTTCAACTAAAATGAGACCTTCGCCATTCTTTTAAGCGTCTCATCTTCTCCTCCGAGAAAAATATGTGAAGAAAAATTTAGAGCGGTTCTAGAGAAAAGAAAATTAGAAATTTCATAAATTTCAGACAAAAATTTCGCAAAATCTGCAAATTTTTCAAAAAACTGTACCTGACCTTTTTTAAAGAGATGATTTTTTGGAACATACTTTCTCTAACACAAAATTCCCTATCTTCAATTTTGTAGTTTTAAAATGTTATCTTTTTGAAATTTTCGAAAATACGGAGAGTTTACCAAAAATGGGACGAGCATCATATTTTTTACTTTCTCTGAATACATATTAGGAGAAAATTCAAAGAACAAATGGAGCTGTTTTTGAGAAATAATTGTTTAAAAAATTAAAATTTCCTTTATTTCGAGCAAAATTACACCAAACTACTCATATTTTCGAAAAATTGACATGACATGATCAACTGTCAAGGTGTGCAATGTGTCTTTAAAGAACGTATTTCATCAAGGAAAACATCTCTTTCTTCAATATTATAGTTGTAAGAACACTCCGAAAAAAATTGAAAAAATATACTTTTGCAATTTTCAAAAAATCTGTGACTTCAATGAACATGAGACCTAACATTCGCTTAAGCGTTTTTACGCTATCCAAAGACAAAGTTTAATCAAAGAATTAGGTGTCATCAGAAAATTTTGAAAATGTTTTTGAGGATACGTGTGAAGTACCGTTAAAAATCAAAATATTCATTTAAAATCTCCAAATCCTTGAGTTCGTTCAGATCAATCGGTGAATATCAATTCTGGAGAAAATCGGCTGAACGTCATTGGACAGACGGACAGACAGACGTATTACCGCCATTCGATTTTTCGGTATCAAGGTATCAAAAAAATGGATTCGGACTACACCACGTGTAGAGAACGTAATTTTGTATACCTAGCAAGAGGATATTTCCGTTTTTCGTTACCAGGGCCCAGCAATAAGAGTTTTTCTGCCGAAAATTTGCTGTTTTCCGGCACACGATTTCATAAGTTTCCCGTCTAACGAAGTAGTAAATGCGAGAAACGAAAAAAAAAAAAGTTTAATTTCGCATGTCCGTGAATACGTTCGGCCATATCAATAGGGTAATATCAATTTTGGAGTAAATCGATGGAGCCATTCATTATATAATCCTTTAACAGTATTTCCCTCTGCCTTGTCAAATTAATTTTGGATTAACTGAATGGTAACTCTTAAAACTCCACTTTTTCAATTTATTCTTACGTCCTATTAATCCTGACACGTTATGAGATTAAAATAGCTTCAAAAGGTAGCCTTGTTTAATCGATTTCACACTCCTGTCGTTGCCGTTATTATTAATAGATATTTCATCGGTTGAAAAGACGTGATATCGATTAATCGCTATTCCTTTTAAACTTTATCTTCTCTCTTCCATACACGACCTCAAAACCGCACTTCGCACAAAGTGCTCATTCAAATACATGATTCATTTCACCACAGAGCCAGCATAATACCACAAAGCAGAATCTTTGATCGTCCTCAGATACTTGGGGTTTCTGAGACGTTGTATAATCATGTTTCCTTGTCAAGAACAAGTCACTGATAAAGAGGAACAGAAAAAAACAGCGGTCAAAGATCACGGCAGCTTTCTGTTTGCAGTAGCACGAGCCACAACGCGAACAACAAATCGTAAGTACATGCTTAATATTGCAGCCGTTATTTTACTTCGTGATTCTTCTAGAAATTACTAACTCATTTTGAGAATTAGTGCTTTGCGACTGCAATATTAATTTGGAAATGGCTTTTAGAATAGTATTCTACGAGTTAGCGAATTAATGAGATACTTCAGACGTACTTCATTATGCACATAATGTATTTTTGCAGAACATCGGTAAATGTATATCACCGTTGCAATAAATTATCATTAATAATTATCATCTTAAACGGGATAGTAATTTAACTTACGCTAAGGTCTATCAATTATTCATTCGGAAAACTGTTTTATCTCACTGATCAATTTTTCGTAAAAGAATCGGGCTAGAAAAAGGCTTACTTCTTCTCTTCTGCTAAATTTTCCAAATATGTTTATTTAATGCGTATTTACGAAGCCAAATTCATACGGATTTTTTATTAATGTCAAGAACTGACACAATGATTAACTTTCAGTAATTCGTGTACATTGTATTTATTATCTTTTCTGCTTCAATAACTTCAATGAAATTGAAATTTCACTGATTTTGTCTGCATTGGCAATGCAATTGTCTTCTCAATATCTGATTTTTTAATACTTGAGTTTTCGACGGCCACACATCAAGCACATTCAGATCTCATGTGCGTGTATAGTAGTTTCTTTTGACGAGGAAGCAAGAGAGGAAGTATTCTTGTTCTTGGCTCTCTGATCAGATTCTGTCTGTGAAAGCTATGAGATAAACGCAAGGCTAACGAAGAAGAAATTATGCGTCTTCGCTCGCTAACAGCATATCTCAACGATAGTGGCTCAACCGACCAAAAGGATAGAGTTGTCAGTTCGTCAAAATAGAACAAGAAACCATACGTTTAATTTAAGATAAAAGAAAGATTACCTTTCTCGCTTGTCGGGAAAAGCTGTGATATTAATTAGCTTGTTTTGTTTAATATGTTCAGATATTGTTAGCTGGTCATATTTTATGATTTTTATGTTTAACCAAAAATGTATTTTCACTCTTTATTCTCTTTATTTCCGATACTGGAGTATGCTTCCAAGCAAACAATTTTATTTGCATGGTTTAAAATCTCTCAGATTTTATGTTATAATATTTGGGAAATTCAAGATAAATTTTGAGTAATGTCTTTTCATTATTTTCGAAATATACTTTCATTACTTTCGAAATATGCTTTCATTATTTTCATATCACTGATACAGCTCATTATCACGCATTTAGAATATATTTATATATGCGAATTTATATGTCAACTTATAATTTTTCACCTAAGAGGTTTTGCGTACCAAGCAAGAAATAATGCCAGTTTCTCAATAAAAAGTACTATTTAGTACATAAATTAAACGCATAACAATAAACTAAAGTACATTGACACTTTCATTGCACAATATAACAAGAAAATATGGTTATAAGCAGGGCTACCGTCAATTCACTTTTGAACATTTAATATATACAAACTACTGATATTTGAAAGAATTTAGTATCTGAAGAAAATTTCTGGATTCTTGAGTGCACAAAAATTTATAAAAATTAAAGATGAAATTGTGCCAATAACAGAGATGCACCCATGCTTTTTTTCTCTCGGAGGGAGGACTACGGATGTTTAATGTACAGTAAACCTGATGTTTTATTACAAATAATTTTTCTTATATGGTGAATATAAAATGTATTTTTATTTGTTGACTTAGAGTTAAAATTTATAACGTAAACAATTGATATATTGTATTATTTCATTTGCATAGGAGACTAGTAAAAACTTTATTTTCTATTATATATCATTGGATTCTGGGGGAGCGTGAAATATTTATTTAGAAAGTTAATGTAATAATTTTCCAGAAAATATATACTGTATCTAAGTTAAAGTGCTTTAAATGACTTAATAAAGAAAAGAGAATTACTGTGGAAAAAAGGGAGAGTACAAAAGAGGATACCTTCGAATAGAGTACTTGTATTCTTAAAAGAGTACGTCTGGTAATTCTACACGGGAACAATTAATGACCTTTTACTTCGTATAAGAAAAGAATAAAAATCTCGTAATTGAATATGGCGATCAGACTGCAAATAATTTATTTTGGAAAATACTTTAGAAATGAAAGACGTATATTTAGTATCTACTAGTGGTCGCTCAGTGGTCGAAAATCAACCATAATTCATTAATTTTTAAAATTTTGTAACGTTATTGAGATTGTTTTGTCAAAGACTACACCTGTACAGTTATTGAATATTTGCAAAATTTTTTTCTATTACGTCATCTGCAAGTGTGTAAAAATACAGAATTAGCGCGTGATTTTTTCCTTAATTCCCTGCAATACCCATGAAATTTGAAAACCTATGAAAACCTACCTACGAAAATAGCGGGAAAACTGAGATTCTCGCCCTCTCCAGCATGGCTGAGAAATACAATGGATATTGGCTTGTGACCTCAACCGCCAACAGAGTAAAGACCTTCCGATGTCAAACAGTGCCTCCAGTACCGTTTGTTTGTGTTCAATGTTATATTCAGTGACAAAATAATATCACTACGAACTTTTGTTAAAACTAATGTCGTTCACATGCGAAAATCATTATTACAATTATTATTAGTATTATTAATAATAGGCGTTAGACGTTCACTAATGCAAATATGGAATGAAGTATATCTGTCATCGACGCTAAGCTTAGAATAAAACGTGTAAAAAAATATCATTTTGTAGATAATGGCGTAGAATTCAAAAGTCGGGTCTCTTAGGGACGAAAATCATGTTTTAAGGCTCTAAAATGCATCGTTTCCGAGTTATGCACGATAGAAGATATACGATAGAAGTGTGTTTCATCGTGTTGCAGGTATCAAAAAACTGCGGGTTGCATCGATATATTTTTTTAATTCAATATATTTGTAACACACATATTATTATATACACTGTTTAACTTTTTTCACTCCTCCATATCAACTTTAACTACAGCAAATCTAACGTCCTCCGTGCGCGCAATGTGCTTAAAATGGAGTTCGAAGTTTTCTCTGCACGTATTAAAGAATACGAGATCGTAGATTTCGCATTCGTTTAAGAAAAGTATATTTTACTACTCCTAAATATGCCTACCTTTTGTTCTGCAGAACGTCTTAGAGCAGAGCGTATTACGAAAGCGAATATTAGAAGAACTTTGAGAGAACTTGGGAAGAACTTTAAGAAGATAAAATCTAAGTAGTTCTGTAGTTTCCGAATTGGATAGAAATAACCTAGATTATGGGAAATGGTCGCTGGATGGGAAATGATATAAATACAGAGGCGGCAAATACACGATTGTAAAAAACATCTAGCATTTGTTACAATGCAGTGCTACAAGTATAACCTACAGACGTCAGACCTTGTAGTATAATACAAATGATCTAGAATAGAAACCCAGTGAATAATGAAATTCGATTGAAATGAAGTTAAGAATGATTCAAGTCGGAACATGATTCATTCAACGCTCTCGCTCTCAGATGCGCTCGCTAAAGAATAGAACTTCAAGCATCCGCTCGCAGTTGCGGCCAGGCTTGCCTAGGTCCTTTTCAACCGGCAGTACGACTCACGCCTCCTCATCCGCCGCTCTACTCCAAAGGAAATTCCGCTCTTCGGGGGAAACCCAGTCAGACAAGCTGCATCCTAATTCAGCGAAAAGTTAAACTAAGCTTAGGTTTCTATGTTCTTGTTTCTCTTCGACTGAGTCCAATCCGCATGCTCACATTACTGGCCGTTCTTCGCTGCAAGTTCACTCTAGCGACATAAATAAGGTAACTTTCCTACTAATAACAGTACGCATGAGTTCTTAATTTGAACCGACATATTTCTGTAAGTTTTGGGCGTTTGATGAATGCAACTAGAGACGAAAACGTTGATCATGAAAGATTTTCGCCAGTCAATCGCACGTAACTAGCGTTTTAAGTTCAAATAAAAAGTCATAAATGTGTATAAAATCATTTTATGAGCAGATTGTTTGATAATAATAGGCAGATTCTTTCATGATCGAATCCCAAGATTTATTGGTTTTGCTTTTAGTATACAGAATAATTGGGTTTGTGATACAGAGTGGGTACGTGAAATCTTGTACAAGTAAATGATCTTCAGAGTTATATTAATATTTTAATGACTTTTTTAAATGTCTAAAGATGTGAGCTGTATGGGGGTATGTAGGAGGGTGAAAGGAGGAGAGGCGATTAGCATAATTCATGTTTCACTTGAGTCCGCAACTCTCGACGCTTGGAACGAACATAGTAACGATGCTCCCACTTTTAATACTTCTCCTAACTGGGTCGGCATTTCATGCGTATTTTATTTTATTATTGTCTCAATTCTACACAATTGTTTGTTTTCGAGTTTTTTTTTTTGACAATTCGTCTTTTTCTAACAGACGCCCTCAACACAAGTAGGCTTCGTGATGATGTATCTGCCATAAGTGCCTACAGATTCATATGTAATATTTTTACTTTTTCACCTTTACGAAGAGAAAGTTATATCATCGTGGCCCAGAAAATGGCGAGTTTCCGGCAGATAACTCTTATTGTCGGGTCTTGGTAACGGAAAAGTGTTTGTTATTAAATACAGAAAAAAATCCTCTAACATGTGTAGCAAAAATCCATTCTTTTGTGGGTTCTTGATTACGAAAAATCGATTGACGGAGAAAGGCATGTCTGCCTGTCTGTCTGCCCGTCTGTGTCCGTCCGTCTCCGTCCGTCCGTCCGTCCGTCCGTCCGTCCGTCCGTCCGTCCGTCCGTCCGTCCGTCCGTCCGTCCGTCCGTCCGTCCGTCCGTCCGTCTGTCTGTCCGTCTGTCTGTCCGTCTCTGTCCGTCTGTCTGTCCGTCTGTCTGTCCGTCTGTCTGTCCGTCTGTCTGTCCGTCTGTCTGTCCATCTCTCTGTCCGTCTGTCTGTCCGTCTGTCTGTCCGTCTGTCTGTCCGTCTGTCTGTTCGTCTGTCTGTCCATGTCTGTCTGTCCGTCTGTCTGTCCGTCTGTCTGTCCGTCTGTCTGTTCGTCTGTCTGTCCACTTATGGTCAACGCTAGCGCCTAAACCGTTCTGCCGATTTTCTTCAAAATTAATGTTCCTCGATCGATCTGAATGAACTCGACGCTTTGTGAGTTCAAACGAATATTTTGATTTTTCATTTTTGAAAAAACAAAAGAATAGAGTAATATGGCGTTTATGTCTTCGTATAATATACATTTGGTACTGCCCATACAAAAAATTTAAAGAAAAAAATGTTATCCCTTTTTGAGAAAATCTTGTTTTTTGTTATTTTAAAATTGCAAATATTGCACGCAATATTGCACGAAAACTACAAAAATTTACAAAAAATCTACATGACCTTAATGAAATAACAATTTATGAACAACAAATTTAATATGAAGGACAAATCTGTCTTCAATTTTATAGTTTTTATAGAAGACGCCGAAAAAATGAAACTTTTGCAATTTTCTAAAATTCAGAGTTACCCGTGAAATTCGATGTTATGACACCTTTGTAAGTGTATTTTACTCTATTCTTACCATAAATGTAAAGAAAAAATTTTGTGTCGTTTTTGAGAAAATTTTGACAATGTCCGGGGAGCATCGTGTAAAATACCCTCACATTTTAAAGAATGTTTTTCAAAACTTCAAAGTTTCAACTAGAGCAAGGTGGACTGGGGTTTCTTCAATTTTGAAAAAATCTTACGCGTGGTTTAGGCGCTAGTGTTCAGAAACTGACTGACGGATAGACAAACAGACAGACGCAACGGACAGACTGACAAAGAGACAGACGGATGTTAAAAAAAACAACTTTTTTCGGTATCAGGGACCACAATATCTGTGTTTCCGTTGAAATCTCGAAATCGATTTTCCGCAGCATTACATAACTTTCTCAATACTACACATGTTACTTCATATTAACGTGTGTATACGAGAAAGTAAAAACCCTTAAATTAAATTTTTGAATTTCCAGTTTAATTTCAGATTAATACGTGTTAGAAAATGCGGTGAACATGTGAAGAAGATTTGGGGGAACATTTAATTTGACATTTTAGAGAACATTTGGGAGGGACATCTGGAAGAATCTGCGGGAGAATATTTGGGGAACATGTGGGAACCTATGATGAACATGTGAGAAAACTTTGACAGGATTGTTTGGTGAACGTGCGGAGGTGCACGCGGGGGTACATGCTGGAAACAAGTTTTGAACATGCGAGGGATTGTTTGGTGAACATGCAAGGGAACGTGTGAATATGGGAAACGTGCGTTGAATCTGCGAGGGAACATGCAGAGAACATGCGAGGGGAATATAATGAGGGGATATAAAGTAAGAAAACATGCAGGGCTCAAGTGGAGCGAAGAATTGAGTGAAGATTTATCTCTTCTGGGGATCCCTACTCCGTAGTAGAGTTGTCAGAAATGAACAACAACTAGAAATATAAATTAAATTGCCTCGTTAATAGGCCCGTCATGACGGACCTATCTTTCTTCTAAGTACTACACTTCAGGCTTTGGCTTTAAATTGAAATCCAGAATTAAGCAATTTCACTCAATTTACAAAGTGCGTAATGTTGGCACGGGCCCAGCTAGTAATTTTCATTTCTAGCCTAAGAGAACGGCAGAGAGTGTTGAAGGGCGCCTCGCCACCCTGCCGAGCAGCATGGTCCGCAGGCCCGGGCGCGGAGCGTGGGCGCCGGCGAGCGCGCTGCTGCTGCTCCTGGCGGCCGCGCCGGCGCGCGCGGGCTGCCCCTCCGAGTGCGTGTGTCGCGCCTCGGGGCTCCACCCGGCGGTGGACTGTTCCGCCCTGCAGCTCACCGCGTTGCCGCCGGGCCTTCCGGCCGACACGTCGCATCTTCGGTTGGGTGAGCTTCATCTTTCGAGACTCGTAATCAGTGCCGGTGCTAGGCGATCGCCCGGAGCTCCGGAAGTCAAGGGGTCCGAAGACGGGTTTGATGGGAAAAAATTAAAAAAGAAATTAGAACTCGAGAAAATCGTTATCACAATTTTGTAAGTCGAGGTACAGTAGTCTGATATTTAATAAAATGTTTAATTAATTTTTTACTTTAAATGTGAATGTAAATGGGAAATGAATCAAATGACGCTAACATTAAAACAGGTATCACTGAAATTCGTTATTTTTATTTCACGAATTTAACAAGTTAATTTTATTAACACTAACTAAAAACATTTTTTAGCGTTTTAAGATTACCGTAGAAATAGTATTATTTGATCACTAAATATTTTACTTAAAATTATTATAAAAAATATATTTCCAAAAAATGTTTCTAGTATAAAGGTTATATTTTTGTTATTTGTTGAAATAAAATAACTCATATGTTTTCTGGATACATCTTTCACCTTTCTAATTTGAGAGGAATACAATAATGTTTCAGCATTGCCCCGGGCGCAAAGTTGCCTAGCTCCGGCACTACTCGTCGTTCAAAGAACGTCGAAATTACTCCTAATGCCACTTCATTTTATTATGAAGGGTGCTATATTCTTACTAATTAGTCCATCTCAATATTTTTGTTATTTTGTGTAGTACGTAAACTCGTAATTTCCTTAATTATTTAACCAGTAAGGTTCACAAATTAAAAGTAAAAATGTTTCCTCTTCGAATACTCATTTTAACACATTAAACAAAATTTCAACTTGTTATCATCATATGCTTTTCAAGAAAAGTGCCTAAAATATTATTTTTGCTCTTTGGAAACATAAATAGAATCTTTAGAAACATAAAAATATGACATATGATATTATATATCAAGAAGAATTTCAATTGTATTTAACTCGCATATTGAATAAAGTTTGCACACAAAGTATTCAGTGTGGAACAATTTCTGTTATTTGAATACTTGGAAAAATTTGGAAGTGTATTTATTACGTTAAAATCTTATAAATAATAATTTAATGGAGCTCTTGACTCCCTATTAGTCTCGGAAATATTTCCTTGTAAAAATATGTTTGGCAGGATTTAATACCATCAGAGTTCTTCGCAATGGATCACTTACTACCGCTCCGAATGTGGCTCGTCTTTGGCTCAATGAAAATGAGATGGAAATAATTGAACCTGGCGCCTTCAACTACTTGTCATCACTCTCATGGCTTGATTTAGAAAACAATAAAATTACTTCCCTTCATCCAGACACATTCGTTAATTTGACTCATCTGTTCAAAATGATTCTGAGTGGAAATCCATTAGTAATTCCTGACAATTCTGTTTTCTTAAGGTCGGAATACCTCCAGGTATAGTATTCGATTGTTTACAAAATCATTTAAATAGCTTCAAATATCTTAATTTGTCTCATACATTTTCTTTCTTTAGATTTTGGACATGGCAAATTGTGGATTAGAAGAAATACCTTCTGAGGCATTTACTGAACTGAGAAGTCTTATGACATTACGACTTGGAAATAACTCACTCAGAGCTCTTACAATAAATGTATCTTCTTTGTCACATCTCGATTTACACAAAAACTCAATTGGCCCAACGACAAATCGATTGCAAATCTCAGCACCAAGGTTGCTGAAGCTCGACTTATCGTCTTGCCTTTTTGCAACTATATCTCCTCACTTTCTTGGGTCTTTCCCTTTCCTGGAATATTTGGATATTTCTGATAATATCATGGACTCCTTAAACCCAGACGTGTTTAACACACTCCCTAATTTACTAAAATTAAATTTGACAAATAACTTAATTTACACATTACCTGCAAATATTATTGAACAAAATCGCAAGCTGGAATCTATTGATTTGAGTAACAATCCTTTAGTTATAGGAAGAACCAGCATATTAACTACTTGCTCGGCTCGAATTATTATGATGAAAAGGTAAGCAATGTTTGTTTTAATTTAAAGTGATGTGAAGAAAATGTGTAACTACAAAGTTTTAAATATTTAATTTCAAATAAAAAATGTATTGTTTTTATTTACTTTCATGTGATTGTTTTATGCTAATACAAGTTAATATATTATGAGTCGTATTTGTCATTTTATCAAATTTAAAACAAAAGCCGTTAAGAAGAGAAAATGTTAATAAAATCTGAATTTTAGATGCAGATTTCGAGACATAACGTCAACATCACTGAATGGACTTTCCAATGCAACAGAACTGCACCTGAGTGACAACAAATTACAGACAGTATCGAAATCAGTATTCACAAGTGTTCCACTTCTAGTCTCTCTTTATTTGGACGGGAACAAGATAAGTCAGGTAGATGCAGACGCGTTCGAAGATCTGACAGAACTCACCTTTTTGGATCTCAGCAGAAACTCTCTTCAGGTACCTGTTTCACAAGTTTCATAGTTTTATGATAGTAGATATTTCCCACAGTTACTACAAGTTTACGCAGAAACTTACAACGTGATGTCGACAAAAATCTAAACCTACTACAAATATTTAATAATGTTTTGGTTCAATTCAAGCAATCAAAGAAATTACAGATTTCGTCCAAACTTTAAGGCAGTGTATTTGAAGGAAGCTTTTATAGAAAGAATAAAAATTTAAAAAATCGGTACAGTGTTTTTAAATGAAAAGTCAATCGTTTACTAAAAATCAAGAACGTTTAATCCATTTATATATCTGGCCAAATTGCTCTGCGTCACGTTACTTCAAATTTGGATCTATGCTTTATTAATCGAAAATCCGAAATATGTTATAATAACCATAATACAATGAAGAAAAATAGTTTGCTTATAGAGAAATAGGATTTGAGCACGCTTTATTCTTTTATATACGATACATTAAACAATAAGAATGAATATTTTTAAATTTGAATGCCATTTACAGATTTGTATTAAAATTCAAAAATTTAAACACAATATACTTAAATGTTATGCCTCGTTTTCACAATCGGTTCAAAAAACACACTTAATTGTTGACATTGGTTACATTTAAACTGTAACCATATCAGAGCAGGGTCTTTCTTCCACTGATGTACTGTTCGATCCACACATTGGATCTACACGTTCTAGTGAACCTTACGAGGGAAAACTGGATGGTAATTCAATCGTGTGTAGACGTCATTAGGATAACAATACCACAAAAATGTACAATTGAGCAAATTAACCTGACGATCTTTTTCTAGATATTTCATTTTTCAAATTAGGTTTTAATAGCTGTCCGTGCCACTGCTTACAGGCAACATATTTCATATTAGTTTTTGATAGCTGATGGATTTAATAATTATAATTTTTTGCATTAATGTGAGCTCTGTGCCTTTTTTACGCCTGGGAATAGTTTTGTTTTGCGTGGCAATCTCATCTTCTTTGGGGTTAACATTTTATTTTGATAATGGGTGTTATTCCAAAGAAGTAATATAGATTGACCACATATTTTTCAGTACTGTTCTAAATATCTTTTATGTTCTAAAAGATATATTTAAATAATTGACAACACGAAAGTGCCATGATTTACCATATTGTAGAGGTGTAGACTCACGACGATACAAAATTGTGTGGAAAACATGTTTTATAAATTGCGACGCGTGAAAGTCGTAAGCGAGGCAGGTCTTGGTTATACGTCAAGGGTAGTTTGGGGTTGAATTTGAAAACATAGCCTCATCTCGACTCCTTCCATCGTACATTTTTAAAAATAAGTCGTATTACCGAACATTTTATAAGATTGCAACAATTCATATACATTGCAGGGGCCTCTGACTATACAATTATAGCAGGAGATCTGAAAACCAGGGTAGGATGTGTTCCTGTGAATGAAGTTGTTGAAACTTTTGGTGAAATGTCTGTTAACACTAATGGGAAGAAACTAATAGACTTCTGTACTTTTAATAATATCATAATAACTAATACCTGTTACAGACATAAAGACATCCCCAAATATACATGTATAGTCCGAGTTAGGCAATCAGTTTTAGATTATATGATTATAAATAGCAAACTCAAAACGCTTATCTCAGATACTATTGTGTACAGAGGTCCAGAAATCAGCTCAGGCCATTTCCTACTGCATTTTGTTTTCACCTTCCTCATAGATATGTAAAGAGAAAAAGCAGGCTCCCTTCGAAGAAACTGAAAGTTCAGCTGTTGGAGCAAGACAGTATAGAAGGCTTGTACGAAAAACAAGTGAATGAATAACTGAAACCACTATCAGGCGGTATGGAATCTGATTGGTAGAACCTAGTGCTGCGCGTCATCCAATCGCGCGCTTTGTTACGACTTAAATTTTTGGCAATGTAGCTCCCCATTGGATGAAAGTGTCGCCCTCTCTTTTCAGCTCGTGTCTTTGAAAGGACTTACTACTTTAAATCGAAATATAGCTACGGCCCAACCTCGCTGATAGTTCATTGGTCAGCGTGCTCGCTTTCCAGGACGCAAAACCCGGGTTCGATTCCCGGTCGAGCAAGATTCTGGTGTGCGTCTTCCTTGCAATGTCCCCGTATATGTTGCTGTGTGACGATGAGAAAACTCACTTCTCAGGTTGAGGAGACCAGAACACGGCGTAGGGATGCCTACGTGCTAACTACTTGTACCCCATATCCCATGGCCGCCAGGGCGGGACGCCACTAATAGGCGCAGACTTCGTCAGACTCTATTCTACTCTATACTCTATAAGCAATTTAAGTAATTTCCTATATACGGATAAATCAAAACACCTCAAATGAAAATATTCAAAACATAAATCTTAATAAATAATATTTACAATAATTAAATTGATATTCCTGGTTCATTACTCTCATCTTATATAAAAATATAAATACTCCTAGACCCCCATATTCTTCTCTTCATCCACAATCAACCACACGAGCAATCTTAAAACCTTCATACAAAGGATAGGAGCTAATTATATATGTAGAAATATAATGTATAAATCACATTGAACCCAAAAATCTCACAAAATAACAATTTCTCAAATAGAATATCCCATAATTCCCTATTATGGATGACACAAATCCCATTTAATCACCAAAAAAAACTTATTACTAAGGCCAAAATAGCCTCCGCAGACATTGTCAGAGGCTATTGCGCCAAAACACACATACATAGCTACGTCCTATGTGGCTGTGGTGCGCAGCTGCCGGAGGACGGCCCCTTCCTGCGGTCGGCGTCGCTGGGGGCGCTGCGCCTGGACGCGTGCGGGTTGGAGGCGCTGCCGGCGGCGGCGCTGCGGGCGCTGCCGGCGCTGCGCAGCCTGTCGCTGGCGGGCAACGACCTGGCCTTCGTGAGCGACGCGGCGCTGCGCGCGGCGCCCGCCCTGCGCGCGCTGCACCTGGCGCGCAACCGCTGGCGCTGCGACTGCGCGCTCCGGCAGCTCTGGTTCTGGTGCGCGGGCGCGGACGAGGTGAGAACAGGGGTGGCACTTCCGTTCCGTGAAAATCCGCTAACGGAGGGATAGAAATGCGCCCAATTGGTTCTGGTGCGCGGGCGAGGTGAGAACAGAGGTGGCACTTCCGTTCCGTGAAAATCCGCTAACGGAGGGATAGAAATGCGCCCAATTGGTTCTGGTGCGCGGGCGCGGACGAGGTGAGAACAGGGGTGGCACTTCCGTTCCGTGAAAATCCGCTAACGGAGGGATAGAAATGCGCCCAATTGGTTCTGGTGCGCGGGCGCGGACGAGGTGAGAACAGGGGTGGCACTTCCGTTCCGTGAAAATCCGCTAACGGAGGGATAGAAATGCGCCCAATTGGTTCTGGTGCGCGGGCGCGGACGAGGTGAGAACAGGGGTGGCACTTCCGTTCCGTGAAAATCCGCTAACGGAGGGATAGAAATGCGCCCAATTGGTTCTGGTGCGCGGGCGAGGTGAGAACAGAGGTGGCACTTCCGTTCCGTGAAAATCCGCTAACGGAGGGATAGAAATGCGCCCAATTGGTTCTGGTGCGCGGGCGAGGTGAGAACAGAGGTGGCACTTCCGTTCCGTGAAAATCCGCTAACGGAGGGATAGAAATGCGCCCAATTGGTTCTGGTGCGCGGGCGCGGACGAGGTGAGAACAGGGGTGGCACTTCCGTTCCGTGAAAATCCGCTAACGGAGGGATAGAAATGCGCCCAATTGGTTCTGGTGCGCGGGCGAGGTGAGAACAGAGGTGGCACTTCCGTTCCGTGAAAATCCGCTAACGGAGGGATAGAAATGCGCCCAATTGGTTCTGGTGCGCGGGCGCGGACGAGGTGAGAACAGGGGTGGCACTTCCGTTCCGTGAAAATCCGCTAACGGAGGGATAGAAATGCGCCCAATTGGTTCTGGTGCGCGGGCGCGGACGAGGTGAGAACAGGGGTGGCACTTCCGTTCCGTGAAAATCCGCTAACGGAGGGATAGAAATGCGCCCAATTGGTTCTGGTGCGGGCGCGGACGAGGTGAGAACAGGGGTGGCACTTCCGTTCCGTGAAAATCCGCTAACGGAGGGATAGAAATGCGCCCAATTGGTTCTGGTGCGCGGGCGCGGACGAGGTGAGAACAGGGTTGGCACTTCAGTTCTGTGAAAATCTGCTATCGGAAGGATACACATCGGCCCAATTCCACCAAATCACTGAATGATGAAAATGGTGAGTGGTGAAAAAAGCCAGCTGAGGTTGGTAACATCAAAATGGCTGTACTTTCACAAGATTTTTAAAACTAAATACCCTTGTGCCTAAAGCAGACCTATTTGACGCCATCAACATTTGTACAATATTTAGACAGAGGTGTGCACGATTACACGGGTGTTTAAATAAAAATGAAAAACGGGCTGTGACATTTTCATACTGTCCGGGACCGAGTTCTCCGACCGCGGTGCAGAAGTAACGTAGGCGTGTTCCCAGAAACGGAGCGGTGGTGGGGAGGACATCCTGCCCGTCGACGTACTACTAGCCGCGCGAAAAACATTTTTTTTTTAACTTCACGATCAGAGACGTTTTTCTTACATGATTATTTCAGCGTCGAGCTTACCTTATTCAGAATCTGATGATGACCCGCAGGCTTCACTCTCTGACGAATCACTGTCGGATTCCAAATTAACAATTAGTTCGTCAATGATGTCCGGCACAATACCATCTTTCTCCCAATAATAATTTTCTATTTTTTCCACATGGCAGCAAAATCCTTTCCAGTCCTGCACGGTGACTTCTTGAATTGCAGTTTCAATGTTTTCTTGCAATTTAGTAACTGACATATCACCCGTTACATTTCTCTCCCTAAATATTCTCTTTACTTTCGCCCAAGCAAGTTCAATTGGGTTCATCTCACACATGTAGGGAGGAAGTCTCACAACTGTATGTCCGTGTACTGCTAATAACTCATCAATCTTGTACTGCTTTGCCCGTGGTTTGAGAGGTGCAATTAATCGGTACAAATCTGTCTTACGCATACTTTCTTCACAATGCACTCCCTTTCTTTGAAGCCATGCAATCATGTCGGCTTTTCTTGAGTATGCGGACGGTGTCTTGTTAACTTCTATACTGTGGTATGGAGCATTGTCAAGGACAACAACAGCACGCTCTGGCAGATGTGGCAATAATTTATCACGCACCCATTTTTCAAAATTAATTTTAATGCCATTCATTTGGCCGTGGTAGTCTCCCACAGTACTACCAGCTCGAAAAATTAGACAGGTGTCGCAAAGAAATCCCTTTCCCCCCCCCTGCATGAACAATTATTAGTCTACTTGTTGCATTTCCCATCACTTGGACACCCAACACGTCATCACTCTGCCAGCACTTTTGAAACTTAAGTGTGTTATCAACCCATGTCTCATCCACATAGATATCTCGGTTCCCTTCTCGAAATTGTTTCAACTGAACAATGTATCTGGATCTCCAATCCACTATGTCCGGTCTCTCTATCAGCACCCGTCGCTTTGATTGACATTTTTTCCATTTGAAACCCATTGATTTCATAACCCGCAATAAAGATTTTGGGCCCCACGGAAAATTAATTTTGTCCTTAATAATAGGTAGAAGCTTTTGCACCGTCGGCACAACCTTTTCTCTTACATAGAAATCCAGTATAGTATTTCTAATAACACACTGGTCAAAACTATCTACATGGACAGAATTGCCACGTGACACTCTTCTCTTCTTGCCAGGAGACTTCAACTTTCGATTTGGGCTAGTCTCATTCCTCTTTTTATTTTCTTTCCGAATAGCTTTGATGATAGTGAGTCCAACTCCTGAGTATTCGGCGGCTCTTTCACTCGCTTTCATTAACGGTAAAAGTAAACATTGATCTTCTTTCTCTTTATCACACTTTGCAATGACGCGGGCAATTATTTCGCGGCACTCGCTGTGTATAGTGGTATTAGAAACTCTCTTTGCCATGATGAGAAACTAATAATTTTCACACGTTTAACACTCAGGCCTACCACAAGCGAACTAGTCGCTCCGATGTTCTTGGAACGGTTGCGATTATGTCACGTGACGGTGTGCAGTGCATTGGAAGTCATCCCCTCCTACCCTGCCCCTCGGCCCGCGCAGAAACTAAGACCCCTCTCCGACGGTCGGAAAACTGGGACCCGCACAGTAGTAGCGTCCATTTCTATGAGTTTCAGATCTAAAACACCTGAGCGTGGGGCATATCATTCTGAAGACATTAATATTTGCACATTTTTTAAGGAAAAGATGGGCACTATTGACGATTTAAGCAAACCAAAATACCATCGCCCAAAATCCTTCCGGGGCAACAATGAATTCCGCCAATTGGGCGGAATTCCGCCAAATGCAGTTTCTTCCCGCAAGTCGACGCCTCTTTTCCGCCCAATATGACGTCCGTGGGCGAGAACGCGCTTGCGATGAGAGCGAAGGCTTCCGCGGCCGCAGGTAGTGGCTACTCTGCTGGAGATGCCGTTTCATAGGCGCAGGTGCCAACGTTTTGGTCGCCATCCTGCTACTTTCCGCAGAGCGAAATGCTCTGAGACGTTTAGTCCTGAGGGAGGCCGCAGAATGGTGGCCGAAACATGCACTAGACTTACGGGGGTAATGACGTTAGGAATTGACGCGCTCGGAATCACTAATCAATCAATAAACTAATCGAAATGCTTCCCGAAACCAAGGATTGCATGTTGCAGGTCGATGAGAGCATACTTTTGTTTATATCACAATACTTGCGTGGAATTTATTGGCGAATTTCTTGAAAAATTAAGTTTTCACGATAGTAATTCAAACATTCTGTATTCGGAATATGAATGGCAACTGCGTAGGAATGGAGAGTAATGGAAACATACTATGCAAAAAGTTTTCAATTACTTGCTAAAGAGCATTAGGGCCAAAAAACATCAGGCATATATTGATTTACAAAATTCAGGATGTTACTACCCCCATCTACTAAATGAAAAAATTCTGCATTCTGAAAATGACAAAAATGTGCACCAAGTACAGATATAGAATAGAAAGCAGTCTCTTTCAATCCAAGTCAAAACAGTTTTTTTCAAATGTTGCACTTCTTTCACACGTTCGACGTTATAAAATTACCATCTACTGAAGAACAAACAGAAACATCATTACACGTGCTCGCGGTAGGGAAGCAGCCCCTTACGAGTAGGCAGTTTGTTATACGAATACGTCAAGATTTTGTCTCAGCTCTCTCACTTCTCACGTTGGCATCTCCTAAAATAAACCTTGTATATTCCATGTTTCTCATCGCAATACGTGACACCCTCCGTCTTCGCTCTAATAACAAATAATTTCACATCAGATACGTTGCCACGCAAGGGGGAGGCAAAGGACGCCAAGGATATTACAGTCGAAGGAGTGATGCTAACAGAAAATATCCACTTAAAACACGTGCTATTAGGAACTTCTTAGTGAGCGTATTTGTAACCTCAGAGCCTTTTCAATATGGTGAATTCTTAGAAAGTAACCGGTAAGACAAACATGAATTATTATGTTTTTTTCATTTGAAAACATTGATACTTCTTAAAGTACAGTACTGGAAACATAAATTGATCGCGGCCGTCTGCGGCTAAGTTCAGCTTTTGCACGGCTTGGCCAGCCCTTGTCATGACGAAACGTCGCAGGCGGAGCCTCACAAACCATCGTAGCCAATCTCAACGCAGGGGGGAGTGGCCTAACAAAATTACGACGTACAAAATGGCGGGCGCCGCTAGTTCAGATGTGGAAGTATTTTCAAATGAAAAATACATGAAAGAAACACTTGTATGAACATGAAAGTAAATTCATTGAAATATATATGAACTCAAAGCACTTAACCACTGTTAACACAATTCTTTTTGAAGAAATTACATTGATATCAGATAAAATAACAATAATTTTAGAACAATTACGTTCTTATAGATATGTAAGTTCCAATATTCTTGTCCAAACGCAATTTATGAACTTTATCAAATGACCAGTTTACTACAGAATTTTGCGATAAGAAAAACGATTATAATTGCATATTTTCAATTATTCATATGTATATTACATTTGCAAAAATTCAAAATACTGTCTTTCTCGAATCGTTAGGACTTCTAGGGAACCATTTCAATAAAAGAAAGTAAAATTCAAAGACCAGCTGTATATTTCTCATTAAAGTAACAATTAAACTAGATATTAAGCAATTAATTTGCATCTCATGTCAAAATTGTTAATTTGCTATCATCAAATCAGGGACAATTTGGGGACACTCCCCGGCAGGAATAGCGCATATTTCGGAATTGTTTATAAAATTGTTAATTGTTGCAAAATTGTTAATTCGCAGTTTTTGGTTCTGGGACATCAGAAAACCCTTCCCACTTAAGAATTGCAAAATTTGGAAATTGTTTATAAATTTTTGAATTTTACAAAAAAACGTATTGCTTTTTTAAAATTGGCTTTAAACGAGATGTAAAATTCCGCAATCCGATTAGCGCTTTTTTCGTTTTCGAGATACGTAATTGTTTATAAGAAATTAGCAAGTCATGACAACTATTTTTTTTGTCAGATACCACTTTACTACAAGCCGTTTTGCAACGGCTCGCTTAGTTTCTCCGGCAAATACATTTGAAGTTCCTAACGGGGTGGAGGGGACAAGCGGCCACGACGCTTGCATTAATTGCCACGAAAATTGTTGCTGGTTAGCATAAATTTTAAAATACTACTCGAGTCGGCTACCGAACAATCTTCAACGGGAGCAAGAAAGAGTCGTCAATTGGCTTCCAGAAATACCTCCCGGTGAAAATTGCGTCCTTCCTCCACACGTTTCAAGGCGAAATAGGCTGAGCTTGTAAGCGTAAATCGTAACAATCGCTTTCCCTCGAGAAAGCCTTTATCCACCTTCTTACGAAGCCAATTCTTTACATATAAAATTGTGGAAAATTTTTCAAATTAAATATACAAGAAAACAATAATTTTGCATTAATTGTCTTGACGTATAAATATAGACATTAAAGCTTCCGGCTCCTCAGTATTCACACGTTCCAAATACGAAGTACATTGTTATAACATTCACAATTTCATTCTAACCAGTAAGTCTGCTGCCTTTAGAAGCATATAGCATCAGCATGGAATATGCGAAAAAGTAATAATACTATTATAATATTGTATTGGCATATGTTTATTTATGGACATTTGTAATTGAAGGAATGTGAACTTACGTATGCAGTTAAGTAAATTTCAATGAAGGTGCCAAGTTTGCAAATAAACATGTTTTTAAAATTCAATTATTCCAAGTTCAGAACAATTCCTAGACGCATTCTTTTCCATTCGACACTAACACGCCAATGATTTTTGACAGTACCCTCTGAATCTAAGTGGATTGTTTGAGGTCATCGCTTATCGCGTCAAAATCATGGAAGTTTACACGTCTTCGAAATACGTATACGCCGAGGTCATCTTCATGAAACACAGAAAATCTCATATGAAAGAATCAGTCGTCATTTCAACAATGAAGCTACTACGACATAATAATCATAATATCCTCAATTTCGTTTACTTATTGTGTTCTTTCGAGCGTGCTCCGTGTCTCTGAGTAGCAAACATTAACATAATCGTTAAAATTAAAAGTAACGATTTACGATGAAAATTTAGGATGAAGTTCACATCTCCTTATAATTGTTTGTAGAAAGTCATATCAGGTTAGTATTATTGTCAATAAAATTGTAGTTTAATTTAATTTGAAATAACTGCTTGGATATTTTGGGGTTTAATTAAGAAAATATAGCTACACGAAGTTGACGCTATGAAAAGTAAACATTTCGAGGTTTCCACTACGAGACGTATTTAGTCATCCCTATTCATTCGCTTAGTATACAGCAATTGCTTTCATTTATCATCGATCATGTTACATAGGGTTTCTAATGTTTATATGATACCGGGTGTCCCACCAAATATGGACCACCCCCATAACTTCTAAACGGTTCAGGGTATCGAGTTGCAGTTTTCGCTGAACAATGCAAAATCTTGGGGCAGGAAACATGCTGGTAGAGGAATTCTCTATGATAGTTTTAGTTTTCGAGAATTTTAATCATCTCTGATTTTTTAAATTGAACTATATATTTTTTCATCAGTAATGTTATCATCATGAATATTGGAATAAAATGATTTATCATATGTTAGTATTTTAAGAGTAATTTGAGTATAAAATTTGATTTTTTGGCATCAGATTTTCAAGTAAACGGGTAGCCTTTGCAACAGTCGCCGTTTTGGGAAGGTGGCCTTCGCGACGTTGATACTGTTTTGTGAAGAGAGGAGTGTGAGAGGGATGGCCGTGTAGGATGAAGGTGTAATTGCAGCAATTCATGATCTTCACATGAAAAACATATGAACAAACATCAATTTTAACGATCTGAATGAGAATTTTTTCCCAGTTGTTGATCTGAGTTGAACTTTTCTTCTTCTCAAATTCCAAATCAACGATAATCGAAAAGAACGAAATAAAAAATATCGTAGTGAAAACGATAATAATAATAATAATAATAATAATAATAATAATAATAATAATAATTAATAATATTATTATTATTATTATTATTATTATTATTATTATTATTATTATTATAAAGGTCATTTCTAAATTTACAAAACTCGAACTCAGGGCAGAAACAAGCTATCACTTTAATATATGGGAAGCGAATGAATTCTTAAAGATTTTCATTGTAATATCTTGATTAATTCATCAAATAATAGATAGGTAGACATTTTCTCTTATTATTCACAGTAACTTAACTTCCTATTTAAACACGTACTACCAGAAGAACAAAGTAATAAAAAACCTGAAATACTCTTGACAGTTCTATCAGTGTAACTACCAAACTTTAACAAAAATCCATATCTGCATTCGCTACTGTTCATTCTGATTAGAGAGTTTCTCATTTCATAGCGCCAAGTGCTGCCTCAAACTTGAAAATGCAGAAGACGGAATTGTACCGTTTTCTTTTCCATTCAAGAACACCAGTCGTATGGTTGCAAAGTGGACGAGTGATCATTTTAATTAAAAATGATATTTACCAACGAAGAGAAGGTGGTTGGCTTCTTGTTCAGTTTGAAAATTATATTTATTATTATTAACATCTTCTTTACGCTACCAACTTATATATCGTTCTTTGGAACGATCAATGTTTTGAAATTTTAGTAGAAGGCAAGTTAAATCCAAATAAATAAATGGAAAATGTCTCCCATTCTGATTGTCAAAATTGGCATTTCTTAGTGTGATGTCTGTGCCATCACCAAGAATTGCTGTAGTTATGCCTCTTATCCCCCACTGCCACCCCTCTCAGTCAAGACGCAACAGTCTAGACGTCGTGATGGCCACCTTCCCCAAAAGCGAGAGTTGCAAGATCTGCTACACGATTACCCGTTTAATTCAAAATCACATGTCAGAAAGCCTAATTTTATACTCAAGTTACTATCAAAATATTAGCGAATGATACATCATTTTAATCCTCTTTTCATGGTCTATCCATTGCTGGTGATAAAAATATATAGTTCCATTTAAAAAATCGAAGGTGATTAAATTTCTCGAAAATTAAAAATATTATAGACAATTTCTCTATGGTTTGTTACTTGCCCCATGATTCCGCATTATTCAGCAAACACTTCATTTCGATATCCTGAACCGTTTGGAAGTTGTGGGAGTGGTCCATAGTTGGTGGGACCCCCTGTTTATGTAATAACATTACAACTGCATTCTGACGGGCAGGAATTTGGGCTCTGTAATTATCCTTTTTTGCGTGTAACCTACTCTTTCGTGTGTGTGAAAGTGTATTTATTTATATATTTATTTTTACTTTCTCGTAAACATTCGGAGTAACAAAAGTAATATTTAGAGAGGTATGTATGTAATGTTGCAGTAAATCGATGTCGAGAATTTAATGGAATTACACGTTTTGGGGTCTTAAGTTACCAAGAGAGCGTTGAGAGTGTTGTTATTATATCAAAACGTCCGTCTCTCCGTCCATGTGTCCGCTGGTCTGTCTGACTGTTTCTCTGTGAACACTAGTGAGTAACTTTTCGTAGAATTTTTGTCAAAACTAATTTTCCATTAACGATCTGGCCCGAATCGAGGCCCTGCGATTTTGAAAATAATTCTTTAAATTTTGGGGTAATTTAGTTGAAGCCCCTGGGGAGCATTTTCAAACTTTTCTTCAAAACGGTTCCAAAGTTTTTCGACCTACATATGTAACCACAGTCGAACATCCGCCAACGTCGGAACTCGAACTCTAGGGCCTCGCGGTCAGTAACGTTACAGGGAAAACTGTAACGATGCCACTGAGCTATCGCAACCTTTGCAACGTGTACTTGACACATTGTAAGACTTTTTCCATACAAAGTTTTAATTTTTCAATATTACAAATATTCAATTGTTTCATATTATTCGTGCGCATAGTAAATTTCCTGCTTGAATCGTGTGTAACAAATCGGACAAATTGTATATTTGAAAAAAATATTACAATACAATTAATTAATTATTACAATTAATACAATGAAAATCTATTGAGTGACAAAATGATATTCCTCTAAAACTGAAAAATGTACCGAACGAGTGTTTGCTATTCTGGCAGTTTTCTGTGTACTATTCGTTACTTCTGTGAACGTTGTCAGAAGAATACACTGCGTTACACGAAAGATAATTATACATATTTCTTTCTTAATGTAATCTGCTCTTCATTATTAGTCTTTCAAATCATCTCATGTGCACGTTTCTTAAAATATGAGTGTTTTTCGCAAAAGTTTGAGTTATATGGTGACAATATATATGTTTTCGAACACCACCAATACACATGCTGGAGACTTATTCCCAAGTGCAATCGTTTTAAATACTAAATTTTAAAATACGTTTTATATAGAATTTTGTCTGAAATAAACATTAGCTTTTGCGATTTTTCGAAAGAATTTTCTGGCATCCAGAACATTGTAATATTCAAAACAATACATAAGTAACCTGCCCAAGGACAATATCGTAGCGTATTTGGTTGGGTGGCTTCTTCTTGTGCTGAAGATCTCGGGTTCAAATCCTAGCTCTAGCCCTGCACTACTCATTTTTTATTCTGTACATTAGAGTATGTATCTGACAAATGACATTGAAATCAGCTGTAGACGTGGAATTTTATATATATTTTTGCTTTTCAATAATTATATATTTTTTTGTCTCTTAGCCGTGTCTCTGTCGTTTCCTTAAGGTTTATTAGAGGAATGAAGCGTTAGTAGTGTAAAAGTTGTAATATATTACGTAACCGTTACCAATAAAACAAGAAAGTAAGACCGGTTTTTTATTGTTTGTATTGGTAGTCAGATGAATAGAAAGTGAATAACTGCGTCAGTGGTAGGTGCTTTTTTCAATTAAATATTTTTGAGAATCGACTAATTACCAGCTGCACTGAAACCCTTATTTTCCGAAAGAAAGCTGTAACGGCTATTCAAGACAGCAGTGTAATTTTTGTTATCCTAGCTGGGAAGCGATAACCGAGCAAGTGGCAACAGCTCAGGATTTGGCAACAGGGCATTGGACACAGGAGGCCTGTGGCCGCCGCTTGGCCCTTTAACACGAGGATGGTTTCTTCATTGTAGGGAAGAAAGTGAGAGGAAATTATGTGAGCTTATTGCACTCGTCGGTCACAAATCATGTGCGACCGCGCCATGTGTCTGCCTGAATTTTGACATTTGCAAACACGTTAGGAACGTATGTTAGCACGGTGTTTAAAAAATCTGTTCCTCAATGCTTCTGTGCAAAATTGGTTGTATTTTGATCTGTACGAGAATTCGTAAACGTGTTTTAAATTAAAAATTTCACAAAACAATATGAATATCGTCATCCATTTTTAACATGAATAAAGTAATATATTTACCCAACAGAAACGTGAATTATGGAGATAGAATATTCACAAAAGAATTGGGATCCCTTAGACCAGACTTGTGCATCAATCAAATGTCCAGTAATGAAAATAGGTCGGACATTTAGGCGGTAAATATTCTTATATTTAGTGCCCTCCCTGGTTACTAATCTGATCACCCTAGAGGCGCCACTAGATCATCTATCTATATATTTAAAAAAATAAGGTATTTTGCCATGGCTTCGTTTAGAGCTTCTACTGAACCGATTGTAGTATTTTTTTCCTTTAAATGAAAGAATGTGATCCCTAGATGTGTTATCAGATATTGTTTGTGTTGATTCACCAACATTTAGTGTGTAAATTAATTAATTAAATATTTCTTTAATAGTACGCTTATCAATAGTCAATTGTTTTCTTCCAAAGGGTGGCTGTTTCAAAATCGATATATATGAGTCGATAGATGCTTCATGGTGGCGCTGTTTGATGTTTTGTTTTGATTGTTGAGATTTGTTTACAATTCATCAAGGTTTTGTTTCAGTGTAATTATTGCATTGTGGCGTTGACAGTTTGCATGTATTTGCTTTTGTGGTGAATTTTGTAGAGAACATTCGGACAGTGTGTTTTGCTCGGTTGTACTGAAGTAGTGAAGTTGTTCACAGGTTATGTCGAATTCCGAATCGTTGCCCACGCGTCGCAAAAGACGCAAACGTACATTAACTGGACGCAGGGAAAGAGAAAGTCAGCGTAAGTGTCGTGATAGTGAGGTCATTTCGTTTTCTGCTGGGTCGTTGCCTATGAAATGTCAGTTTTGTTCTGCTTTGCACTTCGCATGTGAGAGAAATTCTGCAAACGATTTACTCTGTGTTGCTTAAATGGGAAAATAAGTTTACCTTCAGGCGATATGCCAGAAGAAATAAAAATTGTATATAGGACATGATGACACATCAAAAAACTTTAGAAATAATATCCGTCAGTATAATAGTGCTCTTTCTTTTGTGCAATTTGGCACCGATATTGCATTGCCACCTGCCCATGGGCCATACGTGTTCAAAATTTTGGGAACTCACATCACAGAACATCTTCGTTATACCCTGAAGATCCAAACAATGCAACGTATTGTGAACATTAGTCTGGTCACAGTATTTTACATTTATCTCAGATCTCACCGTCAAATTTTGACGGGGTTTCACTAGTAGCTACCTTAAAACACTAAGAAAGCAAATTCATTCACTTCTTAAATTCCCTAACATTCACTGATCACCTATGACCCTGTAGGTCATATGTGGTTAGTTATGGGATTGAAAATAGAAAATACAGTTTGTCTAATAAAAAAATATTAAACATGCGTGTCTGAGAGAACGAAGTTTAATTGACCCTGCGACTACGGCAACGTTGCTGAAATCTATGTTGCAAAGACTAGAGACAATAATCAAAGCAAATGGAATTCATACCCAGTATTAAATAACGTAATATGTTTTGTTCAACAGGCGTGTACGAAGACTTTTTAAGCTTACAAAAACGGCCGTTTTATTTTGTTTCCAAATACCAGAGAGTTGGTAACATTTTGAACTTTTGTAATATAAGGGAATAAAAAGAGTAGTCTTAATTTCTAAACTTGATATTTTCATTCTTTCTAACACATCGTTCGTATTATGTAGTAGAAGTTTCTGCTAGAGTTTTCGAGTTGTTCGTAAGGCCGTCCTTTGGCCTAAGCAACTGCCATGAGTCCCAACTTCAGACGGGGACATAGATAATTGAAATAAAATACAATAGGATCCCCAATAAATTTGTATTACATTCTTAAAGCCCATAAATATGTAAAGGCATTTTTTAATCATTTTTACTGTTTAAATAGCTTCTTAAATATCGCAGGATTATTGATAAAAGTGATCAATTCCAAAAATTTGTGGTTTTGGATAAAAGGCATTTACAGGTATCTAAACTTTCCAAAAATCAGTGTACTGTTTTCGATTTTCATAGTATTTATTGTAATGCTACATATTCTATATTATTATCGTTTTAACATTAGTTTAATTTTTTGTTATTCAATTGGTCAATTTTCGCAAAAAAATTGCAATTTTTTCAGTTGTGGGAAGACGTTAGAAAAATTCAAACTTTTGCAATTTTTGAAAATCCTGTTAACCGTGAAAATAGAACCTATGCCACTTTTATAAGTGTATTTTGCTCTGTTATTACAATAAATTTAAAGAAAAAATTTTGAGCAAAACTTTTGAGAAAATTTCGAGAATGTCCGTGGGGCTTGATCTAAAAACCCCCAAGTTTTAAAGAATGGTTTTCAAAATTTCAAAGCTTCAACTACAGATAGACAGATGTTTCTTCAATTTGAAAAAAATCCTACGCATGGTTTAAGCGCTAGTAGTGTTCACAGACGGACAGACGGCGGGCGCTTCGCTTGCAATTGAGTTTTCGGTATCAAGGACCAACAAAATAGGAATTCTGGCTACATCACATATAAGATGACTTTTTTCTCTTAATTAAGCAACTGCATTTATCCACTTTTTCGTTATCAGGATCCGGCAATGAATTTTTTTCTGCCGAAAATCCACCGTTTTTTCGCGCAGCATTACATACGTATATTACTTACGTATATTTCTCTACATTACGTATATTACTCCGTATATACGTAGGTATGCAAGAAAGTAAAAATGATATTTCATTAAAATCTGTCTCCTATTTATAATATACTCGTATAACTGTGTTCTGCATGCTCTTAATAATTCACTTCACCACAATAAGAGCATCAGTTAATCCCATACTGCAGTTAAGTGAATCATTTTTTCGTCTACGTTTCTGCATCCCACGAAATTTGCTAAAACTTGAAAATTAATAATTTGTATTGCTGTTTCTTATATTAACTTCATATTATTATATAATAAGTTTGGCTAACTTAAGATAAACAAATGCAAAAAAATAAAAAAATAAAAAGCATATCTGGCCCAGTTAACCAAACTGTCCTGTATATCAATACAAGTAACTGGAGTTATTTTCTGACGTTAACTATCCACTCCACACAATTTTGCGTAGTGTAACGATTATGGACAATGTACTGAAATTACATATTATAATGTTCTAACCGAAGTGCTAGCAGTACGTTTTTTCGAAATTTTGATTAATAAAAACTAATGGCGGCATGCATGGTAATAGTCTAGTTTTTTGATATTACAATTGTTTGGTGATGGAAACACCAGAATAACGTTCGTAAAAAACTATTAATTTTAACTTACTTTCATTGAGCGAAATAACGTCTTTACCGTGTGATAAGTTAGAGCCCTGATGAGTCCCAACGAAAAAAGTACGTCCTAATCCATTTATCGAGTACTTTATGCTAACAAATGAAGCTGAATAATAATGTTATCTTCTAAAATATTTTGATATTTCGATAGCAGGAAAGTCGTCAAATGATGACATTAAGCGACAGTGTTGCGTAATATTCATTTTCCCACTTCCCAGGAAATATTCTGCGTCCGTTTATTTTCTGACTCTCAATTTACTGAACCATTTTCTTGAGAAACTTCAATAAAATATTTCAATAGTCTTTATTTTTTAAACTTAATTTAATTAATTTAAATTATTTAATTAATTTAAGTTAATTCACAATTAACTTTGTAATTGTAGAATTACATAAAATCAAACGGATTGGTAAGGCTGTATTAGTATTTTTTGATATTTTGCGATTAAATAAAAAAAATAGTTCACGCATTGGTAGTGATGTAAAAAACCGATAATAGTATAAACTTATAAACCCGTTTTTATATATTTATATTATGAGACTTGAGATTTGAAATTATACGTGCAATTTTTCTTCTTGCAGCCGTCGACACTGTCGCTTTTGGGGAAAGTGGCCTTCGCGACCTTTCCCCTGGTCTCGCAAAAGTGCCGGCGCCGCGAAGGCAACCTTCCCCAAATGCGACAATGGCAACGGTTGCTAACAGGAAATCTCATACATTTAGTTCCAAATCATATGTCTGAAAGTATAATTTTATACTCAATATACTATCAAAATATTAACGTATGTTACATCAATGCATCCGTCTATTTATAATTATCTTTGCTAGTGAAAAAAATATATGGCCCCATTTAAAAAATCAAAGATAATTAATTTTCTCGAAAACTAAAAATATTTCGAATTATATCTCTACCGCACATTACTTCCCCCATGATTCCGCATTGTTAAGCGAAAACTGCATTTCGATATCGGGAACCGTTTAGAAGTTATGAGGTGGCCCATAGTTGGTGGGACTCTATAATTCTATTTCTCAGAAAATTTTCATTACGAATTTTTCTATTTTCCAATAAATAAGCACTTTTTACAACAGTTATTATGTTTTATTTAATAAAAACCTCATGAAAACATTGTTCTCTTTTGTAATTGAGTTTCCCACTTCCCAGGAATGTTTTCGCGCTCAAATTTCTTTCGTTGCCCGCTGCAGCGACGATTTTGAGTGGCAGCACCCGCGAGGCATAAATAGGAACACGAATGCCCATGCGGGCAAAACTGACCGCCTTTGCTATAGATTCTGCTAGGATATTATTTGATTGACAGTCACAACTATTACGATCGCGACATTTTACAATCTTTTATTTTAGTCATCAATATTCCCTTCGAGATTCTGAAATTTTTTTTCTGAAGCTTGGCATATTGTCAGTCCACTCTTAATGCAGGAATTCTTCAGCTCACCGATCGCAATAAGACGTGACTTGAACCGCGAGTACTTGGAAACAGCAATCTAGCTGTTTCAAGAATAACATTGGCATCAGTTAAACCCCATTCCTAAAATACATTAACAAAATTATATAAGAAACAGAAAACTGATTAAAATGCAAACAAAATGAAAGACAAAAAATTGAATTAAAACTATAATGATAATAGGACGCACTATTTGGTATCGCAATATTATAATAATTCATGAAGTCCGCAGAAAGGTTTCCAATCCCCAAAAGTTTTGTCCACACTAGGAAACGAACTCGCTTAGGTGCAGAGAGTGGTTTCCATGTCCACTACACTATTATCTCCCCAAGAATCACAGCCCCTCCGACACAAAAAAAGTTGGACAGATTAACACATGCTCATGAACGAGAATGAAGTCTGTTTCGAACTTTACGTGCGGTCTCACAGACCGCGGTATCTACTAATGTTTGAAAGTAGGGTGTGACTACTATATGTTTGAGATCGCCTGTTGGAATTTACGTGTTTCGGGAACTACTGTATGAACAGAACATTTCAAGAGTTCAATTCAATAACACGGCGACTAGAGCAAGTGACCTATGTCATTTCAAAACATAGGCGCGTGAGGGATGTTATGTCCTTGCCTTCAATGGAAATGGAAACAACGTTAATTAATGTAAGGAAGTATATGAATTTGGAATATATGCATTAAAAAAATATTTTCATCACAAAATTGCTCTCTCATTAAAATTAAGTGAGCTCATACTTAATTTCCCATACCAGACATTAGAAATTTCTATCATTACATGTCAGTTAGGTATAAGATCGATTATTACCAGTACAAATCATCAGATTGATGGTGTACTTTTCAATATTGTCTGTGAAAAGTATACAAATGAGTGTTATAATAAGAAAGAATTTTCCTAAAACATGTGTATACTGTTTAGTTGCATGTCTTATTTCTATATTTAAATGTGTGTAGCATTACAATGCAAACAAAACTCTTATTCGTTTATTATATTGAATTTAAATTATTTTTCACAATTTAATACACGACAAGAACGTGTTCCTACAAAAGGGAGTAACGAAGCATTCTCCAGGGGAGGGAAATGTTATTGGATTGGTGCCACATTCTACAGACTCCGCCTCTTATGCCTCTTAAGGCGAGGAGAACGGGGAAATCTTCCGAGGCTAGGCCACTTGAATTACTAGAAGAGCCAATGATAAGCGTTGCTTGCCTTAGAGTTAAGGATTGCTCAAGCTCGGTGTCAAATATACATTATTACTCTTTAACTTATTAACAAATGAGACATCATTGAATTTCTCTATTGATATATTCATTACAAGTAAAAAATGTATGGTTCTATTTGAAAATTCACATGTGATTCAATTTCACCAAAATTAAAATTAATACACAGAATGTATCAGCTGCCTAAAACTTGCCTCGTGGAATAAATACGAAAATGATCTCTCATGCCACCGCTCTGTCCAAAAGCATTTTGCAAAATAATTTGTTGATAATGAATTTCCTCGCTAGACATTAAACATATTGGCATACACTTTGCACTACTGAATAGAATGCATCCAACCACAAAGAAATCTTCAAATTTGCAGGACAACAGTTAGTCTCAGCGTTTTGAAATTTGCCAGAGAATTTATTATAATAAAACGTGTGTCAACGATACATGAAGAATCGAAAGTTAAAAAACAGCTTATGAGCAACAATTTCCACCGATTTGTCGTAAGTCACAAATCGTTAATACAATTTAATCAGCAGAAAGCAAGACACTACAAAACTATTTGAATTTTATACTTGACAACCAAGATCAAATGAATTGGGGCTGGAAACAAGTCAGGGTTGTCATCAGACGCTAAGATCCTATAAACAATTGCGTATCTCGAAAACGAAAGGCGATAGCTCCGGTTGGATTGCGGAATTTTGCATCTTGTGTAAAGGGAATTGAGATGAGAGAATAAAAGAGAATTGCAAAATTTGTAAAATTATAAACAATTTCCAATTTTTGCAATTCTAAAGTGGGAAGGGTTTTCTGATGTCCCAGAACCAAAAACTGCGAATTAACAATTTTGCAACAATTAACAATTTTATAAACAATTCCGAAATATGCGCTATTCCTGCCGAGGAGTGTCCCCAAATTGTCCCTGATTTGATGATAGCAAATTAACAATTTTGACATGAGATGCAAATTAATTGCTTAATATCTAGTTTAATTGTTACTTTAATGAGAAATATACAGCTGGTCTTTGAATTTTACTTTCTTTTATTGAAATGGTTCCCTAGAAGTCCTAACGATTCGAGAAAGACAGTATTTTGAATTTTTGCAAATGTAATATACATATGAATAATTGAAAATATGCAATTATAATCGTTTTTCTTATCGCAAAATTCTGTAGTAAACTGGTCATTTGATAAAGTTCATAAATTGCGTTTGGACAAGAATATTGGAACTTACATATCTATAAGAACGTAATTGTTCTAAAATTATTGTTATTTTATCTGATATCAATGTAATTTCTTCAAAAAGAATTGTGTTAACAGTGGTTAAGTGCTTTGAGTTCATATATATTTCAATGAATTTACTTTCATGTTCATACAAGTGTTTCTTTCATGTATTTTTCATTTGAAAATACTTCCACATCTGAACTAGCGGCGCCCGCCATTTTGTACGTCGTAATTTTGTTAGGCCACTCCCCCCTGCGTTGAGATTGGCTACGATGGTTTGTGAGGCTCCGCCTGCGACGTTTCGTCATGACAAGGGCTGGCCAAGCCGTGCAAAAGCTGAACTTAGCCGCAGACGGCCGCGATCAATTTATGTTTCCAGTACTGTACAAACCACAACATCGTAGTTGTTACCCATCACACGACTTACTACGCTACAAAATGCACTAGTAGTAATTTGATACCCCATTTGAAGAAATACATAAAAATTCAGAAAGAATTATCTAAGCGCATACAACCTTCACAAGACATAATGCATCATCTAAAGGCGTAAAGGTGAGCATTTTCAGAGCCAGGCTATGGTAAGTAATATTGGGAACATGAGAGATATTTGGGCGTCCTACCTATGAGTAGTTTTATGACGAACTACTTTATATTATATATTTATATAATATAAAGATGTTCAACATCATTATATATTCATCATTATCATTATATATTTTGAACACTGTACTTGTTTGTTTTTGTTTTTTTTACATTTAAGGTCGCATCAACATCTACGTCATTAGCGACCACTATTGGTGTTACCGTTATGGTAACTATGAAGATGAAACGATATGGTGATGATAAGGGGTGAAAGGACGACCCTGCGGTCCGAGATCGCTACGACACTACTGCCTTAGCTATCTCGGTCACCGGATCGGCTTCTTGTGTTTTGATGAGCGTACTCCAAGTGCATTTGTTCCACAGACGGCGAGCGGACCGGCGCCGGGGGCGGGGCAGGGCCCGGAGCGGGAGGTGGAGGGGACGGGGGCGGGAAGCGGCGCGAGGCGAGCCGCGCGCTGCCCGGACGCCGAGGAGACGGCGTGCGACCTCCCGAGGCGCCGGCGCTTCACGGCGCTCGCGCACCTCACGTGCCGCGACAACTCGGAGGAGGAGCTGGACGACGACGTGGAGTGGGTGGGCGCCGCGGACGGCATCGGCGGCGGCACCCGCGCCCCGCCCGATCGCCTCTCCGCCTGACCCGCGCCGCGCCGCTCCGGCCGACCAGCTCCAGAGATCGGTTTCTCTTCCGGGAGAAGGCGTTCTACTCTTGTGACAGTGCGCTGTTCTCTTGGGATGCAACTGTCTTTTGAATTTTAGCTCAGTTTAACTCAGAGCCAGCATTGCCGACGACTCTGCAGCGACTCTACCCGGGATATGCTAGGGTTCGACTCGGGACAGAGGCGACACTACCTAGTTGGCTAGGTCGAATTCAGCCGCTGTCTGAAGGAGAATTTTTGCGGCCGGTTGCTCTGATCGACAGTAGACGAATGCCGGAACAGTAAATAAAAAACGAGTCATAAATCGTGGTCTGTCTTTTCTTCCTCTTCTTTGCCCAGTCTTTTACCCTTAATGCACCACCCCCTCAACCCCTTACTCTTACATGCACTGGACTACCACACACGAAAGGAGACTAGTTGGGAGCTTAGAGCTTGTTCTGGCTGAGGTGGTACTCCGCTGGTGTGACGTATCTGAATGGGAAAACTATCCGACTTGCAGGACGTCGCCAGATCTCACCATCTAACGGAGGAAGATCACCTCCCCCTCCGCGAGAACATGCCATACACTTACGGGACTCGTAACTTTATCAGTTAACGCCCGGAAACATGAAATCATTAATCGATCAATCTTGTCACTAGCTTGTCAGCTAGGTCGAATTCAGTCGCTGTCTGGAGGAGAATTCTATAAGCCGGCTGCTCTGATCGGTAGTTTTCCGTGGTTTCTCCGATCAACACCAGGCGAATAGCGGAGCAGCACCCTAACAAACGGGCCACGGACTGCGTACGATCTTTCCTTTCTATTCCTTGTCCTATCCTTTCCCCTTACACATACTTATTCTCACGTTTACTATACTAACCACACTTGCTGGGAGACATGTCGGAAGTTTAGAGCTTGTCCCGGCTAGAGTGATGCCCCGCTGGTGGTAGATACCTGGTTGAGGGAAATTTCACTACCCGATGGTTGGTCAGGGCCGGATCGCGCTATCCTTCGGGGGAAGATCACCACCTCCCGAGGAAAAAAGCATACCCTACACTTACGACACAAATGAGCTCGTTAGCTGACGCACCCAGAATCACTAACAACCAACTAACCAAACATTCGGCGCTCCGGCCAACCACGTGGTTCCTCTCACAGCCCACGGGAACAATTCTTCCGGGAAAATATTTACTATACTCCGATTTAAATGTAAGGAAAATTGACAGCGATAATCTGGAACGCGATTATCCGATCAGAAGCTTCGTCACAACTTTACATTGAAGCTCCCAATTGAATAACCGCGTCCCAGTTGAGCAAAAGTCAATTCATCTCACATTTAAATCGGAGTGTACTGTGATGACAGTGTGATAAACTGTTACGATGCAAATTTCTATTCGATTTGCAACTTCAGGCTATCACTGCTCGTCACATTTAGAGCTCCTAGAAATCTTCTAGTTCATTCCAGCTCCATGGATGACATCCTGATTTTTCAAGCATATTGTTTTGATTCGGTCAGTTTTTCGTTTATAACATACAATATTTATATTGTATAAATTACAATATACATTAATTATAAGTTATTAATTATATTTACATTATAAATTACCATATTATTAAATTATATAAATACAATATTAACTAGAAGGGGCAAATAATGACCACAGAATAAATAATAAAGGACAATAATGTTCGGACTATTGGATGCCACTTTGTAACTACCTGTGTAATAGTTTTCATTATTGTTAATTGTTAAACATGTTATTGCTAAATGTTAAATGTTATTGTTTAACATATTGTTTATGAATTTAACAGAGGTTAAATTCTCCCTTTTTTAATTTGATAATTAAATGCTTCATTATTACACGGCGACGATTTCTTCTCTGAGAGAATACGATCAGGTTGGAAATGCAATTCACTATTCGAATGAAAAATCTTTCGCACATTCAACGGCATTCCACCGGAGCTGGGCACGTTCAGTGCTCTTGGAAACGGCGTGACTTACTTCACGGTCCCAAACGACAACTTGCTTCTTTGCGGGGAATGATTCATCTCCTGGTGACAATGCAGTTCTCTGTTAGAATGCTTATTACTTTTTGGTTTGGAATGTCTAGGAAATGTACAATGGTGAGAAAGTGCCTATGGAGTACATGAAATAAATCAAAGAAATATAATAATTATATAAAACTCAGTGATTAATGCTACCTACAATTGAAATATTTTATTACAAGTCCACTTTTAATTTTAAAATTGAAGTAAATCCAGTAAAGTAAGTAAGATCTTGTTCCTTTTTTACTTCTGTTCTTGTTTTATGTTGTAGTATGGTGACTATTATCGAATTTTCCCTTAAATTGTAAATTTATTTCGTAAGAGATAAAGCAGTGAATAATTAATTATATACACGCTTAATTTAATTCGATCTGTAAGTTCTACAATAATACACATGTGAAACGAAAAATATGTAAATAATATTGTATAATAAATAATATTATGTAGCCTCTGCATTTTATCTTATTTTTATTTTATCACTAAACCCTCGAAAGAACACTAAAAAATGATCTCTTAGTATTTTTTAATATACTTTTATAAACAACAATCATGTTAATTTGTCGTGCAACTGTTAAAATTCCAAGAAAAATTGATAAAACAAGTCATGTGAAGTGATCTTATCAAGAGGACATCAGATGTGAAAGTAAAGAAAACATGGTTACGACCAAGAAATTGAAAAAGATTAAGTATGTAATAGATTATCCAGGGAAATTATGGTTAAAAAAGAGTGAGGATTTGGCAAAGATGAACGTGATTAAGCCGTACAAGTTGCAAAGATTAGAAGAATCTTCCCACAATTGCAAAGATTAGCTAGGCTTGGCCCCCACTCCAAATACGCCTAAAGAACTCCATTGAACTAGACATTGAACTAGAAGATTAAAAAAATAAATTATATTTAAAATATGATACAAATAAATAAAATTTATATTTATATAAAATAAATAAAATTATGATTTTTAACGAAGTATTTTAGGTACTACATGTTTTCTTATCATTTTCTTTTTAAAACCAAAACGGAAAAAAATAAACCTGTGCCATCTGAACTGGAGAACACACAAACAGGAATAAGTGGCAAAATTCCCAATGGCTCGGTTGTTTATTCGTAAAGCGGACGAAGAAACACAATAGAGTTTCTACGAGTTCTTCCTACCTATGGCCAAGAGTCGTGAACTTATCAAGAACAAATCGTCACTGGTCTCGGAACCTTCGTCTAGGACGAATATCCGCTCAGCGCCTTCGACTGCTGAGAAGCATCCACGAGTGACAAGGCGGGGCGGCCCGTGCGAAAGGTGCGTAATGCCCAGCGAGAGCGAGTTCATTGCCCCAATCATAATCCGTGGAAAAATATATTGATACCGACACGCAATTCAATCACTTTTGAAACACAGTCTCTCCTGTTTTCAGCCTATGACCAACAACAATTTTGCCTCCTCTCGACGAACAAGTACGAATCGTCATTTGTCTCGGAAACCTCGTTCAGGGGGAATCCCCGAGCATCGCCGTCCAGTGCTGCCACCCGCGAGCGACTGCGCGGCGCGGGCGAAAGGTGCGGCCGCCCCGCCCGGCGAGAAGGAGTGCGCTCGCCCGCTCGCCCGCCGCCGGACCCGAAATAGAGTCCTCGGGAAGCGACGGCGGCGGTTACGGGCGTGGAGCCAGCCCCCCTGGCGGCGGCGGCGGCGGCGTCGGACGGGCGGGCGGGCAGCGGCGGCGCCGGCCAGTGAGGCGCCGACGCTTGCCGAAGAGCCAGCGCCCCGCCCGCCGCGTCCGCCACGCCTGCGCCCGGTGAGTAGCCGCAGGGCAGCGGCGGAGTTGCCGCTGGTCCTCCCACCCACCTGCCCGCCGCTCGCTCACTCGCCCCGCGGCCACGCACACGTGCGTCGCAGCGGATACATTAATTCTTCACAAGCAACTCAAAAAAGTTCAACGAATTGATGTGAGACATTTTAATTTGACTCAATATGTTATTACATAATTTTTTTTCTATTAAATTTTCATTTTTGTCGAGCAAATTATGATTTTTCCATATAAACTGAATAATGCACCGTGTAAATGTTTGCATATCTTTTTTTCAAATTAAAGGCATTATAATTGTGAAGCTTTCGGCGTCGTGATTTCTGCCTTTGTAGTCATTTTTGAGTTTTTATTTTAGATAATATTAAATTATTTTTTTGATGGTGAAGCTCATAACAGTTGGTCAAAAGACACAAAATGAACAATCGACACAAAAAATATCAAAAATGGAAACTAGTAAATACGTTTCAGACACCAATGCCACCACACACACAATTTTCTAAAAATGTATTTTTAAAACGAATTTTAGTTTATTATCTAATTACGACACTACGAAGCTTCCAGTTTCATTTTATTTGTGATCGTTGTTGTAATGGCGTGGCATTTAAGTATTAATAGAGATTTGTATTCTTCCCGGCTAAAAATAGCCCTTGTCTCACCAATCTCGGAATCTTTTCTTCGGGGAGGAGCGTGGCTGGCGTGCCGCGGGGAGTCGAAAGCGTCTCACGCTGTTTCTGTTGTCCGCAGGAGACAGAGTGCTGTGCGAGTGCGAGCGACGGAATGCGCGGTCTGGATCCGCGGAGTCTTCCGGGTGCTCGAGCAGCTCCCAGCGGCGCGCACGTGGCCAAACATGTGACTGTGCTCAGTGACGTTTCGAAAAGTCAGGCCGTTTTTTAAGTGGGTGCTAGTGATCGTTTAGTATCAGACGTTCTGGACTGCCATCCCAGTGCACTAGGTGCGGGTGTTAAGTGTTTGGTATTGTCATTTAAGGTGAGTATTTTTTGCTCCTATGGCGCAGTAGCCCTTTGTGTGAATTAAGTATACTCTTAGTATTGCCTGTTTACGTAGATTATTGGAGATCAGTGACGGGTTCATGGGGAGGGCACTAAGGTCATGACCTCCCCAGTAAAGCCAACATTGTTTTTGTAATTTTACTCAATTAATAAATGGAGTAAAATAATTATTTAATAAAATTACTATTTAGTAAAATTACTAATTTCTTAAAATTATTATTAAATTTATTTACGATCGAGTAAATTATTATTTAAAGGAATTACATTTATAGCTCACAATACATCCAAAATATTTTTCCCATTATATCGTACGTTCTTTTAAATTTCATGCTAATATTTTAAAAAAATTCTATTATTTCAAAAATATTTATGGGGATCTGAACAAAAATTGTCCCTCTCACTGAAAAACTTTCTGAATCCGCCTCTGTGGGAGATTAGCCTTGTTGGGTTGGGGATCAGATCATTGACGGGCAAACGGAATACAATAATAAACGATGTTCGATTTACAATATTTTGTTTAAGAATCTTGTCAATATCTATTTTACGTGAGATTGTCTCGAATTTGTGTGTATTTCTTCAGCTCTCACACACCTAACGCACTTTGATTGTCACATTAATGTGACATTTCAGAAGAAAGTGAAAGTAACGTTCTCAAAGACTCAAGAAACACTAACATACAAATAAACAAAAGAATTTAGAAGAGGTTTCCAGAAGGCAATGTGCTCTTTTAACAAAAGGTTTATGTTTGACATACATCCTTTACTTTGAACTTTTTTCTGACGCTGTTGGACGAACAAGCGGAAAATACGGATGGTGCCTTTGTGGAGAGAAAGAGGTTAACGACTCACATGCGACATTTCGTTTCCGTGAAACTGCTCGAAACCTCTTTTCGCTATTCATTGTTTGTATATTGACTGAAGGATTTTGTTACAAAACACTCCCCTGCTTTATCAAAGATTAACTCCCTCAAATCTTTTGTCTTATTTTTCTGACCAACGTTCTCAGGCTCTCTAACTACTGTATAAGTGTGACTGAACAAGTGTAGAAAATCAACTCATTGTCACACTAATTCTGAACATATTTTGTTACGACGCAAAGTAATGTGCCAAAATATCAATGGAGAAGAATAAAAGGAGACATGATTCATGGAAACACTCGTGCTGACATTCAACCAATTGTGGAATTTTTTATTGCCGTAACGATTTCTTATGATGATTTACAGTAATAACACAATAATGATAAATAATAATAATAATAATAATAATAATAATAATAATAATAATAATAATAATAATACAATTGTCACCTTACTCGTCACCTTGTTGGATGCACTTTGACGGGTCAGGTGACAATTATATATACATACAAGGATCGATAATCGCGCTCGTGAAAACTGTTCAAAGGGTTGGTTGTCTCGGTAGCTTAGGGGTTAGAGCAGCTGGGCGTAAACCAGAAGGCCCGGGTTCGAATCCCGGTCGGGGCGACCAATTCTTTGAACTAATTTAATTAATTAATAATAATAATAATAATAATAATAATAATAATAATAATAATAATAAATCTAGGATTATCTGGACATTACTACGCTCCGTGAAGTCACGGATGTTAAGCAAGTCGGGACGCCACGGATTCCTAGACAGGTGACTGTCTGGGAAGTCCAGTTACTAAGGGCGCCGAGCCCCTGGCCGAAGGGATAAAACGTACTCAGTGACTGCGACGTGACGGGATAAAAAGACAAAAACTTCAAGGAGGATTAACTGGGTACCTTCAGTGCCCAAGGAGTGCTGATTCAATGCCTAAGGCGTGTTGCAAAGGCGCAACAAATTAAAAAAAGGTGCGGCTGCTTCTGAGGATTCGAAAAGAAATATAGTTCCATCGAACTCTAAGCAACGTATTTGTCCGAATAGGCTTTTCAAAGTAACTGCATAAGGTTCATTACAACGGACTACCCTTTGCTTCCTCCCAGTATAAAAGAAAGATGTTATTTTTCATCAAATGTCACAATTCATTTCCCGCCCCGCTTTCAAGAGAATTTTCAAGAAGTTGCTTACAAATATTGAGTCAGCTCTGGATACGTTCAAACGAGCCTCCTCGCTGGCAACGTTTATACACTTCGTATGTGGAGTTGGATGGGAGTGGCCACTCTTCATTCGAAAGAACCAAATCTTTCTGATAATCTCTAGCCGCTATTCTTTTAGTAATACGCAGAACCTATTAGTATTATTGACAAACCTAACTCCCTCAATTATTTTCGTTTTGCTTTACTGGAAGACCTGAATGCATGTGCATATCCTGTTATTGGTTCTGTTTCATTATTGGTCACATCTTAATCAATTCCTCGCCTTCCGTGGTTGTCTTGAGATTATTATTCAAACGTTTTATCCATATTATTAATTAGTAACTTTGGAAGTTATGTAATAGAAAAGTGGAATGTAATTAATCATTGAAGCCTGATATTAATATACTTACGAGGTTATTTTGTCACTCATAACTATATTACACACTAAAACTAACCTTTTAAAGATAACAATTGACTAGCAATAAATCTCACCTACAACACAAGTGTATTCGTTGCAATTCACAAGGTTTATAAAGATATTCACGGTCAAAAACTGCAGTGATTTAATTAAGTCCCACTGTTATATCATTAGGATTCAACATAAGAATCTTATAAGCTTTCGTTTTTAATTATTTCTTGCTGAGAAGGACTACGTGTGTATTTTTTCACAAATATAATGTTAACTGAGGAAAATAAAAAGGAGATAATTTGTTTTAAGACCACTTTAGGTAAAAGGTACTGTGAAACAAATGGACGTATTAATTGAGAGTGTCATAACAAAACACAAAAGTCAGAAAAAATTATCCTTAGGCATTTTCTCTGCTGAGACTTTCAAATATCATACTGCTACATATATTTGTAGAATTAGCTTATACATTCTTTAAAGAACCTTTTCTTGTCAAAATCATTGAAATATTAAGTTATATTTATCATATAAATTGTCCTAGGTAACATTTTAAATCCTCAGAAAAATATTATAAAGTTCTCTTCTATTAGATCTTATTACAAATGTTTCCTGTAATGGTAGATTATTCGTGCGTGATTTCGAGATTCAAAAACATTATATTAAGTTTTACAATTTCATTATTTGTATCCGCTCAGATCAATGTATGTCAATTGCATCAACAATCTGCTTATAATGGATGAAAAAATGTAATAACTTGATTTTTTTAAAGATTAAGCGGATTTTGATGAGTTGGCCGTTCAAACATTTATTCTAAAAATAAGGAAGTTGGTGTTTTCTCGCACAAGAATGTCCTGCATGCCTACTAAGCGAAGAATATATGTGACTTTCCTTGAACCTGCGAATTTCTTAAAATATTGCTCTATGTTTATAATAATAATAATAATAATAATAATAATAATAATAATAATAATAATAATAATAATAACAACAACATTAACAAGCTGATCCGAAGAGCGGAGATCGCTAAGGCAGCAGTGTCGTGGCCATCTTGGAAGGAAGGATCGCGGGTTCGAGTTCCGCTTCAGGCATGGTTGTGTGTGCTTGTATTTGTACGTTTGTGATTTCCATTTACCCTTCATCATCATCATTATATCATATCTTCATGCCCCCAAGGCTAACAACCTTAAGGTTTAAAAATGGATTCGGCATAAAAGTGCTGATCCCCCCAAAAAGGGTCACTGCACGTGTCCCCAGGAGAATATGACTGGGCCTCGGTGGGTCCAAGTGGCGCGTCCGCGTGGTCCTAGGATGCCCAAATTGCGACCACAAAAAAGATAACAATAACAAGCAATGCATTACTAAAGATGAAAGCGTAGATATCCGCGGCTAGGGGCAATAGATACTCGGCTGCTCGGGAGATGCCGCGTCCTTTGCGACTGTGCCTAGAACGTGGCGTTTCCCGGAAAGCCAAGCATCCATTATTGAAGATGATTATCGTCATTCAATATAAACTTCTAACTGCATTCGTAGATAAGGAAAGAGGTTAAAAAGAACATTAAGAGGTCGTTTGACTTTGGCGTGGGGAGGTCATAAATCTTTCAGTCACACACCTTCAAGAAGAGTTCCGAACCTAGCAATGTAACTTCGTAAGAGAGCTCCTTAAAGCTTACCTCAACCTCACTGGCAATTTGCCAGCATCAACCGGAGTTCCCGGTCAGAACTCCTTCCAAGAATTTGCCAGACTCCGCGTCTATCTTCACTGCTGTTACTGGAAACGAAACTTTCAACGCTCCGCGGGCGCTGAGCTGTGAGCGTCTGGCGCCCGCCTTAATTTTAAGCTGAGCACACATGCTGTACTCAGGAATAGCCTGGTGCCACATGGGAACTACCCACGGAAGCTACACAAAGTCAGGAGTAAGCATTAATTCGAATGTTAGAAAGGTCAAAAATTAAGAACTTTTAATTCTCACAAAAACTCACCAAAAAACAATATTTTAATGTTTGACCTAATTCAACACTTCCTTTAACTTATTTTTTTTATGAAAACTTAACTGAAAGTTTTTGATTTACTGAATTTTAAATGTTTAAATTTAACTTAAAATGCTCATTTAAAGATGAATTTAAGCTTTTATTGCTGTTTATTTATCTTACGTAAGGAGTGTGTGGTAAATGTTTAGCATTAAACATAAATATGTGTACAGAGCGTAATTTCAAACAATTCCGATCGGTTGGGTTAGGTCAGAGTCAGCATTGTCGCTGCCCCTGCTGTAACACTGTCCGGGAGGTTCTAGGTTCGAGTTCCGACGGTAGCGGATTTTCAACATTACCTATAAAGCTTTGGCAAATTCAGCCACTATCTGGAGAATTTTTGAGACCGTCTGCTCTGGCAGTTTTCTGTTTTTTTTTTTTTTTTCAATTAATACCTCATGAATGCTGGAGCAGTCCCCAAATAATCGTGCCACGGACCGCGCGTGATCTTTCCTTCTCCTTACTGACCTATCCTCTCCCCTTCATCACACACATTTACACTTACAAACACTACGCTACCACGTATGTCTGGAGATCAGATAGGAGTATAGAGCTTGTCACGACTGGAACGGTGCATGGAGAAGGAAACGGCGACTGGGGAAAATGGAAGGGGGAAACCCCGTAATCCGACTTACAGGTCAGCGCAGGATCTCATGTTCCATCGGAGAGGAACGCCACTACCTCTCGGGAAAAACATGTACTACACTAAAAGGATGAATGACCATAGATACTGACGTGCCTAAAATCATACAAATCAGAGACAAAACTTTGTCAATTATGGACAAAAACAGTAACTTTGACGTGAGTAAACATAAATTTCAAGAAAATTGTGACAGTGGAAGTTAATTTATCTTATTAATAAGGAATAACACTTTCCTAAACTTGAAGTTCTTCTTAGATTCCCGACAGCAAATATTCACTTTCAGAGCAGCGACGCCTTCGCGTTACAAGAAGAAAACTAATCAAATGCGGCACGTGAGCAATAAAACTCACCTCGAGTTTATTCCAAAATTTGTTTGAAGAGCTCCACTAAACTACAGAAGTTATAAGACAGAGGACTCCAAAACATTCATACAAAATGTTGTAAGTTCAGATCTAATTAAAATATTTTTCATCAAGATGGCGAGGGGAATGTAGTTATAGTTCCGACAGTGGTCTCATCCTTGTTCCAGTTTTAGGGAATGTCGAATTTGTCAGAAGATATTATGAATAGCACGAAACGTTCTCTCAACAACCCAAATTGAGAAGTCTTAATTAGATTTTTTCTGGTTTGGAGTTGGACAATTTCATATGGTGTATGGTCGTTATAAGCGCTGCGGAGTTTTATCTTCTTTTATGCGAAAAGAATAAAATCCTAAATTAAAGCGTATTTCTATTTTCATATTCTTTTGGCCATTTTCGTTATTGTTTCAAGATGTAAACAGCTCTCAGAGTTCGCTTTAAATCGGCAAATCGAAACGTTCACGTTCCCTCCCTCGCGAAGCAAACCCTCTGCAGATTTCGTGCAGTTTAATTTATCGCTAGCTACATGCATGAAGTGTCCTTGTGTCAGAACCATGTGCAGATGAATCCTCGACTAATTTCTGGGCGTGGACGCGAGAACAGCCTTGCTCCTTTTCCTATACAGACGATGGTTGCGGCCACTCGGTTGTGGTTCGTCTTTGCCTTCCACTGTACGTGGGCCTTAAGAAAGGTGGGAGCATCATGAGGGCTAAATAATCACGAGATGCGAATACTTCAGAATGGTAAGATGTTTCATATAGAATTCATGGCGATGTGATACATTTACTACGCCACAATCACTTAGTGAAAATATCCGTACGAAACAGGAGAGTCCAACTCTTTCGCGAATTCGGATGCTGTCCCAAGCACGTGAAAAGAAGAAGGAATATGTAAAAAGAAATTCCTCCGAGTGTTGATGGTTGCTATCGCTTCAAAGAAATGAAGACAAGCGCGAACAATAAGGAAACTTCAGTTTTTCAGAAAAATTTGAAAGATTAAATTGCAATTGGTACTTCGTATCATTAGAATGGACGATGACAGACTGTGCAAACAAATCATAATCTCTGTGCCGATAGGCTGAAGAAATGTTGGGGAGACCAAGAATAAAATGAAGTGACAAGTTATAGTGAGGTGAAATGAGTTATAAGGCTCAATTCCTGTAGTTGAAGAAGAAGAGAAGTAATGTGTTATACGTAAGAATAAAAATAAGGAATTACAGACTAAAAAATATGCAATATTGCCAATGATTTTCTGCAAATTCTTATCCCTAATCGACTTGGTTGGTCCTATAGGTAGTAGTCGGAATAATCCCCCCCCCCAGATACTTGTGGGTGCAGTGCACTTCTTCCACTGACTGGCCGCGCGCCCGCGTGTGTGCGTCCGTGCGTGCGAGTGTGAGTTCTACTACTCAGGCTGTGCGTGAGTCAGGGGGCGTGGCGCGCCGCGTGCGCGTGCGTACGTGCGTGCGTGAGTGGCTGGCGCCTGCCCAACTGCTCTCCGCGTGGCTCCTAGCACGCGCGGCGCCCGCCCAGCTCCGGAGGTGGAAGTGGACCTCTTATTTTTATATCGCCGCCCATCATTTATCACGTTATTTATTCCAAGTGAATGTGTCAAGAGGACCCCTTTCCTCTAACAGCTTCTTTCCTCCTCATTGGATCGTTTCGAACATACGTGAATCCAGTACTAAACATATGGAATGAAAATGTCTCAGAGCCATTTTGTAAGTAAACATACGTCGAAAACGTACACACAAACTACAAAATCTAAAATCAGTTATTCTATCTTATTTAAGACGAGCTATCAGTTATCCAAGTCTAAAATAATTGTATGCTTATAAATGAACAACCTATGTCCATTCGTCGATTTTGTGATTATACGTATATATTATGGGTGTGTTACCTCCTTATGCACATGTTTCGAACTTGAATCTGCCCAAAAAATTCTTGACGGAATTGTGCGGACCACTTTAAGTACACCAAACATTTTATTCGAATTTATTATTTTCCTTGGTACCAAAGAAAAATTAAACATATACTTAACAAAATTATTTTAAGGGTCAAATAAAAAAATATACGACTGAAAATTAATATGAATGTTACATTAGATTATATCTTCCCTATATTAAAGAAAGGTCACCATGTTTAACACATGTTTCTTTTGCTTATGACCCACCCAAACTTTATAAACCACTCTAAACCATTTTGTACTACTAATCATTATTTTTTAACTTTTCTGTTTTTTCATATCTGTTCGACTGGTTGCAGAAAATGGCAACTGCACAACTTTTATTGCCTATTCTCATATTGAAAACCAAAAAAATTGATGAATGTATTCACCACACGTGCTAGAAATTAAAATATCTACTTTTAGATTTTGTTGTCACGTCTTGGTAGACGTGACACCATTGTTTACTCTCACGCTCAAAACATTGTTAACAAAGTAACAAACCATACTTTTTATTCATTCGCGCGACATTAACAGTAGTATTTATCTTCGGCACATTTTCAATAAATTCTAAATCTAAATTCATTTTGAGTAGAACATTCACTCCAGTTTTGTTCTACTAATTTCTGATATAAAGCCTTCTGTAAAAGACTAATTTACCAAGAATAAATCTGCCATTGTTGAAGAAAAATGTCATATTTAAGAAAGCATATTTAAATATCTTTTTGTAAGAATTGGTTTCCGTGTTCTCAAATACATTTTTATCTTGCCATTCTTAACTTATTTGTCTTACATTAGTAAAGACAAAAATAAAATATGTTTTAATTTACTAAATAGTTTCAGGAAAGCAACCCCAAACCCGTTTCAAAATAATGTGTTGAGAAAAATCAAATATAATATTCTATTCATCCTTACTTTTTCCCGTATGTCTTGTTTTATAATTTTTTCTCCTGGAACCATAATTAATTGCTAAATCCTAAAAGTATCTGCACTAGCTAAAGTTACGTCGACTACTGCAAATATTTACAAATTCTTTCCATTTTATTTCCAAGTTATCACTATTCTCAGGAGAGATTATCCAAATGCACCTGACGTGGGGGCACACAAGACCCCTGAAACATGGCCCAGTTTCTCTCAGAGAGAAAATAATCCCTGGTCAGTGCCGAAGAGTTACAACGATAACGTTGGTAGAAGTGAGGTTCTCAATATAGATCATAGGCCAACAACGACGCGGAAGGCCCTCGCAAACTTCCGAGAGAGGTTCAAAAATAACAGCATTGGGCCATCGGGGTTCAAACACCTCGTTCTCCGTTTAATAGACAACAGACAGCAGTAACAGTCGAGAAACGGGTTATGTCGGGGGCGTTTCTTCCATTTATTTATTTATTTGTACTTGCCCCGGAAGTCCACAGCAGCCGAGTACGATACATTGAGAGTACATTGAATAATATTGACATTGTTCAGGAAACACGATCGATACATGAATGCATTGAGTACATGGACACGTTAAGTAGGTTCAATAAATAATTGTTTGTGAGTTCAATGTGCGAAGCCACATCGGATACATGATGGTCAAAGATGGTCGAAGAACTGTCGCGGTAGTTTCCGCTTCAGTCTATTGTGGTGAGGATTTTTTTTTTCGATTTTGAAATGTACGGATGAGGGTGTCCGAGGGAATTTGGAATGGAAGCGAGAGGATAGGAGGGAGAAATGGACGGAGATCGGGGTAATGCCGAGTTTATGTAACTGGGAGTTAGGTAAAAAAAGGGTGCTTTTATAATATAATGCCTTTGAAAGCAGAACTAATAATTGCTCTCCTATAATTGAAAAAGGAGTTTTTGTTTCTTTAGCCAATGAAAATTTGTTGAGTGTGCTGGCCTAAACAATTCAATCGTTGCAGCAGTATCTGCTCTTCGCTATGTGAATGCAAACCCAAATTCTTTAATATTTTCGCCTTGTGACTAAGGCGCAGTAGGTAAAGGCAAATTGCCATTTCATCTAAATCATTTATCGTTACGTAATTGCTTAGGAAGAGAAAGTATGAACTCTCATCAATTCTCTGCTTACGGAAGTCAACGTTCCTCTCAGGGATATGGCACAATATAATTTAATCCAACTGGTGAATTGGCTTAAATGATGAATTAATTAAATTATTGAACATTTTATACCTTTAGAATATTTAGGTGCATGTGGCTGTAATTTAACACTTCCTAATATTTTTTTTATCTATATCTATTTTTTCAGAGTTCTAGTAAAAAAGTCATATCAATGATTCCGGCAATGAAAAGCTAAACAGATAATGATCTAGGACTTGTCGAGTCGCTTGTATCGCGTGCACGAAATAATTCCATGCCATAATTATCTCAATTTTTGTAATCTTCTTGGCAAGGTCATCTAGAATCATTATGGCTTGGCAGGACACTAGTTTTATAGTCACGACATTCTCTTTCAATGTGCTTGTTGAGAAATTTAGTTATTTCTGAAAGTTTTGTTTTACGCATCCTGCCAAAAAAATTCCTTAATCGCAAAATTTGTGATTTTAAAAGAATAAATCTGGAGTACTTCATCCAACAATTTTGAAATTGTGGCAGAGCAGTACTTGCTGAAGAAATTATATGACAATTATTGTTTTTATATTTACATTTTGTTGCTAAATGGTATAAAATTATAAAATGGTATAACAAATAGTATAAATTTATTCAAGTGTATGATTTTTCTAATTATTTAAAAGGGAAATGTAAAGAAAGTGACATAAGAAGGATAGCAAGATGTAGGTTATGAAATGAAACCAGAGCGCGTAGAAATTGGTTAAGTAGTGGGGGCAAAAATGTAGGCTCTGTGAGACGGAAGAGAACGACAAAAATAAGAGTGCTGCAGATATGCAACGGAAGTTCAGAACTATGGCAAAGACAACTCTTGGCTTGCCGCAATTTTCGGAGCGTATCTTCAGTTAGAGTGGCGGCAGCGTCTTCAATCCTAAGCTTGAGTTTCAGTAGATCCTGGAAATTCCTGTACGGTGGCACATACCCACAATATTTGAGGTATCCTCGTAGGAAGAACCCACAAAGAATGATATACGGGGATCTAGGAGGCCATCGTTCGTGACAGTTATCCATATATCCCCCCCTCGTACAGCGTTGTAACGAGGTAGATCCAGCGTTGAGGCAGCTTGCTGATCAGAAATTCACGAACGTCGTTATCGTAATGCCCCGTCCTGCTGGAAAAGGAAATTGTCCCAACCGTATCATCTAGGTACGTATGTGCAGTTAGTGTTTTCTGTGAAGAGGAAGTGCCCTATGAACTGATTTGTTACAGGTTTCTTATGAAAGCCTCTGTCACACGGTTTACGTTGTCTTCACTCAAACTAGGACGGTCACTTCTTTTCTTAGGACACAATGAACCAGTACTCACAAATTTGTCATGCTAGACGTAACTAGACTTCCTGCTCAGTTCTTCTTTGCCATACTTAGCTCTGAAATTCTGTTTCACAACTGAAGCACTTTTTTGGGTAAAATTCCAACATAAAAAAGTATGCTCTTCGCCAGAAGTCGCCAACTTTACAAAACTCCAAGTTGAATCCGGAAACTACAAGCATTTTCTGTAACATCCAAACAAAACCATTTGAGTTCCATTTTTTTCCCTAGGGCATTTATCCAGCCGACAGCCGGTTGCCCTTTACGTCCCGAAGGGACGCATATTCGACCATACACTAGACAAACACTTGCGGGCTCCTCTGATCTGGGGTTAGCAGAACGCGAGGCCCTCCGCGACAACACACACACAAAGTCAAGGACAAACAGCCATGCCCAAGGCGGGACTCGAACCCGCGACCCTTCGGACCGAAGCGCTGAGTCGGTACTCGCTCTTAGCCACCTCGACCATCCAGGTTGGCCAGTTCCATTTTTACATGCCATAAATATAAAAACCGTATCGTTTATACTTTTGTGTTTTCGTTAAGACTTTTGTTAATATACGAATTATATAAAAAAATGAACGATAAAAATAGTACAAACGAAAAATTACCACTTTATACCACTTCATATTAGTAGGTTTGTTTAAAATAAGATTCAAAACTTGGCACAGTATTACATGTAATGCAATAAAATAGTATATTATGAAACGATTATGTAAAGTTGGATATTAGGAAATTAGTGTGAAATGATATTACGAAACGAGTGAGTATCGTAAACTTCATACGAATTTATTACTACTCATTTCAGTGAGTTTTATGCAGAATGTTTTCTACGACTAATAATGTCTGTTAAAAGTTCAAATTTAAACAGTTACACGGAAGCTGACAACCAACACCACATAGCAGACAGCTTCCTAGGCTTCCCAGTTGGCATTGAGTAAGCACAAACACAAGCTCATTTTCACATGAGCAGTACACAAGTTAAAATTAAATATATTAAAGAAATATTATCAAAGTTTAGTATCAGTTCTTATTTCTCAATAACTTATACTGTCCCTATAGCTGCCCCATAGCTTCAGTCTTCTAATTTTCTTCTGGGACTTGGAATCAGGGGAGAGCATGTGACGTTTACCGTCTCCAGAACACGGTTTGTGTCATCAGAGTAATATACAGAATCCAAAGAATCATTTAATAGAACAATGACCAAGAAATGATTTCTTTTCAAATGTAGATTTCAATTATTGGTCAAACACTAATACTGTAATGAAGCTGTGTCATAAAGACCGTCATTATGCAACATATGCTGACATCCAATAAGACAATAATACAAGTAAAGAAAGCATTAGGTGGCAAAGTTCATACAAGTTCGTAAAACAATAAAATAAAAGATTTCGCGAGTAATATGGCAATCCTTTATAGAATCGCCTCTATAACCTAATAATAATTCATCAAATATCAACTTAATTCGGTCAGTAGTAACACAATCAATTTAGTTTATTACGAATAATTCAATAGTATATAAGTTATGTAAGCGTAAGCATACAAGCTTTATCTAAGCAATGATGAAACCAATTCCCCAATGAGAAATAGTTCATTTAGTATCACTAAATTGTTAGGATTATCAAATTCATTCCTCTTAACTTTGAAGAATATATATGATGAAGACAATTAATATTCATAAATGATAAAGGAAAATACACGATGATATAAAAAAATAAATCCCAATCCATATATTACTGGCAATAGTGGAAAATATTTATTCCATTCATTGCATCAAATGATCTTAATTCCTATATACATAATGATTACTAAAATAATAATTACTAAAATTAGTGCAAATCATGCACAATTGGTCATTATGTTATATAATTAAAATCACTGCATACTGGCATTGATTAAATACAACCTTGTTTTTATACAAATCTGTAAAATGAATTAGCTTTGACTAAGTCATGAATGATAGCCCAAAATAACACTCTCTCCAATACCAGCACCTATAAAGCAATATCATCTTATGACTTGTCTGGCAAAGAATAGTCCGTAAATATTCACGAAAGAAAGATTCTCCGAAAGAAGAATACGTACATACGTGACGGCGGCGATGGTGTAAGACGGCGGCAACGGTATGAAGTTTAGCGTATCGGACTGTTATACCCAATTTGTGGGTTCAAACCCGATCAAAACCGTGGATTTTTTAAGGGCGAAAAAAACTTTCGGAGGGGAAGTAAAGCCGGCTGTCCCATGTTAGTAGATTTACTGCATTTAAAAGGTCCTCAAGCCTAAATGAAGCCTTTGAGCTGAATTCTGCCTGTTTCGTCGTCCAAGTAATACCTTCTTTCTCCCCTCGTAGGGGAAATTTGTGTGGTCAGCGAAAGGACAGGCCTCATGGCCCGAATCTCGCCACATAAAATAAGGCATTCATTCATTCATATATACATACGTATTTACGAAGACCCGCATGTGTGTAAAATTATGTATTTTGGACACATAGAAACTTCTTCCTTGGGCGCAACCAGCCTTAAAAACCTCCAAAAACGTTTTAAAACATTTTCTGGCATTTTAATTCTTAATCAATCTTGTTCAGTTCTCTTGTCTACACTAAGAGGACAAAATACATATGATTCCTCCTAACACCGTGTCGGACCTCCTTTTCCCAGCAAAAGTGTAGCATCTCGATGTGTCAAGGACTCAAGAGGTCCCCTGCAGAAATATTGGGCCATGCTGCCTCTATAGCTGACCATGATTGCGAAAGTGTTGCCGGTACTGGATTTTGTGCATGAACCGACCTAAAGATTTTGTCCTATAAATTTCATTGGGATTCATGTCGGGCGATCTGGGTGGTCGAATCATTTGCTGTAATTACCCAGAATGTTCTTCAAACCAATCAAGAACGTTTGCAGACCACTGGCGTAGCGCATTGTCATTCATAAAAATTACATAGTTGTTATGGGGTATGAAGTCCATTAATGGCTGTAAATGGTTTCCAAGTAGCTGAACATAACCATTTCCCGTCGATGATCAATTCGGTTAAACCTGAGTACCTAGACCATTCCATGTAAGAGCAGCACTCACCATTATGGAACCACCACCAGCTTGCACAGTGTGTTGTTGACAACATGGGTCTATAGCTTCATGGGGTCTGCCCCACACTCGAACCCTACCATCAGCTCTTACCAACTGAAATCGCGACTCATCTGACCAAGCCACGGTTTTCCAGTCGTCTGGGGTCCAATCGGTATGGTCACGAGCCCAGGAGATACGCTGCAGGCGATGTCGTGCTGTTAGCAAAGGCACTTCGGCTGCCATAACTCATTAAAGGTAACGGATACGCCAGACAAATTTCGCCTCACTGTCCTAACTGATACGTTTGTTATACGTCCCACATTGATTTCTGCGATTATTTCACGCAGTGTTGCTTGACTTTTAGCACCGACAACTCTATGCAAATGCCTCTACCCTCGGTCATTAAGTGGAGGATGTCGGCCACTGCTTTGTCCGTGGTGAGGGTTTTGTCTGAAATTAAGTATTCTCGGCACACCCGGCATTAAGTATTCTCGGCACACTGTGGATCTCTGAATACTGAATTCCCTACCGATTTCCGAAATGGAATGTCCTAAACGTCTAGCTCCAACTACCATTCACGTTCAAAGCCTATTAATCCCCATCTTGCTGCCATAATCACGTTAAAAACCTATTTACATTAATCACTCGAGTATAAATGAAAGCTCTGACAATGCAGTGTCCTTTTATACCTTTTGTACGCGATATTACTGCCATTAGTATATTTGCATATTGCCAACCCATGACCTTTGTCACATGCGTGATAGAATAAGATTTAGTGGTCTCAATCTTAGTACAATTTTCAGTTTGTTAACAATAAATGTGATATTAAAATATATTCTAATACTTCTCAATTTCCTGATACATACTGATCTCAATACAAGCCTCTCAAAACCTGATGCATTTGTGTTATTCTATCTTTCTACCTAAATTTCCTTTTTTCTTTCTTAGATTTATTTTGTTTAGATGTTGACAATATGATCAACAGGGTTATCAGTTATTTTACGATTTCCTGAAACAATGAAAGAACGTGAATAGTAATACTAGTAATGCAAATTTCGCGATATCTTTGAAAAATGTTATTTTGTCAGACGTGGAATCAATTGATTTTCTTCATCAGTGTTTCATCATTACGTTATTAATTCAATACTAATCTCCATGATCATAGTTCATTTAGATTTACGCCCATAAATGTTGATTATTGTCCTCGAAAAATTGATATTTTAAGCTTGTATCAAAGTAAATAATGAGATACAATGTGCAAATTATAAATTAAATTTGCTATTTAAATTATGCAATGCATCCGTCCTACTGTTATGGTTTCCCCATCTGGACACCTCCCCTGACGTTCTAACTTCAGAATTTCGTACAGATATCCCAATGAGTTCAATAGATTCGATGGGTGTATGATATTATACACACACACACACACACACACACACACACACACACACACACACACACACACACACACACACACACACATATATATATATATATATATAGAGAGAGAGAGAGAGAGAGAGAGAGAGAGAGAGAGAGAGAGAAAGTAACGGAGTCTGTAGACAAAATAAAAGATAAAGAATGGAGGAGTCTGTTCAGTCTCCTTCCTATCTTTAACGTCAACGCTGCAAGTGGCAAGAGCAATGATTTCGTAGGTCTGCTTTTGATATAATCCTATCGGCTAATTAACTATCAAAAAATCTTCTTCACGATAGATTGCAGCGTACATTAGTACAGCAACATGTGGTGAGTCCCAAGTGTTTCCTTCCCGCCAGATGTTCCATTAAGATTACCAAAGTTCGTTGGTCAATTACATTATCTGTGGGACAAAAAGAACCTTTTTTAAAGTCCACTACCACTTCCAATGTTGGAAAAACATGCATTTTCATTATCACAGAACAGCTGGTTAGTGGATTTTGATATTTAGTATCAAGATGATCGGACAAGTCCCATGTTTTGAAATGCGAAGGTTTCAGATTAGAGTCACAACGAATCTCTTTATCTCCATCTAATAGATTGAGATAAACAATTACGTCTCACATAATCTCTCTTGCTTCTTTCCTCGTAAAGTAACAGGAGGAAAATTATATTGCAAGTATTTATACAGTTTTTAACTTATTTTTTGGTCGAGCAAACAACAAATTCCAATGGTAACGGAATCCAAGTGACAAAACGAGAATGTTTTGCTTCGTAAATTTTTGTTATCTATATCCTGAGACATGGAAAATTATATCTTTAATTTAAGTATTGATTTATTCATTATCATCATCCTCATTATTATTATTATCAACTTCATCTAAACAGGACAAACTAAACAGGTGTGTGTGTGTGTGCGTGGGCGCGTAAGTAAGTAAGGAGTGATGGTATGACAAGGAAGGAAAGAAAAGATTTCGCGCTCTCCGTGGCCTGTTTGTTTAGGTGCTGCTCCGGCATTCGCCTGATGTTGATCAGATAAACCACAGAAGACTATTGATTAGAGAAGCCGGCTGCTAGATTTCTCCAGACAAATTTGCTCTAGATGTCAAGCGCAATTCGATCTAGCGAGTGTCGAAAATCCTGCCACCGTCAGATCTCAAACCCTAGGATCTCCTGGTCAGAGGCACTGCAGTAACATCAATTGATGCCTTGAGCCCCGTAAGTCGGTGTCACTACTGCAGATTAGTTCTCCAATAACAGTACCTTCAGTACATTTGTGAATATTTAGTTGTGTGATTGATCCAGTAAACAGTTCCTATCCTATCCCTATATCCACCCCAAATCAAAAAACTAGACAGAAAAGATGCTTGTGTCAAATAGCGCATCTAAACTCATATGAAGAAGGTTCTTGGTATTTGGTATTTTAAAGGTTGACCAGCACTATACTAGGAGAAAAGTGAACCCACGCAAACGACTGGAACAGAATATTTATATATTTCAATAATGTCATTGAAATGTTATGGAAACGATTTGCTTTCTCAACTAAAGGGATAAAATATAAAACTGGGGTTCTCTTGTATTCAAATTAAATAATAACGTACACTCAATTAGGAAAAACTCTCACGAATGCAGTGTTGATAGTAGCATATTTGCAATCTGAAAAAAAATTCTCGCCTTACTTCGTAAGAAGTATTGTATTCGTGCGTCGGGAAATGGGAAATATTCTACAGAAGTCCTTATATTGCAGGGACCTGGTAAGGATAAATTGGAATATAACGTTTCAAAGTGGAAATACGTAATCTACCATTCATTCTCTCAATATAGTTCTTTGTTATTTGTAATATCCTTCCAAAAGTTTACAATCAATTTTGTTATGGATGTCGATAGGAGAGATGTCAGAGTTGCCACACATCGTTTCATCAGATGGTGCCAAACAGACTCGACGCAGAGGAAAATACACCGTGGATTGACGATACGAAGAATCTTTCACAAAGACATCCATTCACGATCCACTTTGACGCAATGCCTCCGCAAAGGCAAAGAGTGATGCAGCGCAGGTCTTGCGCAGGATCCGAGCAGCCTTCTCCCCGAAGCCCGTCTCCTCGGCCTCTCCCGAGAATCCTCTCGAGAGAGACCTAAAGATAGAGCGCCGATTCTGGGCGGCGCCGCTCCCAGCACTTCGCGGGAAGTTCCACAGCGGCCCCGGCGCGGCGGCAGCAGGCGCTCTCGTGAACTCCCAAACGCAACAACTCGGTCGGGCAGCTCAGACGCCCTGGGGAGAAATGCGAGAACATTCACGGCAAAAGAGAATTAATGGAACGAAATTAAGGGCGACGTTGGTTTGTTTGGAGGAAAAGTAGTTGGGAAGGAATAGCAGAGAAGTCTTAAACCATCTGCAATGTGTAATATATGGGATGTGACTCTGGTACAATTTAAATATGAATACAACAAAAATATGTATTTTGAATTGTGACCTTTTTTATAATAAGTGTCATTAATAGGAGTCCTGTGGGGTCGTTTATTAATGATCACTTCATAATCCAACAATTATTAAGTGCTTGTGATACCTGCATTAAAACCGACAACGAAAACGTTAAACATGTTTATCTCAAAACTTCATTTTTTTGAGTTGTGCGAGAAAAGTAGCCCATGGCCGGTAAAATAGCCTTAATATATATACAAATCACCGAAGAATATGGTTTTCATTACAAACCAAAATATGGAATGGAAGGAATAACCGATACTCTCATTCCAAAACACGGCAACCGGCAACGCAACCACAGATCTTAAAAACAGTAGCAGGAATTGTCGTAAATGTATTCATTTTAAACTTTAGTACTCTACACTAAAGATGGCGGCGCCTCACATCTGTGATCAGACCCTATTCGATTCAAGAAAAGTTCGTTTGCAATGAGCATGGAGCAATGCAAGAAACGATTGTCCCTTCCTCTCGCCATTTACGTTCTGCCATTTGCAGTTACGTACACTCACATTTCATTCTGTTTCGTTTTGAGCACCCACTTTATCCTCGGCGTTAAGTTACGAAGACCGAATTGCCACTACAGCACCACTTCTCAGAAGTTTCGCAGGCACCCCACCGACAGCAGGCGGTCTCTTGCGTTCTCAAACTCACAAATTCTGCCAGAGTGATTCCAAAATCCCCGAGGAAGGTGTGAAACTGTGAATGTTCACTTCATTTCGAAATAGGACAGATGGATAAAAATAGTTTGACGTTGTTTTCTTTGGAGGAATAGTAGTTAGTAAATGAATTTCAGAATGTAGCACAGAGTAATCACTAATCAGCGCACAATTAAAACGTCATTTTTACTTTCTCAATTACCCCGTAAATATGTGTAAAAGAACGGATTTAAATTTTTCTAAAACTAGAAGATATTATGCGGTTCTCGAATCTCTCTAACATTGCATTTACTCACCGCAGTAAAAATAGAATCAGGCATCGTCGCAGTAAAAGAAAGTCAGTTATGTTTCTATAATTGTATTCCAGGTTAGTTTACATATTCCTTTTATGATGACTTTTTTCGGAGAAAACTGATATCCCGAACACAAAACAATTACAATTTATATGACATAATAAAATCGTACATGAGTACATACGGGTACATACCTGTAAAAGTCACCAATCACGGCGAATCTCGCTCTGCTCTTCGGCCTACGTGTGAGCACTTTTATCACCTATCGGTGAAGAGATCTACTGGTGGCAGAACTGGAATAACTGTATAGTTGCACCATCGGATTTACTAACGTGCGTTTTGATTGCTTTCCACCGGCCTTTCCCTCCAACCTTAACCACAGGGATATAGCAGTCAAGCACGGTTTTAGAAAAAGATGCGGACGTTCCCAAGTAATGAATTCACCCAGTCGCGTACATTGCTTTAGCGATTTCAGCAACCAGGAATCAGATCGATATTTACCAACTAGGAATCCGAAAACTTGCTTATATACTTTAAGATGTCTATGTTTACGAGGAGAAAATAAATTTTGCATTATAGGATATTTGAGAAAAGAAAAAAATTGAAATTTACTGCCCACTTTGGGGTCATTTGGTGTCTCTTCTTTGGTCCTAATCTTCCAAAGACGGAAGTTAGGTGACCCATCTCGATGGCTCCCCACTATTATCATGATGATGGGTTTTCTTTTGAGGGTATAACTAGGGTAGTTTCACATTCCTTTCCCTAATAAGATATTTGAGAAAAGAAAAAAACATTGAACTTGACAGCCATTGTGGGGTCAATTGGTGTAAACATGTTAAAATAGTGTTGTCCTCTAAATGACCTGTTTGTGACCAGTGAACCTGGTTTAAATTTCATTATTAATACCTTTTGGCATACGAGTATATATATATATATATATATATATATATATATATATATATAAGCTATATTTTTATAGCTAAAAGCAATAAAAATGGTATAAAATTATAAAATGGTAAAACATGATATAAATTTATTCAAGTGTATGATATTTCTAATTATTTAAAAGGGAAATGTAAAGAAAGTGACATAAGAAGGATACCAAGATATAGGTCACGAAATGAAACCAGAGCGAGTAGATATTGGTTAAATAGTGAGAGGCAAAAATGTAGACTCTGTAAGACGGAAGAAGAAAACAAAAATAAGAGTGAGAAATTACAAGCAATAATACATACACTAGTTTGCGCCTGGACAGTATAGAGTGATTCTGACTTAATCCGATCGTAAAACGGTCAAGTACATTGACCATGCCTTTCGGGAAACAAACAAACATGCAAAAAAATATAGTCAAACACATTATCTTTCTTTGCGCGTGTAAAACGCATGAAAGATTAGCGTTGAATGTGGAGAATTAAAGAAAAATTAATAGAATACAATTCAATGGATTGAAATGATTTAATCGTGAAGATTCTAGTGGTCGCGAAGATTGGAAAGGATTATATAATTAGTTGAGGTAGTCGTTACTGAAATCAGAACTAAGCTACGGAATTTTTATAATTTATTTTTCTATTTAAAACCTTAGCTTGACCCATGCGAAAACTTCGCACTTGGTAAATAATTGTTTTCAAAGTGAAAATTACTTCGTAGTAGAACCCAACTTCGAACGACCTGATAGTATTTTCGACACTATGGTCCCGAGGAGAATATCAATCAGTCCCGAGGAGGATTCCAGTGACCGTCTTCACTGATCGGTGGTTTTCTGTGGTTTCTCCGATCAAGGTGAGGGAAATGTTGGAGCAGTACCTTAACAAATGGGCCACGGACCGCGCGCGATCTTTCCTTCCTTTCCTTGTCACCCAATCCTCACCCCTTACATACATAAACTTATACTTAGACCAGTCGGGAGCTTAGAGCTTGTCCCGGCTGTGGTGGTGCGCCGCTGTTGGGAGATATCTGGTTGGAGAAAAACCCCGCAAGGCGACGAGTGGATCGGTTTCAGTTCTTGCCACCCAGCGGAGGAAGTCTATCACTGCCTGCGATAAAAAGCATGCATTACACTTACGGGACTAATGACCTAAACATTTGACGCGTCCGAAAATACTTATCAATTAAGAGGCCAGTCCTTGACTTGTGCGTTACTGTGTAGCTCATTATTGAGCGAGACCTTATTAAGCGCTGGGATTAAATTGCACAGAAATTAGGCACTCGCTTTAATTTTATCGTGAAAGGTTATTTGTGTCTTTTTCCTTCAATTTTATTTTAAATAATTTCGAATTTCTGGACTTTTCAGACCGCGTATGCTATAGAGACGGACCACGCAAAGGAACAAAATCTCTAAAAATGAATTAGAAAGATTTCATTTTGTAGAATACAGCTTGAGAAACAAAACTCATGCCACACTAGTTCTTCACCTGCCTCCGCCTTCTCCCTTCAATTATTCACATGTCGCCGCCAGTCCCCTCATCATTTCATCACCTGCTCCCACATAACCTGCACATGAACCCCACCTCCCCAAACTCTGTTTTCCAACAGAATTCACCTGTCCTCTCAAAATCAATGACCCCTTTGAGACACAAAACCCTGGTATTAAAATTGTACTCGTAAGTTGCATCGTTTCCGAGCTAAGCGCAATTATGTGTGTTGTAGTAATCTTTTTTTAATTTCATAATCTGGAAACATCTCTTTTTTGCATTAAGTCTGTAGATGACAGGGGAGCCATTCAGCAGTAACACAAAGATGTGTGTGAGAGATAGATAGATAGGTAGATAGATAGATAGAGAGATAGATAGATAGATAGATAGATAGATAGATAGATAGATAGATAGATAGATAGATAGAGAGAGAGAGAGAGAGAGAGAGAGAGAGAGAGAGAGAGAGAGAGAGAGAGAGAATAGTTTACAAATTTACTATTTGTGCGTAACTTATAATTCACAGTGAACGTCCCTCTCTTACATTAAACAAGATGGTTAAGAAGCAGTCTTAATTCTAGTACGCAACTTGTCCATCTAACTCTTCCATCTAAGAGATGCTTCTCTTTGCAGAGGGCGGCGCCATGGGGACGGTGTCGCGCAAGGCGCTGGGTGGCTCCATCCACCGCATCCGAGAGTTCGAGCTCGAGAAGGTGAGTGTGGATGAAACACACAAGAGTGTGGCTGGCTTACTGCTTACTCATCTCAATTTATTGCTCCATCTGTATTTTCAAGTCATAATCATCATTAGTCTGTAAATTAGTTCAGAATTTTCGGTGTGGTTTTGGCCTGACATCTGGCATGATGTTTAATCAGCCAGCCCAAGCACGTCTCGCCACAGTGTTAGGATCGATGGGGTTTGTCTCAAAGTCCGATTTGTCCAGAAGTCAAGTTTCATCGTTGCTCTTGTGCAAGCTGCAATATTGCATTGTGCGATATTCTCTGGAAAGCCAAAAATGTGAAAATGTTGTAATTTTAATGGAATTAAATAATTAGTCCAATAAATTTGTTCTCTTGCGACACGAAGAAAGTCGTTGAAATATGTTGTTTGGGCAAAATATTAATGAGGAAGTAGGCTTGTCTTCTTATGTTCTGATCTAAACCTTCATCGCAATGACAAAATGAAATATTAATATTTATTTTAATTACAAATTAAATAAAAATATCTCATAATAATGTAATTTAATAACTTACTGGCTGAACCTGTGCGATATAGCACAAACTAGTAGTGATACAACAGAACACAGTTTCTCTCATTATTTCTAAATTTGCAATTTTCGAAAATTCAGAGAGTTCAACACAAATGAGATCTGCGCCTCTCTTTTAAGCGTTTCTATCCGTGGAAAAAAGTGAAACAAATACGTGGAGCGTCTATGAGAAATTTTGGAGTGTTTTTTTATAAATAACATAGTTTTCAAACACATATTACGTAAAACGTTTTGTTTTATCTTTAAAAAATTGAACAGGACATTTTAAAAGAACTAATTTTTATAACAGATTTTGTAAAAGGCAAATTTCGTAGTTTTGGACTGTTAAAATGTTGCAATTTTCGAAAATACAGAGAAATGAAAAAATAATTAAAAATTATCCACATTTCATTCTAAATTATGGGAAAACTACTCACATTCACAAAACTTTTACATGACTTTATTTAAAGATCTGTATTTAAAAAACAGATTTAATTAAGAAAAAATGTCTACCTTCAATATTGTAGTTGTAGGAAAACTCCGAAAAAATGTAACTTTTGCTTTTGCAACTTTCCAAATATTGGGGATTTTTGGTCAACACAAATTTGACCTGCCCCATTCTCTTAAGCGTCTTTAAGGTATCGGAGGACAAAATTTAATTTTGTTAATTTTAATTAATTAAATGTGTTTAACCCACATTTGACAGATGAACGGAGAGACGGACATTTTACCGTGAATCGATTTTTCGGTACTAAGGACCCACAAAACGTGCATTTTGACTACACAGCGTGTTAGAAGAAGTAATTTTCCAAATGTAGGAATAATATTTTTCGTTTCCAGGGCCTTGCATTAAGTGTTTTTCTGACAAATTTTCGTTTTCCAGCGCACGATCTTCTTACAAAGTAACTGCGATAAAGTAAAAAAGACCTGTAAAAAATTACAAGAGAAAAGTACTACATGATCCAATGTAATACAGGAAACCTCCGAAACATTTTTCAGGGAATTCAGTAGATACTATTTTGCAAAAATAAATAACGAATTGGGAGGTTTACAAACTTGAACAGTATACATACCTGAACAGTATAGGCACAACTCAGTAATAACACAAATTTAAATAAAAAAGTTTCTGAAAATGTAATTGAAAAGTTTCGCAGAAAAAAATTGCTATCCACTGTAACTTAGAAAAGTAATGCAAGAAAATTGTAATTACTGAATATTTTTTGTAGACACATGTCAGACGCTTGTTGGGCATTGCGTTTTTGTACGCTCTTTAATCATAGATTTTAAAAACCATGAAACATTAACTACTGCCATAAGCAACTGCAACTCGCAAAACAAAATGACCAAGACAACTAGCTACATGACATGGAAATATCGTAATTAAAATATGGCGGTAGATAAGCTTTCATGCTATTAATTTTAATATATTATTAAAACTTAGTTTCTTGTTACAAACGGGTTGATGAGAGCAAGTGATAACACAACTATATCCCACTACCTTTCATTTAAAGCAAAAATTACGAAATAGTCAAATTTCTTTCTAGACGAAAAGTGTATTTTAAACTGTATTATCAAGTTCTAATTTTAAAAGATTTAGTGCTCTAATTACAGTTAATATTTCATTGTTGAATTTCCTCTTTTCTTTGTCTGTATAGATTTACATACTTCACTGCAGACAACAAAAACAGTGAGGAAACAAAAGATTGTTGAAGTCTCTTTGTGTGTCACAAACAAGTTTCGGTGGATATTTTCTTCTTTTGCCGTAGATGAGTTGTAATGTTAAGACTGGGCGTGTCTACTTTTCTAACAATCAAACAACATTTTTTCTTTAAATTATATGAATCTTTTAAAAAAATAATGTGGTGTTCCTAAAGAAATAGTGGCTCCTAATTCAGATTTCTAGGGCTAGGGTTGATCTGCCACCAGGAGCAAGTCCCGAAAAGATACGTTTCAGCCGAAAACAAGTGTGAATTACAAACAAGTATGAGAGAGACAGCTGAGAGTCGTGAAATCAGGAAATCGCAAACGGTGTGACTGATTAAAACAAGAAAGGGTTTATCTAGCTCTCTTAATAATGAATTGCTCATCAATAATCTTGATAAGGAAATTTTTATTTTTTAGTGAAATTCTTTAGCCTGTGGATTTTGCAAATATATCCTCAAATGTTAAAACTGAATTATTTGAAATATTTGGAGGTGTTTTCATCTGCTCTTTAATCTGTTTTGATCCAACAGAAAACTCAGAGCCAATTACTTACACTTATCCCATCGAAGAAAACCATCAATTAGTGAAGACCACACAAGCTATACTAGCAATCTATGAGGAAGTAATTAATGTATTCAAAAAATGTCATTTTTTCTTCTCAAAAAACATAATACCAAAATTGTCGCACTTTTTAATGGGACTTCACGTGTTTTCGTAATATGTTTCTGTACATTTTCAGTGGTTAAAATTCAGTATTTTTTCTCAGGTGTCCTTGGCTGTTCGGTCCCACTCAAACATGTTTCTTAAATTACTCGTAAATTCCGACATCTAACAATTTTTTTCTTAAAAGTGATTTTCATAAAACAATTAACAATTCTTTCTTTCTTATTATTTCATTCAAGGAAACCATGTTTTTCACTTACAGTGATACTTGGGTTCATTCGTCATAATGCACGATACGAGTCCAGGAAAGGGGAAATAGTGTTTAGAAAACGAGAGATATAAAAAACTACATTAAACGACCACAACGGGCCTCAAATTCAGATACCATTCGAACCCTTACTGAACGAGTTTATGGGATTAGAAAAATAGACATGTTCCTCGTGCTGAGTAGTAGAATGCAATTTTTGTGACCCTGGCTCCTTTTCTAAGCATTTTAATATTCTGTGTCTTTTTTTCACAAATCAGTGAGAAACATTCGTTTCTAATCTAAAAGTTTGTCTAATTGTGTGTATCTTATTGGGGGCGAAGTATTTTATCATAGGTTTAATCCCCCTTGATTACACCGCACCTCACTAACAACTGATAAACCATAAGGAAAACCTGCTGCTTGTAATCCTTTCCTCGATTTTATTGTGTACTTGACCTTGACGACCATCTTTGTCTTTAGTTGGCAACAGAACCCACCTACACAAGCCAGATTTAAGATAATAAGCACGAGGAAATATTTATTTACTTTAAAGACATGCATCGCCGATTTCGATTTGTTCATGTATTTACTGCATGTATTTAAAGAACATGCATTTTATTAATCACCAATTAGTACTTTTTGATATTGCTGAATGTTACTGAAATCTCAAGACGAAATGTTTGGCTTATTTAAATGACTTTTCCGCCGTGTCCAAGAAAAGATAGTGATCACTAACACCCTTACTACAAGACATTCTCTAATCTAATGAAAGAGACACACATTCCAAACCTTTTGTATAATAGAAAGTTATTTTTCAATGATTTTCTAATTTACTGCCAGATGCAGTGTTGTTATCAACACATCGTTTACATCGTGTGCAAATGTTAGATAATACCGTTATCATACTGATATTCTAATCCCGATACGATATATAAACAAAAAATAAGAAGAATATGATACACGCACCAAGAATTTTACACATTGATATACACCGCAAGTATGCATATTTGCTACAAGTTTATGAAAGCTTCATAAAATGATGAGAGTTCGCAATTACAGTAAACTCGACTCATTTTTATACACTCACAAATTCGATAAATTTAGAACAATTTACCGAGTGTTATTCATTTAATAAATGTTATGAGTTGTTCACCCTTCATACTGAGACATTATTCTCTACAAATGTAAAAAATTGCTAATGGAAAAAACAGCACACCGAAAGTGAATTATGTGTTACTAGACATGCCTTTACTATTATTGAGATTTGTCTCAGCTCAGGTCGTCACAGTCCGTTCCAATTTTAAATGTTTAAACACAGAGGTCTGAATATGTTGTTATAAGTCGGACCGTGTTCCTAAGTGTCAAGAAAAAGAAACAAAATTTGTTTTATTTCATGAATATAGCTGGACATTGGGTTATGCTTATTTAGAATTAAAATTGTCTATCCCAATATCTTCACCATATTTCACTATGTCATTTATTGCGTGAAGAGATGCCACGAGATTGATTGTGATATAATATCAATGGAATTTATCTTCTCCTACGATCCACAGTTGCTCACATTGAAGACATAACTGCGCCATACTTAATTTCTTCTTATTCTTATTCTTATTGTTCTTCTTTTACAAGTATTGGGAGCCAAAAGCCCATTCTGAGTCTCAGAACTGTTCTGACCACCTACTTCTATGTCTACCCGCATCTCTGTAATCCCTAGGCCTGTACAAGGGAGCTAACTTTGGTAGCATAGCTCTATCCTGTTTTCAAGCTAGAACACAGCATTACAGTTGCTATTTTTAATGTTATTTTCCACACTTAATATTTTACCTTGTCCTGATGTCCTCGTTTTGAACTCTGTCCTTCAAAGTTAGACCCAGTAGAGCTCTTCCGAAATTCATTTGGGAAGCCTCTGATTTTCTTTAATTTTTTCTGTGTCAAAATTTCACTTGTAAAACAGAGGGTGGGCTTAAATACCACATCTTGAAATTTTATTACTATATTTTTCAACATTTGATTAGAATGCGTTTTCATAAACCAATTCGACTGAATGCATTTACTTATCTTCTCTTGCATTTCGGGGTTGATGCCACTATATATTTTGCAGCTAAGATAAGAGAAGCTAGATGCGGTAGTTGTTTATTTCTTGATATTGTTATTTCTGTTGGATTTTGGTATTCCATACATCGATAATTTTTTAACGTATACGTTGAAGAGGCATATGATCAAAGCACATCCTTAACTTACTTTCAGAATATCTTATGGTTTACAATAATTCAAATACAAATAATACAAATTAATACTATTTTCGTTATTCTGGTACATGATTTTAATGTCATTTATCAAATTGCCTGGAATTCCATTGTTCTCTAAAATACACCAAAATTTTAACTGCCCACACTGATATATACTTTTCAATCGTCCAGGAACAGCATGTAAGGGAAGAGACTGTATTCTCTTCGCTTCTCTCGTATGTTTCAAAGTGAAAATTGCATCACAGCAACTTCTTTCCGTAAACCAAATAACCTCTTCCCAAAGGATTTTCTACATCTCTTTCTATATTGTGATCTACAATTTGAAATTTATCAATAAAGAAACCCCACGATAATTATCACAGTCTTCTTTTGACCCCTTTTTATATATAATGATTTTTAAAGATTTGTTTCAATCTGCAGGTACTTTGTACTTTTCTGCTTGTGATCGGGAATTATGCGTAATTTTGATGTAATCTGTTTTCGACAGCTATAATTTTATCACAATCAAAATAGACTTATCAATGAAATTTGTTTTGTGAAAGCATTTTGCTAACTTGCAATATACGTCTCTACGATTCATTTTGAATTCTGAGAAAGGTATCATGAATGAATACAAAATGAAAAAAAGAAGAAAAAGGTAATTTCCAGTTGATACAAAAATACTTCGTATTATTAAACTACAGAAGCATATCATTTAATTAGCTCCTTAGAATAAATAATTAAGGCTAGTAAATTAAATATATTTTATAATGATGAATTTCATTACGTTTTCATAGGTAAGTAAGACAGAGAGCAACAGAAATAGAAATGTGCTAGCGAAAGTGACTCCATCTTATGTGAGTCACGGGTGTTTTATCGAAGCGAGTGGCGGACCATGCTAACCGAGACTAAGTAAGACTCCACATTCGGCATATCAGCAAAACCTCAATATCTCCCGATAAGATACGAACCTCAAAGTTTAAAATAATGTACTAGGAAAAAGATAGCCTTGTGTTTATATATTTCGAGAGGGGTCCGAAGAGGGGTTAGCGAATTGGTGAAATGAAAATATGAGATTATTTCATTTGTTGCTGTAATATTTACTTCATCACGTTGTGTCTAGGCCTCGGTATTTATACGCTAGTACATCAAAAAAGATATTTTTGTAAGCCTGCATGCAGGTAAAAAAAATAATCTTCGAAATAGTTTTTATATTTTTCGAATGATCTCCTAAAGAACTTTGTTACAAAATGTTTATTTAATGTTTTATAAAAAATTACTATTTCATAATATATTCCTTATTTCTTTACTAAATAACTAACAACTTTATTGTGGAGGCCCTTCAATCCAATTTCGCTGTGAGATTTCATCAAAGAGTTGAGATGTTAGACTACCCACCTTAATAGCTGGCAGATAATTGGATATAATTGTTTTAGTAACCTTTCATTTTGTTTTCACTTATCGTATACCCGAATTGGATTTTTACAGTTTGAATTTCAAATATTAATGCATACTCTTTTCTCAACGTATTACATTTGATATATTATATTTCAGTTTTATTTCATTTTAAATAAATTGAAATATGTTGCTTGTGTATCAAGCCGTACAGAAAAATAAGGTGCGGTATTTCTAATAGACTCTCGGGTCGAATCCGCTATAAGTGGCCGGAGGGCTGTAGAAATGCACCAGTCGTGGGCAACGTGCCCATTTCGGCTAGAGGGAACAAGTGGCACGCAGCAATAACAGACGGACAGAGAGAGATAAACAGAAACCTGATACGTTATGCTGCCACAAATTGCCAGATGCACAATGAAGTAACAAGGAAGCTATTGATTAGAGGGGGCGAAATATTCCATTCTAAATTTATGTCAGCTACCATTCTATACGAAGGAGACCGCTGAAAACAGAATTTGTTTCCTAAAAGCATCTATTACACCAACTTAATTGAATGTATCGATGTTCATATGATTAAAACGCAATAGTGTAGGGTGAAAACCGTGTCTTGCACCTTCTGACCGAAAAAGAATGGTTCGTAAAAGGCGTGGAGATGTAAGAATTTTCACCAATAAAGATTCGTGTGCCAAATCTAAAATGACTTAACTAAGTCTATGAATGCGGGCAAAGACTCGTAGACAATCGATCTAGGGCAGAGATAAAACAATTAAATTACCAGCGGTGAAGATTGTTAGAAATTTCATTCATTTCCAGAAAAAAGAATCTTGTCAAACAGCTTCCCGTTTTCTCTACATTTTTCAGATGTACTGAGAAATTTTTGGAGAGAACATAAAATAGGTTATTGATCTCTTTCACGCAAGTGTATATTTTTGGAAGCTTAAACACATCTTTCACTGAAGACTGGAACTCGTCAAGGCGGCGTGGCATGACCCAACCGTTCGCCACGAGTTTCCAACATCTCGAGATATGAAGATAAATTGTAAAATTCTGGACACTTAATGGGAGATTGTGAGAAGCAAAACGTGATTATTTGCTGAGATATGTGAGGTCGGAATGCAATGATGAAGTTAAGATAAAATCATTAAAACATTAAGTCTGCAGTTTTTCTTCGACACGTCAACAACAGCATTTCCAATGTGTAAAATCACGTGTTTTGGGGATGGTACAAATTGTGAGATTGTATATTTTGCATTTAATTCGTTTCGAACTACTACTTTCATTAAGTTTTCTTCTACTCTATTTCTTCTGCATCATATTCTCCTTAACTAATTCTTAACAGACCAAATTATTTTTAGTTTCGATTTTTCATTTGCATTATTGTCTAGTACGTGATGCAACTCTTAACATAGCAATCAATAAAAGTTTGGTTAAATAATCTTTAGGAACACTAAAATCTAGCGTGTTCATATGGACTCCCTGGAAACTTATTAGGCTTATTTACGAGTATCTTATAAAAGAATTTACCAAAGTTGATAGTTTGCCTATTTATATATGAAAGTACGCAAAGGAAAAGCAACAATATACATGCTTGAAGTATGAAGATGACGAACAGTAAGGTTGTCCTGCAAGACAGACCACCCTCATCTATCAAAACTGATGGATCCGGAGGAGCAATGCAAACTGCAACAGCTAATGAAGAATCATGATTTTCTTGGAAAAACTGCCGATAGTTCTCTTGAACTGTTATATCTGAATATAATATTCAAGCCAATTTACTGAAAATAAAGTAGAATGCTAATAAACTTTACTCGTAATGAATATACTATTTACCTTTTAATTTTCACTCTTGAAGTATCCAGCATGTCCATATGATCATGTTCAAATATTTATCATTCTACAGAATGCACATGATATCCAAACTATATTTTAAAATAATATATTCGTATGATTAAATTACATAATGTATTTCTTATAATTAAACTTCAAATAGAATACAAATAATGCTATAAATTGAAGTTACTACATATTGACGTCCATAATATTTTAGCGCGAAATATCGTGTGTATCTCGGGAAGAGATTACAACAAAATAGTATGTTGTAAACCCTTCAAATAATAGTGGATGTATAGTCTGAACTTTCTTTGGTAACCTAAGTGACTGCGAACCTATAAGCAACAAATATTAGCACCTCATAGAGAAAGTAAATGTTTCTGATAATGCGTGTCTACGTGAATATTCTAGACAGTTAAAGAATGTGCACATACTCTAGTGAATATAGTATATTTACTATACTCTATTGTATTTGGTTAATGCCATATCGCTAACACTATGTGGACGAACTACTGAACTTTCGCAGAGAACTACGAAAAATGAGAAATGGTGCTTTAAACAGGGAAACATATAGATTTGTATTTCACGATACAAGCACAAAGTGAAATGTCTCCATGCCTCACGCGGTATTTAAATCCCACAACCCCGTAGTGAACCTTCTACCTATTGAACACTCGGCGTTATTTATAGCAACCAGGGATAACTAAAGTGATTTATAGAACAAGGGCTTAAAATAAGATTTTATTCACAAGTGAGGAAGTGTAGTCCCCAAGACTCCTAACGTCTCTTCGGGAGCTGATTCTCAGGAGTGAATACAATTTATTTACTCTCAATTGCCTTGCAAAATCAATCTAATAATCAATATTCAGTATAATAATCATAATTAATCTATGTTAAGCAAATAAAACCTTATATGAAATTTATTTAATTGCATATGTACTCAAATGGAAACAGTTTTCCTTTGTTTTAATGAGATCGTAAACGAAATGTATCAAATTTCCCCTCTGCAATATCCAAGGATTAAATTATTTTAATTAACTATAATAAAATGCTTGCTAATGTCAAAAATAACACAATAAAATGACTGTTAACCTAATTGAATTTTTAATTTATAGGAATTTAGCAGATCTTCAATTACTGAAAGGTTACCAAACTCCATGAGTGATGATTTAATGAGTAATAATAATAATAATAATAATAATAATAATAATAATAATAATGATGATGATGATGAAGTGAATGATGATTGAGAAGTGATGGAATGAAAGTCAGGGAAATTCCACATAGATTGGACGATTATCGAACCCGTAGGGCAGTGATGGAAGGCGTGTGTTAGTCAGTAAGGTACACAACAATAACATGTAATGAATGAAGTTTTACAAACAAACTTGAATGCATTTAAAATCACCATTTTTTATGTGTTCGTTGGTTAATCGAAACATTAAGCATTGGAATTAAAACGAGTTGAGTACTCTGCTTGTCAATCACCGAGGCGTCTCGGCCAGTCCACACTGGCGCTCCTCTTCCGTCAACGCCTGGGCGGATGGGCGGGGGTGGGGGTAGGGGCGCTGCCCGTCGCTCAGCCTCTGAGCAAACAGCGCCGGGTGGGAAGTGGGCGCGCGCTCTGCCCACGCCACCGCAGCGGACGCCGGCATTTGCTCAGCGATAGACGCGCCTGATTGCGGCGGCAGTGACGCGCGTGCTGAACCCAGAGCCACTATGGGGCTTGGCAATGCACCACAAAGGCCTGCGCACACAAGCGTTTTCATGCGCAAGCGACTCATCGCGAAGGGTGCTTTTTGATTGCACGAAAGAAAATGTTGTTTGACAGGTATAATTTTAGAAATGCGCGCGGAAAAATGCATGTGAGTGAGAGTATTGTTTACATAACAAGAAACGGTTATTAATAAGATTGTAATAATGGATGTGATATAATGGGGTAAAATGAGATTTTATTTCCCGAGTGAAAAAGTTTAGCTCCCGAGGTGACCGTTTATCATTATTTAAATATGCTAATTATCTCGAAAGAATGAATAGTACAAGATGATAAAGAGGCATCTTTCTCAAGTTGATAAAATATCTTTATTCATATATGATATTCGATTTAATTTAATTCCATTTTTTATTAAAATACAAAATAAAAATATGTTATGTTATGTCACAACAATTAGTTTGTTTCACTGCCGCTAGAAGCGCGTATGTCACTGCACGGAGCGCCCTATTCGCCCTACTCGTTCAGGAGAGAAGATACATTTTTGTCGCCCATATGTGATAAAGAGGTAGTAGCAGCATTTTTTGGGCAATTGAGAAACGTCTTTAACTTTATTAATAAATAAAATATGTTTACTCTTGAGTGTCATGCATTATTTTATTCCTTACAAACATGTAAAATTAAACAAGAACTTTTAAATAAATTATATAAATGTTCTACTTCTATGTAGGAGGTTGAAGTGACGTACTTTTTTTATGTCTTAGCGAGATGGTGGCAAGGAAATTGAACAAAATATCGCATTTCATGTAAATAAAAATTGAGTGAAATAAAGCTCGGAGCTGGGAATTATATTTTTGTTTAATAGAGAATGAAATAGTATTTGTTTGTTACCAGAAACAACAAAATCTGTGATCATTTACATTGCAGTAACGAGCAGCTCGTTCTTATTCAAAATAGTACATTCTGTTCTTTGGATACGTAGATTTCATTTCGTCAACTCATCTAAAATCACAACGTTTCAATAATTTACATTACCTTAAAAAAAGTCCCAAATTGACCCTTCTCGTGAAACTTTCGAGTGCTCCTTCACTGAAAAAGACGCCATTTTTTCTCCCAATAGGCGAGAAATATTATAAATCGCTTCGACCATAGCTGCTTACATTCCTTACAGTACTGAACATTTTATTTTTGTATGAATAACTTTAGACTGCGGTACTTCCATCAATTTATCGAACTTCATCGACATCTTTTGAACAGTTTTGACCTTTTGTAGGTAACCAACACTCAAATTGCGTTCTATAAACCTGTGGGATTCCGCAGCATCATCGGAGGGATCCCCTAGAAAAGAAATTATTAAATTTAAAGAGAATTTTTGGACAAAGAAATTGTTACTATTGGATTGTTCTTTGGCAACTAAGAAGCAGACTAAAAATGTATCATATAATTTACTCCTTTACGTAAATTGTTAAAATGAAATGCATAGTAAATATCGAAGTGTCTGCAGTAAAAAATGTTCTTTAAAGGATACCGTGAGCAAAACTTTTCTAGATTGCTCTTTATATTCCTAAAATCATGTGTTTGTATTTTCGGAGGCCATTTTTTGTCTCTCAATGTGGAGAAAAAAAGGGTTAGGAAATGCACACATTTTTGACTTCATTAATATTCAAGACGACATTTACAGAAATACGCGTTAGCGCATCATGACTAATTCTACTCCGATCTTTTTCGTCATATCTTAGCTATCTCCTAGAACATATTAGCCTGATTTGCCAATTCCTCCTCATCGTAGTAGTAGTAATACATAGATCGCGTGCGATCATTGGTGATCCCCCTACAAAGATATTCAAAGCAGTTGTATGCCAGCCTCTTTTTCGACCCAGACTTCTTTGGAAGCCTATCCCCGATGCAAATCTGGGGACCTTTCGAGCAGGCACGCGTTGTGGGCAGTTCCCTGATACGTCTGGGGTGTGACTCTTACTATATTCGCCAGATGTCGGTCTCAGTCAACAACATTCGAACTATCAGTTGGGAGAAAGTGAGATCCCGTTAGGGCTAGATATTGTCGGAAGGATTTAATTTTGCCGGGCATCCGCCAGGGTTTTTTTACATGACACAAGAATGACATGGCTACTGCGAATTCGCACGTTTACTTCGTAAGGTGAGAAAGTTATGAATCGCTCACCACAACCCCGCAAAGTTTAGGCAGTAAAACTCTTATTGCCGGGTTCTGGTAACGAAAAAGTGGATAAATCCTGTTGCTGTATGTAGAAAATGATTTCATCTAACCCGTAGTGTAACAAGAATCCTTGTTTTGTGGGTCATTGTTACCGAAAAATCTATTTAAGGCAAAACGTCTGTCTGTCCATCTGTGTCAACGCTAGCGCCCAAACCGTTCAGCCGATTTTCTTCAAAAATGATATTTCCCGATCGATCTGAACGAACTCGAGGTTTTGGGAGTTTAAAACAGATATTTTTATTTTTTAGTGTATTTTACACGAAGCTTCAACATTTCCAAACTTTCTCAGAAATTGTTCAATTTTTTAATTAAACATTGTCATCGGATAGCGTAAGCGACGCTTAAGGGAATGGCACAGGTATCAGATTCGTTAAAATCTGAGATTTTCAAAAACAACAAAAGTGGGTTTTTCGGGCGTCTTCGTACAACTACAGCTCCAAATGTTTTCTTCATTTTTTTTCATGTATATAAAAAAGGATCCTTAAAAGAATAGCGCGTGTCTCATTCTCCTTGAACTCTCTAAATTTCCGAAAACAACAAGTTTAGAAATAATACGAGAAACTATGTGATGTTGTAGTTCCCTAGTTTAATTTAATTTTACGGAGCATCATAGGAGAGAAATGTCGTCAGGGACGTTTCTTTCTGTGTGCAGTACACGTGAAAGTATGTTGGAAGAGCAGCTGAGTAGTATTATAATTATCAAAAGATCACAACAAATGAAATGTAACTCTCCGAAAATATTTAGTTTCTAAATTATCAGTTTCTTCATGTTCGTGTTATTTGAACATGATTGAATTATTATAATGCGTGATAAATTTGCGAGGTATTATATTCGCCTCCCCTCTACCGTTTCAACCCGTTAGTTGTTAAATATCCATGTTCGCATTCCTGAAACTGCCCGTTATCTAGTTTGAATGTGTGTTTTGATTAGATTAAAGTCATTTTCTATAAATACGGTCTCTCTGTAAATACTGTTTTTATATTTTAAGACTAGTGTATTTTGAATGGTAATAGAATGAGAAGCTTGTGATTGGGATCCGTTCAGAATAGGACCTAAAAAGAGTTTCAAGGACATTCAGAACAGAGCGGCAAAATACACGTTTCGGAGGAACATGCCTGCGCGTTTGGAATCACTAAAAAACAGACGAGAAAGGCAAGACTTATCCCACTGTATAAATTATACATTGTTTGGTCTGCATGACAGTAATCTAGATAAACAGAATTATTAAAATAGATTTGATCACGAACATAAAATTAGAACAAGAATACAAAGAACGGGTGTAGGTTACTTCGTAAACCGAACAAAGTAGATCAGTACAATTTGCCTGCGGTAATTTTTGAGCCATTTTCTTACTCACAAGAGATGTGCGTGACAATCGCTCAGTATTGCACGGAAATGTGCACAGAATGTAAATCGCTCGCCCCCAAATAGGTATATTAGTAATTTCCATTCAAAATTCAGATGTCTGCAAGCGCCATTCGGTGCTGGCAGGTTCAAGAGCTACACTAACAAGGTCTTACTCTAAACTTCGTGAGTCGAGTATAGCTGCAGTAGGAGATCATCTTTTGGTTTGTTTGGGTAGAGGTTGGAGTGTAAATAGTGTACATCAGTATTATGAGACGAATTAATTTTATAAATGTTGTAAAAATGGTAGAGACAAAGTTGCGACGCGACGTACTGAATATGAAAACGTTATCGGAGTCGAGAATATGGAGTTCGCAAAAATATTATATAGTGTAATTATTCATCAATACAATGGGAGTGACACAATTTTTTTTTAATATACGTAGATGGGTGTAATGATTTTGAAGGAGGAAGACTCCATCCCTATAATTGGCTCTTACTGCAGTACAAAATTGTAATCTCTAGAGCAACAGGGACTTTCAAGTGAAAATGAGTACGAACCGTTTCCATAAAAAATTTCAAGGCCCAGTTATTACAAGATAACGATGACAACATACTGGAGAACATTTATGAAGACTATTACCTTTGCGGCTTCAATTTCAATACCAAACATGAGTTTCCACTTCTCATACCATTGAAAGTAAATTAAATTGCAATTTAATATTAGTTAATGTGACTCGCAAATGGCGAGATCGAGCTCATTTCAAGGGAATTAGGCTGTCATAATTAAAAGCTTTAAAAGTTCATGTAATGTCACAATTTGATAGGACAAGCAGATGGATGTTTAGTCCACTATTAGCATTTGCAAATGTGGGCACTAGAAGTGTTTAAAATGATCGCGTGTACAATTTCAGAGCTTCGATTTATTTTATCAACAAACTTAAGGTCGCTTATAGCATTTCTTCCTAGCATTCGTCATAAGTAATACTTACAAGTAGATAATAGTATTCTTCAGAAGGCGCAAGGATTCGTGGAGGAAGTGAACAAATACGTAATAAATGGGAGTGTAGACAAAGAAAATATTTGAAATAGTGACGAAAATCAATCTCATTATGAAATGTCCTTATTAACACTCTTAAAGAGAAGAGAAAACTTCAGTTGATGTGTTGCTGTCTCTGCATAGCTACATAGCTATGAAATTGATGTATCACTACAAAATAGTGGTGACTGAGGGATCTGACCAGCTCAGTATCTGTTTCTAAGAGACTCAAGACAGTTCTGGCCCGAATGCTTCAAAGCAACTGGAAGCAACGAATCATTCATGTAAGGACAAGTCAAAGTTGAAAAATGGCGAAAGAGCATATGAAATATGTTCTAATTAGAGACCTGAGACCTTGGTGAACTCGCAGGGCCTATTGCTGTAATATTCGTGACCAAGCCGTGATCGTTTACTTTCGTATGAAACTTATCTGAACCAGGATGTTACACTAAAGATATTGTTACCGAAGACAACAAAATATTCGCAACGTCTTGATGAGTTCATTAGGCAATATGAACCCTACGTGTGAAAGATCTTTATTTTTTATGTCTACAATGTGCAACAACAAGTTGCACAATCTTGACTTTTTTCACGACTTCACTCTGTGCTATGCAATCGACTTTCTGTACCGAATTGTAAGTCTATGATACAATATGGTCGGCAAAGGCAGGTTATGCCATTGAAATACCAATATCATTGTTTTAAAAGGTAATTAGTATGTTTGTTGATAACTGATTGCTTGAAGTAAAGCGGAAGAAATGTTGAATATGAAAAAGTAGCTTTAGAGTGTCGTGCATATCATTCTGTTCCATTTTATTTTGACCACTTCACTGAAATCCCACATCCGCATTCCGAAAACAGAGTAGACATGCAATATAGTCACACACTACAAAATGTGTGTTTTTGGTCCTGTTTTCCATGAAAATGACTATCATGAGAATGATGTAAAGTCAAAAGTGAAAATGGATATATATATATATATATATATATATATATATATATATATATATATATATATATATATATATATATATATATAGAGAGAGAGAGAGAGAGAGAGTATACTGTCTCTCCCTGACCCTCCCCCTCCCTCTTTCTCTCTCCCTCTTTCTCTCTCCCTCTTTCTCTCTCCCTCTTTCTCTCTCCCTCTTTCTCTCTCCCTCTTTCTCTCTCCCTCTTTCTCTCTCCCTCTTTCTCTCTCCCTCTTTCTCTCTCCCTCTTTCTCTCTCCCTCTTTCTCTCTCTTCCCCTCTCTCCCTCTCCCTCCATCTCTCTCCCTCTCTCTTCCTTTCCATCTCTCTCTTCCTCACCATCTATCTCTTCCTCACCATCTCTCTCTCCCTCTGTCTCCTTCTCTCCCACTCTGTCTCTCTCTGTATCTCTGTCTCTGTCTGTCTCTCTCTCCCTCTCGGGTTATTATTGCTATTCTAATATCCTTTCTTCTATACTATTATGAAATGATTGATACTATCTATGTCAATAATGTTCTCACGTGTTAGAAAATGTAGTTAGAAGAATAGTTCAAATAAATAAGTCACTTATAAAAGCAGAAACTTATAGTCACGCTGACAGACGTATCAGCGCTGTACCAAAATTACTCAATCGAGAAATGTGAAATTTGGAAGGTATATTCCTATCGCGATGAGTGTGACCACAAAGACCAGTTTTTTAAATTATTTCCCTGAATGAGTCAAATGGTTAAAAGAGATATACACATGCTTCCGAGAGTTCCTCTGCCTGTTCAACAAAAAGGTAATACTATCCGAAATGCATCCAGGCCATGCGTTTTGCGGGGCGGGTGTGGCAGGGGCTGGTAGATGGGCGAGGTAAGGACGAGTGTGGCGGGCAGTAGCAGGATGGCGGATCATGGAAGGGTCGGTGGGGGGGAGATACAAAGCAGGACGAAATGAAGCGCGGTGGGGCGGAGAGGAGTGGGCGGAGTATGGCGGGGAGGGTAGAGCGGGATGGGGTGGAGCGGGCGAGGAGGATTGGGGCGGGAAGTACCGGAGCGGAGCTGGACGGAGTGGGGCAAAACGGAGCAGGGTGAAGGTATAAATAAAATTAGTTCGATTTACACAACAGACGAAATTCATTTCTTTTCCTGTCTAACACACGATTGTGGTAAAAAAAATATTCATATATTCGTGGGCAACTTCGACGTACATTAGCTACTCAGATACAAAAAAGGTTGGAAACGCTGATCTTTGCCTTCCTTCATCAAGAAACTTTCCGAGTATTAACGCAATGTGAATGAATTTGTGAATGACTTTGACTCACATGCTTACATCACAAGTCAATTCTATTTTCATGAGAGGGCGGTTGGAAGAGTGAACAGAGGGAAATTGAAGTGCTTTCTCTTAAAAAAGGATGAGATTTGTGTTCCAAGGTGGTGAAGCAGAGGACGTGTAAAGCCAAATTTAGAGATGGTGTTCAGTAGAGAGGAATGGCGGTAACAGAGGCAAGGGAACCAGGCCAATAACGAGAACTGTACAGCATCGGTGGATTTGAGTTCGGAGACCGCGTTGCAAGGCGGCAGGATCGGGAACTGGGTGAGCCAAGAGTTTTCGGCAGCTGCAGGGGAAGAAGGTCGCCGGAAGTGGAAAGTGTCAGTGGCTCGTGGCGGTGCAGCGGGAGCGTTGATCCCACTTTAGAAGATGAAGCTATGCTGCGAAAGACACGATGGAGACGGCCGAGGCGAGGCGAGGCGAGGCGAGGGGCGTTGGAAAGGGGATCGTTGTCGTGGCGGCGTGCCAGTTGCCGAGGCGGGAAAGCAGATGGGAGCGAGGGCGTGTGGCGCCGCCGTCGCCGGGGGCGGAACGGCCTCCACGCTGCGCTTCGAGGCGACGCAGCCGCCGCCGCCGCCGCCGCCGCCGCCGCCGCCGCCGCCGCCGCCGCCGCCGCCGCCCGCGGTCGCTGCCAGCCGCCAGACGTCGCCCACGACAGGCTAAGGGCTGCGTTCCACGGAAATTACATCGCTCAGTTTCTTCCAATGACACCGTCCCCGTTGTGGAGACGGTGACTCGCTCTACGGTCCCTGCCTTCACTGTGCCTGGCCGATTTCCATTTGGGAATTTGATATCCTCGAGTTTTTGTAATTTCATGAGAATCATTACTTTCAAATAGAGATGTGACACATAACTCTTCGAAATGCCGGAGTTCTTTAAGAAGTTTTGTATTCGAAAATTCCATTATTTTGTATCTTTCAAGAATTGAAATCTTTGAATCTCTGAATTTTAAATATTTTTATTTAAATATTGTTATACTCTATGGTTCTTCATATTTTACAAAATTACAAGCGGAAGTACCCACATTTCCCGGTTAATTAAAAGAATAAGCTAGGTAAGAAGGAATGAACTGTTTTCCCTATCCCCACTCTGCCTCGCTCAATTCAAAACTGTCCCGTCCCCTGCCTTGCCTCTATCCATCCAACCACGTCCCAAACTCGCCTCGCCCCGTCGTGCCCTGCCATATTCGCTACAATTATCGTTGCTACCACCATTGTTACTATGTGTAAGATCCACATGAGATGCATTGCGGGCTGCATCCTCTCAGCAAATTTCTAATAGCAGAAACTGAACTGCATCATTACCGCACATTAACGGTCCACCATTAAGGTAATGCGTTGGGATCATAAATGGGATCATGGTCCACGTACGTACCAAGATCATTAAAAAGATTGAATCGACTTTGGCGAGTCATCCGTCAAATAGCATTACTTTCGGTAAATTTCGATAAAATGTCCGATACCATTTCCTTAAAAAAATGGAACATATGAAAATAAATATACAGTTTTCTTGAATAAAAAACATTTATAATAAAATGAAAGTTAGAACATTCACGTTTGTGAAAGTTTTAATTTGGTGAATAATATTAATTCTTCATTTCTAATAAACGAATGGTACTTCCCTAACGAGAAACAGAGTGCTAAAAATGACATGGCGGTCATATTATGCACAGTCATAGTACACGTTTTGAATTTTCGTGAAATATCCGAAAAAATATTTTGAAAATAAAGTTTGATTTGAATATTGTCGCCGATGAAATCTTTTGTTTGTAGTATCCATCGAGAAAAATCCATTCTCCATTTTTCACGAAATTGACAACGCAGTCAGTTGGATCCTTTTGTTTATTGTTAAGTGTGCTGACAAAAATCTTCAGTATTTTCAAAGGTCACAGATTTGCAGAATTTTAATGTATCTACTTTACTATTGTTATACTATGAATTTTCTTATTAAAAGTACAAAATGTGATAAAACATGACTGAAGAGACGTATAATGCCGAAGCTTGTAGAATAGGGAATGTAAATCTTGAACACAGATCCCAAAATATTCGTGAAAGAAACTCTTTGTGTCTGACGAGAGGAACAATTTGTTCACTGTACATAAGGAGAACAATGCACCCTTTGACAACTGCCCTACTTGAGGGATACAAGAAATGGAGAAGATATTGTTGAATTTTTAACACTTCCTTCCAATCGATAAAAGAACAAATTGTACAATTATAATGTTTAGAGTTTAGACACAAGATAGGTGTAACAAGAAAGAATTGCCTCCTTTCATTGAAATCTAAATTTAAAGAGTCACGAAAAGTGGTGTAAGAGTCAATGGACGAAGAATTAATGGCTTACAGGTCAGTGGCACGCGCCTCTTACTCCCAAATCCGTATAATTTGGGAGGACGATGATGGAGGCCAAAGTAACTGGCAGATGTGTGTCGTGTCATATCATGTAAAACAAGGTGCGACCTTGAATATTTCCCTCTTGTCTAGTGGCGACTCCAAACGTCGAATGGTGACAGTGCAAGTAAAAGCCAGTGTCTTTTTCCACGCAGGTTTTGCAGTCTTGGTTTAAACTGCCCTCTTTTGAACATACCTATAATACATTACGTTATTATTACTACTATTATTATCTATACTTCTATATCTATACTAATATATAAAGACAGAAGTGCGTTGTCTTTCCGCGCGGTAATCTCTTAATCTACTGAACCAATTCCCATGGAACTTTTGTGCTAGCATCCTTTAAAGGCCTGGAGTACTATAGGCTATGATTTACAAACATAAACAGTAAAATATTTTCAATATAATTACTTTTCTGGACATTTTTTTCGCCTAGCTTTACATCATAGATTCAATAGTGCATCAATACCAATAGTTTAGCTGCGCGCCACCAGAGGATGACGTCTGAGATCTACAACTGATTTCATCAATTCATCAAATCCAAAAATTTGTACTGTGTGTTTAGCATCGAAGATAATGAGGCCTGTCGGGATCGAATTCGTTAGCCGACTGCTTTCCCCGAAGGTTTCCCTGGTTTCTCTAATGGCTTCCCCTGACCCCTGACCCCTGACGTCCCCTGATCTCACTCAATCCTTCCTTCCTTGACCCTTCCCCAATCTCCATCCTTAAGACCGAGCGTTGGGCTGATCACCCACTCTCAAATCCCCTCAAAATCTAGAAAAACCTCGTTTAGTGTCGGAAATAGGCTAAGGAAGAACTGTAAGTGCTTTTGAGCCAGCAAAGGAAGGTTGGGTAAATAAACTGGCATGTCTGTGTTTTTATTTACCATAATTATTTATTAGCTTTTATCATCTTAGCACTTTTAGAATAATCATCTTAGCTATTTTTATTTATAAGCACCGAGATTGTCTCTTGGACTCCCTCGAGCAATAGTATCTGTACTGCTCTGGGTTGGGCTCAAAGGGCAATTCGCCGAGGTGTTATGAGAATTCTCCATTGAGTAGATTGATAATTATTTTTTCCACAGACTATTAATCATGCCAAAAACATTAACTGAGCGCTGAACGGGATGCAGAGAAACAGGGGTGAATCCAGCCGATCATTTGGGGGAGAGCATCGTATGTTTTTGTAAAATAATAAATACATTTGTTATTATTTTTATATTATTTATTTACTGTAAATATGATTCTATACAATATTATTGTTTAAATAATTATATAATTTGAACATAAATAAATATTTAAATAAATTTTGCCAAATAAAGGAAGGTAAACGAAAACTCTGGGCCATTTGCCATGGCCCCCATGCCTCCCCTTGGATCCGCCAGTGCCGGGAAACGACACATGTAAACACATCTTTACTTTTCTACACATTATTTTACCTTGCAAATGAATTCGTTCTGTATCGTTGACGCTTCCCTTCTTGCGGGCTTGGCGATCATGCATCCACTTTTTACTTATTTCTCTATTAATCCGACTGGGCAATAATTGACAATCATTTCTCAAATTTTCGGTTCAACAGGATTTTTCCATGTCCAGACAAGGGTCGGGTTCCTGAGACACCTATTCAAAGGAGCCTACTGCGCATGTGAACTTTCCTGTTGAAAACCGAGATCTCAGTCCGCCGCTTGCTTTATGATATGTAGAGTGTACGTATGTATATTATATAAAAATGTTTAATTTGACTGCTATAAAAATAAACTAGCGTTTTATTTGCTTAAAAACATCTCATCAAGTAATGAATGACTGTAAATACGCGAGTGATTTAATTGCACAGAAGTAAGCGGATGTGAACCAAATTGTTATGTGTATATAAAAAATGTGTAAACCCCTGAAACGCATACATGCCTAACAGGACAAAAATATTTTTTAATTAAAAATTTGGTTTATCTTCGAGGTGTCCTTGCGTTCACAGCGTCTCTTTGGCAAGAGCATCGGGCGCGGGCCGTCATGAATGAGGGCATGCATCCGGGTCCATCTTTATCTCCTCGCCGACGCCTCACCGCGTGGAGCGTACACACACGTACAGAGAGGCCTGCGAGCGCTCTCGCCCATGGGAACGCTCCAGATTTGCTCGCAGGCGCAGGCGTCGCTTTTGCACGGTCGTAAAAAACTTGATTTTGCTTATCGCCACCAAGAGATAACTTCGCGTGACAGGGCGTTGGACGTTCTTACATATTCTGCGGGGAATAATGCGAGCTTGGAGCCTTCAGTAAATTCAGTTTTCCTTTTTAAAAACATTTATAAATGAATCTTCAGATTTCAAATTTTTTAATGTTGATACCTTTGTCAATTAAAACAGGGTATAAACACTTTATACCCTGGTTAAAATACCCACTTTGTACAGGGTATACCACGTAATACCACTTTTTGTATAGAGAGACTACATAGGTTTATGGGAATTTGAAGTATACTGCACTAATTATCATCGACTCATGGTTGGACCAGTATTTGTTTCTTATTGTAGATTGGGCAATAAAGAAAATTGAAGTAAGGATGCAAAAGGTAAAATCATCAAATTGTTCAATACTGGATAAATAAACACTGGTACTTGTTGGCAATACTGCTTTTTGTGAAATAAGAAAAAATGAAAACGGATGTCACGGGAAATTATCCTCTATCACTAGAGTCTAAGTTGTTATCAGTGTGCATTCCATTTATTATTTATTTCGTCTCGTTCCGAAACGGAAAGAGATCTCTTAGCATTATATCAACTAACTAGCTGACCCGGCGAACTCTGTTCCGCCTTAACAGCCGGTCCCATCTTTTTCTCGCGTCGCACTCACTGTGAGAAACTGTACTATCCTTGTTGCACTCGTGATAATAAAGCAATTGCATATTTTTGTTTTTCTCTCAAACAAAGAAGAATTTCAAAAAAACGCTCTAATATTAAATAGATAATTAAAAAATCTATTACGTAGCAGGGCGTTTTTTTGGAATTGATTTTTGTTTAAGAGAGAAATACAAAGCTGTAATCATAGGGACCGGTTGTTAAAGGCAATAAATAAGCAGATTTTGGAATTTATGAAGTTAAATTGGGTTACAACAGGCAACAATGACCGCTAACATGCGAAATCACGCGAAAACGTGCAAAACGTGCGTTCTCACATAGGAACGCTGTCGAACGGGATAAACAGTATCCTATGTCCGTTTCCTGGCTCTAAGCTTCCTGCTCATCAATTTTCAGCCAAATTGGTACAGCCGTTCTTGAGTTATAAATAGTGTAACTAACACGACTTTCTTTTATATATATAGATTTCCTAAATTTATTTGGAGTTTCATTTTCACATTCCTTATTCTACTTTTATGCCTAAGAGCATTCACGTAAAACTTTGTGGTTGTGAAGTTGATCAACACGAAAAACTGACGAAATGTCTGTTATCTTCACGTATAGAAATGTATTATCATACAAGGCAAATAAACTAATGGCCGAAATATGAGACTTTTGTAAGTTTAAATATATTGATGCTAATTTAATATAAGGTTTAGTTGTGAAAGAAAAGAAATAAAAGTTTGGCATCACAACCTTCCTAGATAACTAAATTAGAGAATTTCTTTTCTTGAGATGAAATTTCGCTTTCGCAAAAATGTAAATCAGAAAAAACTCTTATGTATTCAAGCACTATATTTATCAGGCACTTCCGACACGTACCAGTGTAACATGCCCCAATACAAAATAGTCAGAATTTTTAGTTTTGAAAAAATGACTGCATGTGTGAGTGGCCAAGGGAAGCAGCAAGCCGCAAGTGGAGTACACAGATATCAAAACCCAGACAGCCGACTCTAACTTAAATACATTATGAGGTGTCATGAGGCAAAGCGTGAGCCTGTGCCAGTACACAGGCCTCCTGTACTCGCGAAGCACCCGCCTCCGCCCCTGAAAATCTTCTGGCAGCTGGTCAAAGAGCAGAGAATTGCATCCGGCACGCAGCGCAATGTCCTTTAATGCAACCCTGATTGCCTCTGGCCGACCAGAGCGGCGCCGTCTGCACACCAGACTCCAACTCTGCCTTCAACGTCACCATCTCTACCGACACCAGTTCACTACCGATACCGTTGTTACGAAATGTAAATGTAGAGCTTGATACGAGTTTATCCACTCGTAAGATATACAACCATTGAAGTATCTAATTGAGGCGAATTTGTTTTGGGAGAGACTAGCTTGAGTTCGAAACAAATGGGCGCATGAATATTAAGTCGTGATATTGAAAGTCAAATACCTGCCCAAATACCCAAATAGTAGTGTCTTCAAGTGATTAGAAGATTGGTGAAACCTTGGGAAAGGTATTACATACAATTAATCGGTGCTCAAAATACGAAACAAAATATTCACAGAAGCGAAACTACTAACAACTAGCCGATTGATTAGCAATCCCGAACTTACGAACAATATATTTTCATTTTGTTGGAAGTTTTATCTAACAATCTTCAAGAGTGAGGAGAATGGACAGCAACTTGGGGTCAGTGGAAAGCAGTGTTAGCTGAAATTATTAGAAATACTCATGATCGAGGGCACCCACGGGAGCAAACATTGTTGCGACACGGAAGTTCATTAGATACGTAACAATCATCACCACGATTGCCGACTCCGTCGTTATGGTTGTATAGCTTACGAGTTGTTACCACTGTCACCACAACTACCAACACCGTCACCACAACTACCAACACCGTCACCACAACTACCATCACCGTCACCACAACTACCGACTCCGTCAGCACCACTACCATCACCGACACCGTCGCTCTACCGTCACCGTCGCTCTCCCGACACCGTCGCTCTCCCGACACCGTCGCTCTCCCGACACCGTCGCTCTCCCGACACCGTCGCTCTACCGACACCGTCGCTCTACCGACACCGTCGCTCTACCGACACCGTCGCTCTACCGACACCGTCGCTCTACCGACACCGTCGCTCTACCGACACCGTCGCTCTACCGACACCGTCGCTCTACCGACACCGTCGCTCTACCGACACCGTCGCTCTACCGACACCGTCGCTCTACCGACACCGTCGCTCTACCGACACCGTCGCTCTACCGACACCGTCGCTCTACCGACTACCGATACTTTCACTCTAACGACATCGACACTACCGACACCGATGCTCTACCACCACCAACACCCTACCGCCACTGCCACTACCGTCACCACCACCACCACCGTCGGCGCTTCGGGCGGCGGCACAAGCGGAGACGCAAATAGCGCGCGTAGATGCAAGGTGGGCTGGGAAGCGACAGAAGCGGTGGCCGCGGAGGCGGAGGCGAAGGCGGCGGTGGGGCTGGTCGATCGGTTGGGCGCGGATACAAGATGTGCGCGCCCCGTCGCCACGCCACGCCGAGCAGAGCCACCCGACGCATATAAATACGCAGCCGATGGCCCGCGAACCTCGTTTGAGAAGGGGAGAAGCAAATGTAAGCATCATACATACGAGATGACAAGCGGCGGTTCGGGGGATTTGAGAAATTGAGTATTCTTTCAATTATCGATTTCACTACACTTTCCTTCTCCAAGCAACCGATCACTTTTTCTGGTTCTCTTGTAGTTCAATATCTTCGATCTTTTCCTCTCGTTTCACTTCATTGTTATCTGCAAGTGGCTGTCTACTTGTCTGCCTAACCTTTTTGTTTATGTTTTTACGAATTATTTTTTCTACATCACTCAACTTGTGCGTCCTAGGGTGCGAATGACGTAATTTCGACTTGGCAATTTCATGAACTGAAACTTTTCATAAAGGTCTCTGGCTTTTCCTTCTACGTTTCATTGTCTTATTTATAATCACTTATCTTTCTCTTTTTCGACATTCAAACACTTCAATTTTTCACATAACCATTTTTTATTGAGAGGTTATTTAGAGTCGTCTTTGCGACTATTTTCAAGCGTTCCAATCCTTCTCCATATGATCAAGCGTCTCTTTCCTCAACATGGCCTTCTTATCATCTTCATGACATTTATTTGCTGAGCAAAAGTCGGAATTCACGAAGAGATAAACTGAGGGGAAATATATAGAATCAGACAGGAAGAACGTGGTGTGAAACGAGACAGATATTAACTAAAAATATTACAATGTTCTTTTCATGAATATGGAATCTATTACTTGTATATTCGTTATAGTAAATTTAGCTGAACCCTTTGAATCATTGTCGCCCTGCTTGATGCAACCGATTTGACGAATATTGTGGCTTACAAGGTTCCTGTTGCTACCACTCTTGTAATCATGATGCCACATAAATATTTGCTTGCGAATAAGGTACTATTTAGAAGGACAATAAAAACAAACTACACCATTGTGAAGGAAATGAAGACAAGTCACCGTAACTAGCAGAGACGAACCTATTACACCGAGAAGAATATTCCAGGAGTGTTTAGAATGCGGCTGGTCATGGTGAGTTCGATGAGAGGATGAGAGGTGCGACAAATGCTCTTGGCAACCTGCGAGGATTGTATTTCCTCAGCATCAAAATAGTAAGTTACGAATCGACTCTATTGTAACTTCTTAGCTTGGAAATCGTAAGTTACGAATTTAGTTTGTGTCTTCCGGGAGAGAGTAAGACGGATTAGATGGTTAGACTGCAAGTGAATACGAAAATTAAGAAAGAAGATCTATACAAGAAAGCAATACGAATAAGCGTATTAAATTTAAAAGAAGAAGAAGTTGATTTTGATTTCTATCTAAGCGAGCGCAGCGCTATGGCAACAGCGAAGGACACACTTTCTGCCTGCCGGAAAACCGTTACCGAGAAGCGCATTTCTCATTAAATGTACAATGGCATTGCTAAACTAAAAGAAATATTTTCACATTAGACATTTCTACTACCCAAGTTCTAAATAAAAAGAAACTTTAAATATTCAGTTGTCTGGTTCTTTCATTACCCGGACCTAGTAGATAACAAATAATATCGTAAGAATAAAAATTAAGTAATAAAAAATACAAATAGTGTGGTCACAACTCTTCATGTCGGATATTCTTTCAGGCTAAGGCCACTACCCACCCTAGAATTACGGTGTTGGGGAAACCGTATTCTAATCCCAATGCTCTCAGAAGAGTTGTTCTGAAGAGTTACAAGCATTCAGAATATTGTCATGTGGCTTATCAAAGGAAATGTATACATTTGAAAGCTTCAATTCTACCGTTCCATTTTTATAGACTTATAACACAATTTTGTAGTCGAAATTACCCTACAAATGGAGATTATTCCATTAACACTATAGTATATGTTACATATAACAAAATTATCCTATAAAACCTTAATTATTTTCCTACGGGGTGGCAATACTGAAGATGAACCCGTTACTTGCGAATGATCCAAGCCGTGCACCGCATACTAACCAGCGACGTCCAGACGATACTATCTCTAGCGACCTGTGTTATTCATCATGTGTTCCGTGGGCCACCTCATTGGCGTCACGTTTAGCTGTCATTACAGCTGCTTGTGGCGTAGATCGAGACGATGGCGCTGGGGCACATGGTTCGCGCGACCGCAGTTAGTTCGCAGCAATAAAGAACACAAAAATACACGTTTTTGGAGAAATTTCTGAGAATCACCTGAGTACAGTACACCAGTTCGCAGCGATAAAGAACACAAAAATACACGTTTTTGGAGAAATTTCTGAGAATCACCTGAGTAGGTCCGAAAAATATCATTATTTCCCCACCAGAAGATTAGGACGCGACGATTGGAGCTTCAATTCTCTCGATTGGGGGACGGGAACGTATCCCATTGTGCGTGAAGGATGGACGCACGGACACACGGACAGAGATTTCTCGAATACAATACAAGGATGCTTTTCAATGTACTCTTTTGTTCAAAAACTTTAGAAATTGATGAAAAAATAATACTTCATTTAAAACAATTAAAATTATCTAAAATTAAAAATGTTCCAAAGAAAAAAAGAAATATGTTTCTCCCTTCTACCAAAACTTAGGGCAAACTGCATTATTTATATCTCAAACCGTTTTGAAAATATTTGCTGTGGCTAATTTAGGTGGTTAATCCTATTTAATAGCACTTTTGAATGCACATTCCATACGTAATTTTCTTTAAATTACATTAAGTTCCCTAAACACTAACCCTGTAATATTAGATTAGAGTTGCCGCATCTCTTATTGATGTCAGAACCTTTTTTTTTTCTTTTAATAATAGAACTCAAGTTAAAAGGGTCAGTCAAAAGCGTCACGACGGTGGACGGTGACGGTGACGGTACGGTGACTAACGATTTTACGAAGAAGCTCATGCATTCAAAAGACTAGATAACAAAAAAAAAAAAAAAGACACGCGTGAGGAGTAAAACCGGATCAGTAATTACTTCCCAACCACGAACAGCGTACAACAATCATGACGAACGACGTCAGTCATATTTCACTTTCCACGGGCCAGTCACGGGCGGAAGGTTCCCCGCGCGCGCGGAGGCCCTGCATCCCGAAGCGCTTAATGAGCGGCGTCGGCGCCGCCTGGCCGGCTCCCAGCGCCTCGACGCGACGCCGCGCCGCGCCGCGCCGCGCCCAGGGATTCCGCGCATTGTACCTGAAATAGGCAGCGACCGGGCTGCGCTCCCTCCGCGCCCTCCGCCGCCACCGCCGCCCGGCCTTGCCGCCAGCGCCGCCATTGTGCTCGCGAGGCCCTCCCGTGCCCGCCGCGCGCCCGCCACCCCTCGCTTGTTCTCCACGCAGCGGCGCACTGCCGCCGCCATAATGGAAACCGCTGTCGGCCATGACACTTCGACGCCTTCCGTCGCTCGAGATTGATGACGATGCGGGGCCTTGTGAAAGGCGGTGCGCGACGCCGCGGGGTTGTCGTACGGAAATCGCGTGCCGGGCTTAGCTTGGTCGTTACTCTGGTGATGAGATAACGCCGTGCTCACGTAACCGCGGCGAATGCCCGTGACCTTTCGCGTTTGCACTCGAGCATTGCTTGGGCGGAGTCTGAGTTGGGCGAGGAGAGATTCGTGTGTGGCAATTTGAGACTATGAATTCAGTTGCGAAAGCATCATCAGATAAACTAGTATTTCCGTATTTTGGAAATGCTGGGAATTTGCTAAAATTACACATTACATTAAGTCTACTCTCATAATTCCTAGTCTCTTGTCTGACTCTGAAAGGGTTTTGAAGGGTCGAACTTCTGAATCCAAACTACAACATAATTACATTTTAGGGTACGTGCCAAAGCATCGCATTGTTTAAAAATACACATCCATTAGGTGCACTCAAAACTACTAACACAAATACCTTAAATAATTATTTGGTGTCTTCAAAGTATATTTACATGATTATCAGAATAAAATTGCCCTTCTCTGTAAATATCTCTGAGATACAGTATTATTGTACGGATTTCGAATTATGTCACCTGTAAGGCAACATAACATTGCTCTTTCTTAGCTCCCTGTTTCTTTCCAAATTGAATTAAATAAACTTGTATTTCGCTCCCAGAGTTTCCTACATTTCTCTGTCAAAATTTTCCAACAGTATAACACTTCAATTTCGACAATATTCTTCCCTCAGGTGATCGTTTTTTTATCATAAAGACATTTTGAAAATTTCTATCTCAAAACCGAAATTTACCGTGACAAGGACTTGCTTTTGTTCGAAAATGTTAAAATGTAAAGTAATAGACGTGCACCTCTGAACTTCGAAATAATAGCAAATACTAGTGATTGGTAATAAAATATTCACTCCTGATCCCGCTAGATCAATAACGAAGTGAAAACTTGTGATAAATCCCTGCCTTGAATACGAAACCTTTGTTCCGCAAAGAAAGGCTGACTTCCGACTCTTAGAAAGAGTGATTTATTTTCTGTGCTTCGGTATTTGAATTCAAAGCATACACTTTTTGTATTCCAGAAACACTGAAGAGTGAATGAATTACTGATTATTTATTATTCTATGCCAAAAGGACAAATACAGCCTTCATGTTAACCTGAAAACGTCTCAGAAAATAAATTATACAAGTTATTTCAAAGGTTATTAAATGTTAAGAAAATAGAATGTGATATGAAATTCTGTTTAAGCAAGTGCTATCTAGTTGACAAATAAATAACCATTTTGAATAATTAATGTAATATTGCTTAACCTATTTTTAAGTAATAATTTGGTAAAATCATAGTTGAAGTAAATTAGATCATCAATTAATTCTATACACTGACAAAAATATCCAACAGAAAATAGAATAGGTAAGATAGATTAAATCATCAACACTTGAAAACACAAATTCCAATATTACAGTGACATTTTTTTCTAGTGGTTGACTCATCTTTCAGAAAATTTAACTTAATTCATAATAAGGAATATGATGTTTTTTTCCAGAAAGAATGTTTAATAAACTCATGACTCATTCTGTATGCGATTTGTAATAAAATAAAAAAAAGCAGTTCTATGTTCTCAAATGATTCACATGACCTCTCTATGTTATCACTCAATCTTATGTGTCTTCGAAAATGTTAACCTTATCTGATATATAAAATTGCATTCAAAATAAATCTGTTATATCTAAGTGTTATAGGCTAAATAACACCGTTTTGCCAAGTTTTGGTCTTTTTATTGCATGTTTGTGCAGGTTTTGGTGTTTTTACCGCACGTTTTAGAGAGTTTTACTGCATGAAAATCCGGTCTTTACTGATAACTATATATCGGATGTTTAGGGAAATGCCTATTTTTTTCTAGAGAACTTATTTAAAGGCTGATAATATATGTCCACGAATCATGACAAATGATGACATATGACGAAGTTTTATAATGCTTATTTTTGCTTATTTTAGTACAAATGCCTATTTTTTGCATAAATACCTTTTTTAGGACTTTTTTCGCCTTTTATTTATAATATTTATATACAATGCTAAGATATCGGAAAATCGGGGATGGCCCACCGAGACCATTCATTGCGAAACCTTCAATTCACGTCTTGAAATTTAAAATTACGAGAGAATTCCTGAAAGTATGTCAACTGATTTTTCTCCATTCCATTCCATTTTTCTCCATATTTCATAAACACCAGCCGTGATCTAAGAACACGGACGATTGAAAATACACCGAGGGAACCGAAATTTTAAGTGGAAATAAATATAAATTCTCAGAAGGTTTCAGTGTTGCTAGTGTCGAACTGCTAAAATATATGCAAGTCACGTCATTCAGATATCCTTCTCTGCATTCAAACTGATTTTGTCTCCCAGTCGGCGCAAATTTGAAATTGTGATCCTTGAAGTTACTGGTAATATGTAAATATTACTGCTTAATGGAAACTATTAAGAATAAAATGTAGAAGAGTTGTAAATATGTCAATCTAGTTTTTCATTAAAATATACGAACTGGTTTTGTGCATTTAAGTTTACAAAATAATATATACAAAAATTACAATTTTCTATTTTATTGTGTATGTAACTTATGACAGTGCCTTTTTTCTCCTTATTCTTGGCTTTTTCAGCGCCTTTTTAGGCGCCTAAAAGACGATTTTTTAGTGCCTAAACATCCGATGTCAACTGATAACTTAAAACATGGCGCCTTTCGAGACTCATTTTGTGATGCCGCAATATGCATTATTTATTTACCATAAATTTATTTAATGCATATTTATTTACGTATTCTTTATACATTTATTTACGTAAAGGGCGCGCAACGCTACTATTTTACTCTCATGTTCGCCGCCATGGATCCAACAACGGTCTCTCATATTTATATGATACTTTTTTCGTTCCTGGCTGAACAAATATGTAATCGGATTGGAACGAGAATTACGGGGATTTAATTCTTCCTGTCAGAGAGCCAGGGGCAAGGGTGACATGCTACACTGAGGAGTTTCCACCCTTGAAAATCCAACACCGCCAAACGCATTACAACCTGCGAACTCGGATTTTGATAATCAGTGCGATAAGCCTCTTAACACTAGGATCGGCTTTCGAGAAAAGTAAAAAACAATGTGTGACGTGGGAGAGTGTGAAAAAGTACATAGTATTCAGAAGCAAAATAAGATACCATCTCAGCATTTTCTTCAAAGGAACAAGAGAAACTGAACAAAAAACGGAAAGAGACGAGGGTCAGCAGGGATGGAGACCAAGAACCACCTTTATTCTTTGAATCTGAGTAATTTTATCTTCACCTTTGTAATTAATACGCGTTGCGATATGAAAGTGCAGCAGTTCTGAAACATTTTCAAATTATTGATTTATGCTACTAATCGAATATTTATCGTTAAGTCGAATTTCTTGGTGCCTCATATTTTATTCATTCTTCACTCTTCACTTTTGCTATACTTAATTTTCTCCTTTCGTGTTCACTTCAATAAGCGATAGAAGAACTTCGAATTAAACTCTTATGCCTCTTTAGTATTCATTGCCAAGACAGGGTTAATGGCCTCTGCTAAGAACGTTAGAAATATGAGAGAGCGTGAATCATTGACACTCTGCCAATACGTAAGAAATGGTTTGTGAAGCTCTGTTCTTTGCAACAGTGAAGGTGTTTTGTTTGCCAGTAGACTTGCAAATACCTTATATGTTGTTAATTGACTTGTCTTGGTATGTATATTTGCGTAAATTTAGTTAAGCACATTTGTAATAAAAGCAAACTAAAGCGAAAAAATATTATATTCGAAATATTCTTCTGGATCAGAGTTTTACTGGATCTCATTATCTCTTGTATTTCGTCTGGCAGAATGAAGACCATAAATTCGACTTGAAACTAGCGAATGGGCCATTTGTCTTCTGATTTTTCACGATTTAGGGAATGCGGAAGGTTGACAGTTCTAATCCAAGAAACGGCTACGTTATCAGACGAATGCGCTCCTTATTTCCGTATTTTGCAACACGCAAACTGTTCAAGTCACGCAAGCAACAGTCTTTTATGACATTTCCGCAATGTTACAAGCTAAAGAACTCATGTTTCAGTGAACATCAGACATTTACAACATGTCACACAAACTTCTTTCTGCAATAAATTAGAATTTATGTAATTGTTGGAAAATAAGTTAGTTCTCCTTATTTTAAATGTCTTCAATAAAACAAGGTTTTGCGGAAAATGGCAGTTTAAAAAAATGCAATATGCGCCGCATGTCAATATGCAGGATTTAATGTAATGAACTATTAGAAATATATTTTTTTTACTTTAACTCTGTACGCCGCAAGGCACATGTGATTCGGTTCATATATTATTGCTTTCCTTTCTTCATTCTTCGACAACAATAAAAGTTATATTAAAAATGTATAATTGTTTCAGTGTCCGCTTTAACGTAAGGACAAAGATTTAAGGCGAAACAATTTAATTTTCGTTCAACACATAGCCGTAGATAGTCAAGATACACACATAGGGCAATACGTGATATTTTATCGATCTCCCCGACACATAATCCAGAAAAGATTCTTCTCTCTTCGCATTAAATCCTTTTTAGTATTTTTTCGTATTTTATTCATTTCTAGATATCAAAAAGCAGGAAATTCGGAATGAAATTAGATTCTCGAATGTTGACATGGGTTGTCTCGAAAATTGTCATTGTTACGTTCGTGGATCTTCAGTAGAAATAAAACTCGAGAGTAATATAGTTGTCAGCACTCTTGAACGGTTTGGCACGTTTCTCAATCAACTTCACTTGGTATCTGATATGCATTACTACTTAGCATGTGTTACGAAATCAGATTTGAAGCTACGATTAGTGAAATGCTACAGAGCCTATCAACGCGTTAATCGAGACATCCAATGAATTTATGAGCATGATCAAGGGTTTACTTACAGAGCGTTGCCCTTGACACTGATGTTAGAACTCACCAGAGGGCAAGGACAGATAAAGATAGCAGAAGTGTTGCTCCAACAAGGATTACATTCCTCACAAAACACTTTCCAAATGTGACTGATATAGACCCCAAATCTCCCGATGAAGTACTTTTAGCAATTCATCTTACACAACATCACGGAAGATTGAAAATTATTTTCAATCATAAGGGTGCCGCGACTAGGTTGTTCTCGTTTCTCAACCTTGTACTAATAGAAAATGTCATCCATAAACGTTTCAGGATCGTTTTTAAAACATAATTATGTTCTTTCTTCTAACGATCGGAATACTCCACTTAATTACTTCGGTCCACCAGGTCTTTTGTTTTTGTCTTTTTCAAAAATACATTCACAACATTAATATGGTATGTAAATCATGTGCAGAGAAAAGTCTTAATGCGGAAATAATTAACGAGGACGCTTCATCTGAGGACCGTATTCCATTTCTTAATCGGCGTAATAAATTTACAAAGTGTCACTAGAATCTGCTCCCGAAAGTAAGTATTGTCATGTTCCAGCGCTCTCTGGCAGAATGTTGGCTGTCAATAATTAAAGAACTTTTACAATTTCCCTTCAAATGTTATTAAACTATGAAGGATGATACAAAGCATAATGATGTAATGCAAAGGTAATTTATGTAGAAGTGCTAGTAAGGGGAAAATCTATTTTGAAATAGGTAACCTTTAGTTACATGGAATATTGAAAACCAATGGAAATGAACAAATGCAACTCATAGTCTGCACAAGTTTGATCTTGCGTACTATTTATTGCAGAAATGTTGCTCACTCTGGCTGTTTTAATTTAAGTATGACCCTCTTTCTAGTACAACAATATAGACACCAGTTGGAAAACTGTGTATGGTACCCAATTTGCCCTTGCCAGACGTCGAATTATGAGCTTCATTTTTTAAAGTTTTATTTTAAAAATAGTCCCAGAGATACTGGTATGTAAGGATGGGGGTTCGCCAAAATCCCTGTAAATTTTAAGTGGTGACATCACCTCGGCTCGTCGTATTCGCCATCCTCACGACGAAAAAACATCGATACTAGACGGGACACAATAAGTTCAGAGAGGTTACCGACGCAACCGTCAGCAGGGGCGTCCAGAAAAAACAAGGCGCTTGGAGTCGTAGGTACAGGAGGACTCTTTTTTCAAACCCTCACTCATTCATTTACAGAAGCCGCAAGTTGCCTCAGTTGCCCCTTTCTTCTGAACGCCCCTGGCTATCTGCTTCATTGGGTTCGGGAAAAGGAGGCAAGCAAAGGAGCCCTGAAGGGTGGTCGGCGGGGGGCGGGGGCGGGCGGTGGAAGCTGTGGACGTGCGCCGCGGGGGCCGCGGGCCAGCGACGGCGCGCGGGCCGCCAGCGCGCAGAACAAAAGGAAAGCGCTGGGGTCTAAATCCATCGCGACGGAGGACAAGCGAACGTTGGCGGTCGCCGGAACGCTCCGCCAACGCCGCCAGCCGCACAACCCTCCCCTCCCCCTCCCCATCCTCCACGCGCCGCGCCGCCCTCGGGGCCACGCTTCCGCTCCGCGCGTCCTTCGCCCGCGATCGATGCCCGTCGCGTGCCGTGCGCGCACGCCCTCACGTGCTCATCCTTCGAGATTGACCCCGCGCGCCCGCCTCTGATGGCTCCGCAAGCCACAGTCCGTCTGCGCCGCTACTGTTGCCTCCGCCGCCGGTGGCCGAGATCGCTAAGGCAGTAGTGTCGTAGTGATCTCGGACCGAAGGGTCCCGGGTTCGAGTCCCGCCTCGGACATGGTTGTATTTGTGTTCGCCCTTTCACCCCTTATCGCCATCATATCGTTGCATCTTCACATACCATAACTCCAATAGTGGTCGCTAATGACCTAGATGTTGATGCGACCTTAAATAAACAAAAAAAAAGTCTCCGCCGCCGCTCTTGCTTCTGCCTCTGCCTTCTCACTCCCAGACCGCCATCGAGGGGTGCATTTATATTTCAAGTTGCGCAACCGATAAAAATGTATTATTTACCGACAGAGGTGGCTCAGGGCATCAACTGATGTCGTTGCCGTGCCTCTGACCGGGAGGTCCTGGGATTCCGAGTCCCGACGGTGGCTGGATTTTCGTCACTAGCTAGAGAGCTAGGCCGAATTCACCCGCTGTCTGGAGGAAAATTCTAGCGTCCGGCTGCTTTGATCGGTAGTTTTCCGTGGTTTCTCCAATCAACACCAGGAATGCTGGAGCAGTACCCTAGCAAACAGGCCATGGACCGTGCGTGATTTTTCCTTCCCCTTCTTTGTCCTATTTTCACCCCTTACTTAAACACACTTACACTCACATGCACTACACTATCACACTGGTCGGGAGACCAGTCGGGAGCTTAGAGCTTGTCCCAGCTGAGTCGGTGCCCCACTGGTTGGAGATACCTAGTTGGAGAAAACCCCGCAAGCCGTCGTAGGTCGACGCAGGATATCGCCATCCAGCAGGAAAGATCACTGCTACCTCCAGCGATAAAAACATGCAACACACTTACGGGACTAATTACCTTAAACCCGGAATCACTAATCAATCAACCAATGAAAACGGATTTATCTCCATCAGACCTTAATGCAAAAGAAGTTGTCAACTTAAAAGTTAATTTTTACTATCATTCTACGCCCACGAGCACCACCAAGGAAACGGTCTCATTGAAGTAAACATTAACATTTTCAGTGAACACCTTGCTCTTATTGACATTAAATGTACTTATTATGGTCTACTGTTATAGAATTTTTATCAGATGTTCCACATATAAGCAGACTAAGCACGTGCTTCGAGCTTCTGTTGGAAAGGGGCCCCTGATATCGTTTTAAACGCAATTGAATATGAGTCCATATGGTACACACAAATATTTTAATTATTTTATGAACTACACAAAAACGTAATAAAATTAATTCACAATCCTAAACGTATATTAAGTATTTTTTAAATGTTGCTAAACATGTATATTTATACATATATATTGCATTACAATCCGAAAATTAATTTTTTAAATTTCAAAAGGTATAATTCTTATTCATCGTCTCCTATTCAATTTGATTACTTGTGTTCAATATTTCAAAATTATTTGTAACCCCCATACTGAGGTCATGCTTAGGGCCACTTAATATATTAATTAGTCTCCGCGACCTTCGCCGCTTCATGTTCGCCTTCAACTGCTTTTACAATCACAGCCCCTCATCGATTCCTGTATTGCGCCTCCTCTGTTGCCGTGTCAACATGTCACCCCTCCCTTGGGACAGTTATTACGCCCATCCAAATTACAGCTGCCTTTACATCCACCCTTACCTGCCTGACTACGGTGGGGACCTATGATTTGACCTTTATCTCTATTGCCGTCGCTGTTGACTTCTTTCCTGAAACAACATCCGCTCTTTTTATCGTTTCCCTTCAGAACCACGATCCGTTACACTTCCTTCCATCTCTGGGGTGCCAACGACAGCTTCTGCCGCTTCCATTGTCTTTACCAAGGCAACGTCGTTTCTTCTGTCACCAACATAGGCCTAGTTGAAACCGCTGTCTATTCAAATAATGCTGTTTGCATTGCAATACCCAACGTCAACTCAACCACCGCTTCATCACTAACCTCCGCAACTCTACGTCCTCTGTGTCTTACACAAAAGCGGTCATATCCATCGTCATTCGAAGCCTCTGTCGCCACCGCCTCCCTTTTTCTTGCCGCCACCTACACTATTAGTTCAGCAACATCTTCATCACATCTAGCGCTGTCATCACCATCTCTGCCTTTCAATTCTCTTATTTTTCTCTGACTCCCTCTTCGTATACTTTTTTTACCACCACCACCACCACCACCACCACCACCACTGCTCTACGATTTTTTCCCCTCCGTGTCAAGACATAGCCACCCAAATCCCCAACATTTCATTTTACAAATATATATGAAAAGATTAGTACGTGTGCATAAACGCAATTTCCAGCAATCGTCAACGAAAAATGTTCAGTGATTCAAATTTGTCGTGTGTATAGTCATCGCAATATGTAATGAATTATTTAAAGTTTTGGTGGATATCAGGGTATCCTGGAGTAGTCCACTATAACATAGATGTACAGATCTTGTTAGTAAATATGGTAAATATTGGATTTTATTTTTAAAAAATACTTAACTCTGTTCTCACAGTGAATAGTAATGGTATTGTTCCAAAATTTATAAAACTCCCTTATTTGATTATTTTTGGAGAATAAGGACTGAGCAACATGAAACTACATTTTTGACGTTTTCGGTTTCCTTTTAGTGCATGAGTAGTACTTTTCGGTTTTATCTCTTTTTCAGACCTTCTTTTCGTGCGCTGTAATTGCAACAGTCAAGCTAGTTTTAAATAAAAAATATATAATTTCAAGAAAAAATGTAAATCTTTTACACTGCATTTATATTTACCTTTGACCCATCGGTGTGGTGCACGTAAACAAGTATCAATTTATTCATTTACTGAGGTGATCCAATCTCCGGACCTAATGTTTTTTGGTCTTCAACCTGTTTTGTCTTTTTTATCTGGCAACACAAAACTGGCTACGCTCTAATGCCAGTGATTGAAGATGTGCAATCGTTTGCATGTCAACGAGACTGGTCTTCCATTCCGAAAAAACTACATTTTGCACCCACTATTAATATATTTTCTTTCTCAAAAAATATTTTAGAATTAACTAATAAATTATCTATGAATAATATTTTGGCATAAAATGTTGCAAATTCATGCATTGTTCCGCGATTATGATCTCTTCTGTAATACATACAATTTACTGAATCAATGAGACATTTTTTTAAAAAAAAGAACATAATACAATTAGTTCGATGTAGTTCTGAAAACTAAATATTTATTTGCTAACTAAATTTTTAGGACTATATATATATATATATATATATATATATATATATATATATATATATATATATATATATATATATATTGATCTTTTGATTCTGTCTCTGGGATGGTTCATGGAGAGCGTACTAGCTTCCCGTGCTGTGGTCCTCGGGTTCGATTCCCGGTCGAAGCAAAAATAGAGTTGTAGCTTTCCTTTAAAATCGTCCAGTTTCTGTAGCTGTGTAACGAAGAAAAGCTCAAGCAGGCGGATCTTGTTAGTTACGGTGAAGAGAATGCGTCATGTTCGCTTCATGTCGCTCTTACCCCCAAGTATGGGAATTTAACTAAGCCCACGCAAGGGAGACACCGGTAGCTGGCCGGCGAAGTCGGACTACTGACCCAAAACGCCAAATACATACATCTTTTGATTGTTTATCTCTCCAACATTTCTACCTACCCATAGACATTCAGAACCATTAAGTGAAACCTAATATTGTGCTCACCGTTCTTCCATCTCACTCACCTTCCACTCTCTCCTCCCACGCATCTCCATCAGAAGACTGTACTATGAGTTGTTCAATAATGGTGCAATTGCGACGTTGGAGTTGCCTAGAGGAAGACTTTGGTCATGTCAGTGCTGTAGAGTGCTCAGGCACGTGCAGGGCCCACGGGACGATTTCGAAAGCGCGCTCTGCCAAGAGATTGCGTCAGCTGGCTGCTCTCTGCTTGTGAAGTCTATTGCCACTTATTTTGGAATCAGGGTAGACGCCCCTCTTCTTAATATCTGAACGTTTCGATGCGACGGGCAGATGTTCCTTTGTTTTACTGTGGATATTTGCATTTCAACGTGTTTTCTATCTTTCTACACCCAAAGGTAGGACTTTCTATACTCGTTTCTGTGATGGGATTTTCAACAGAGGGTGACCTGTCAACAACACAGTAGCCGTCTTCACAGTATCTCTTGAAATCTGAATGGATTTCCTCGCTTTTTAGGGCATTAGCTGTTATATTCAAATCTATTCTCTAACGACGACGTTTACTATTACGTGACACAAAGAGAAACCGTGACCTTGGTCTGGTTCCTTCGCACCACCTCAGCAAACGGAAATCAAACATGATTGCTTTTGTCTCTTTTTACATCACCGGTGTACAAGATGTGACTAATCGTCGGTGTACAAGATCTAATTTTGCAGAAAGGTTTTAATCTGAGAGAAGCCGTTAATTTCGTGACCAAAGACAAACTGTATATTCTGTCTTTTGATCTATCTTTGTGAAATGTTTACTAGAAAAATAGACTATTTTCTAAACACATTTCTTTATTTGAAGCAAAAATGACGGACTTTGTTGTGTCACTTTTCTTCTGCACCGACTTTATGATACACATATAGAATAAACTTTGCGATATTACAACAAAGCTTCGAAATACCCTTACCCTTCCCACCCACCTTCGAACCTTATCATACCCTTGCCATGAACTCTTGCCATGAACTAAACGTCTAAGTAGATGAGGTCTCAAAATTATCGTCTAGTTTCAGGCCATTTATTGTGTAACAATCAAATAATAAGCAAGTAGTATTACTAAAATAAAAAAATACATTTGTCTTTCATTGTGGGAAACAACTAACATTTTTCTGGACCTATCTCATGAATGAATTTGAGCGTCTTCACTTCTGCAGCAGACTAGTCAGAAGAGTGACCAAGAATTGACTTGGCCAGACGCCAAAACTTCAAGGAGCTTCTTGAGAAGTAAATTCAGGGCAAGGTGATTTCTCTAGAACATCCTAGAGAATACAATCGTTAATAATTATTATAATTTGAAAAAACTATTAATGATTTTTTTACATCTTAACTTCTGAAAAAGCCTCCTAATTTAAAAATGTTGCGGCAACAGGCATTCAGCAGTGTTAAAATTATGTAATTTCTCTCGTAGACATGCTGATGTAATACATAACCAACATTGAGGAATTAAGTATTTTCTCCTCTTCTTTGCCAACGTACCCATTTAAACACCACCGTTTTATAGCACATCATTATTACCTTATTTTATACTGTTGTTTTTTTCTATTTAGCGCTGGAAATTGTATATAATGTTTTCTCTGTTTAATGCTTGTTCTTTGCAACAAACAATTGCCTCTGAATATCGTGAACTCTGTTATTGTGAACTTTACAATGAAATAAAATCACTGGTTCCACTCCATATTCATAACAATTGCGCATTTGAAGATTCGGTTACAAAGAACTCTCAACATCAGTTCATCATAATAACATCATAGTAAATATAACTTGCGGAAAAAGTATTTTTTCTCAGTTTCGCATTTTCATATAACACTAATAGTTTGCGGGAATTTCCGTGTTTTTTGCTGTAACATTTCCAGCAAATGAAAGGAATTGATGGAATCTTACTACTGAGGGAATTGCTGCAGCTAGCTAGTGGCATTTCTGTCCAACCTGAAGATTTGGACAAATTGAAAATTATTGAAATCGGATCTAGCTAGGATATTGTGAATGCGGTAGCCGCTTCCGCGGCTATCTAAGAATGGATGAATTTTCAAAATTAAGTCCTTGATAGTCTAAAAATCTTTCCCTTAGTCACTAAGAGAACTTGTTTCACTTGTGAGTTGTGACTTTTCAGAACTTGTTGTTTTTCAACAGTTTTGATACACTATTTAATATTTTAGCATGGGAGAACTATACAACTTTGTCCGATGACCTTCAACCCAATCATTTTATCCATATTCTTGTATTATATTTTATATTAATTTATTGATATTATAACATACATGTACTTTACGAACAGGCAAATTCATCAAAAAGATAAAGACGAAAATGTCTAGATGTTCATGAAATTCAAATGTCAAAAATTCTCCATCAGCAAATATGAATATTACTGAACTGTCTGAGAACAATGTCTTACTAACCTTGCCAACATCGAAGTCTCCCAAATTCAAATATTGAGCCACCTCAGCTGCTTCGCCGTCACTGTTTGTGGCGGAAAGTCCTAAACATCCCCTCCTCCTGCGCAGGTGTGCCTCTCGGACGAGTTCGACATCCTGCAGATCGTGGGCGAGGGCTGGTTCGGGAAGATCCTGCTGGCGGAGCACCGCCACACCGACACCGAGATGGTGTTGAAGGCGCTGCCCAAGCAGTACACGGCGCTGCGCGACTTCTACCGCGAGTTCCACTACGGTCTGCACCTGGCGGCGCACCGCAACATCATCACCACGTACGACGTGGCCTTCGAGACGGCCGGCTTCTTCGTGTTCGCGCAGGAGTACGCGCCGCTGGGGGACCTCACCTCCAACGTCTCCGAGACCGGCATCGGCGAGCTGCACAGCAAGCGCGTGGCGCGCCAGGTCAGTCAGTTATACTCTGTTTTAAACATAGTGGAACTTCAAGGTCTCGACTGGACGGGGAGGAGACACACACTATCATCCAATCCAGGGTTTCGTTACGACTTAAAGTTTTGGTATTGATGCTCCCGATTGGATGACAATGTCCCTCTCTCCTTCCAGCTCGAAACCTTCAAGTGCCACTACGTTGAAATCGGAGTATAGGCGTTGATCACAGTGAAGCCTATGATTCAAAGACACGGTATCCTTGCGCCACGTAAAGCAATGGATATTATATGCGCACGTTTTCTAGAGCTCAAGAATTACCAACCCATACTCCATTCCTAACCTTTATTGAATTAATAATAAATGATAACAACGATCGTTTTTACAAAATCAGAGAAATGATTGATACCGTATAATAAAAAGTATTTGGCATCAAAAGGCGAGCCACAAATTTGATATTATAGCCCCGTCATCGAAGTAACCAACCCCCTCTCCTCCCACATCTAACGAAATGAGGACTCAAGAAAACGTACGCGGATAATACAAAGTTTGAAGTCGCCTCCTGTGGATGGAGTGGACTTGCAGTGCCCCTGAAGCTATTAAGTAAATAATCGTGAACACGATTTCCCAAATTATTCGAAACAGTAAAATACACATTTTATGGCATTCATTATTACGAAAACAGCTCATATCAACACTTAATTCCAACATCCAACTCACGTACGCAATTATTAGAATACTACGCCTTCAATACCGACGGCAACGCTCGTATGAGTACACGTCGCCTTGGGAACGTAAGTTTGTCCCAAACTTCGTGCTTGCTAGAGAGGGAGAGAGAGAGAGAGTTTCGACACAATGAGGTCAGTGAACGAGACCCCGCGCGTCTCACTTGTCCTTAATGCGGCCCTCGCCCTCATCCCCCTCCCCCGTCCTCCCTAGTCTGTGAGCGTTAAGGTCAGCCAACTAGCCTTCCATCTCTGAGGGGCAGCCTTCAAATCCATGGCGCTCCATTGGTGAACAATTTGGGTTCGTGGCATGATATCTCATTGTTCTTCATCTGCTAAACGAGAATAATCAGGTTCACATTTCCTTCAAAAAGCTCAAAATCCAGAGCATTCTCAGAGCATTCTCCAGAGCATACTCTAGAATATTCTCAATGAAGTTGTTAATTCCTTGCTCAAATATTCCAATGGAAGCTGATCACGTAACCCGTATACGCCTGTCGCGAACCCCTGGTTTTACGATTTCAGAACCCCTGGTCAGTAGCATAAGCTTGGATTACCCCATTGAAGGGGTGATACCAGCTAAAAATGTAAAAAAACAAAACCCCACAAAACGTAGATAATGTCTACACAGTCTATTAAAGATCGGTGTTTACTTCACGTAGGAACCAGAATTAACCACTTTTTCGGTATCAGGGACTCACAATACGAGTTTTTCAGTCGAAAAATCGCAATTTTCCGCTGCAGCATTGCAATACTTTCTGTTTTACATAAGTAGTATGCGAGATAGTAAAAAGCACACACACGCACGCACGCACGCACTCACTCACTCACACACACACACACACATTAATTTGTTATTATTTAAGTTAATTTTACAATACTTTAATTATTTAATATTTTTATAATTAAGTCATTATAAAGATACATTGTGCCGTGTGCCATTTCCCTGGAGGCGATGTTCTGACCGCTCGGGGTCGCGGGTTGGTTGCGAGCGCAGCTGGCGTCGGCGCTGGAGCACATGCACACGCGCGACCTGGTGCACCGCGACGTGAAGCTGGACAACGTGCTGGTGCTGCGCTCCGACTTCTCGCGCGTCAAGCTGTGCGACTTCGGCGAGACGCGGCGCGTGAGCACGCTGGTGCGGCGCCGCAACGAGTGGCTGCCCTACACGCCGCCCGAGGTGCTGCTCACCAACACGGACGAGACCTACAAGTGAGTGGCGCTTTGCCTTTGCAAGAAATTAAATAAATAGATAAATAAATAAATAAATAAATAAATAAATAAATAAATAAATAAATAAATAAATAAATAAATAAATAAATAAATAAATAAATAAATAAATAAATAAATAAATAAATAAATAAATAAATAAATAAATAAATAGATAAATAAAATTGTTGTTTGACAATATCAGTAGTTTAATTAAGTGGTGTGTCAGACTCAGATGTTTTATATCAACGGCGGTTTTAATTGCCCCTTCCGATGGCGTATACAGACACACAATGTCGACTTTGTCATCACGGCGACAATGCCGCCAAATTTGGTTGGTTGGTTATTCCGGGCGCGTCAACAGCGTTGGTCATTAGTCCCGTTAGTGTAGTGCATGTTTTTATCGGGAGATGGCGGTGAACTTCCCCCGCTGGATGACGAGATCCGGCGCCGACCTACCGACGGCTAGCGGGGTTTCCCCCGAACCAGGACTGCCCCACCAACGGGGCACCGCCCCAGCCGAGACAAGCTCTAAGCTCCCGACCGGTCTCCTGGAATATGTGGTGGTGTAGTGCATGTTAGTGTGTGCGTGCGTTTGTGTCAGGGGAGAGGATAGGACAAGGCGCGCGGTCCGTGGCCCGTTTGGCAGGGTACTGCTCCGGCTTTCGCCTGGTGTTTATAGGAGAAACCACGGAAAACTATCAATCAGAGCAGCCGGCCGCTAGAATTATCCTCCAGACAGCGACTGAATTCGACCTAGCTGAAAAGCTAGTGTCGAAAATTCTGCCGCCGTCAGGACTCGAACCTAGGACCTCCCGGTCAGAGGCGCTGCAGTGACATCAGTTACTGTCACTGAGTCGCAGTCACTGAGCTACCGCTCCCCTGAGTTTAAGTAAAATATTTATGAGGTAAAAATCCCTTAAGTGTGCAATCAGAGAAAAACATCAGAAAAAATAATTTATCGGTAGTAAATTTGGCAGCACGACCCAGCAATAGCAAATATGCTCATGAGAAAACCACACACATTACAATAAATTGAATATTTTAACAAAAAGTCTTAACGAATTATCCAATAACGTAGTATATAATAGACGGAAACATATTACAACAGTCATTTACATTCCAATAATATGAACAATTTTGCTGTTCCGTAAAGCAATATGTGGATAGCAGATATTTAATGGCGGATGGTCTCTTCCTTACAGCTTTGTTACCGCATGACATCAGCTGAATCGCAGTGACCCACTCAGTAAGGGAATTCAGTAGATGAGCGCAGTATGAAAATAAGCGGAATAATACAATCAAATGTTTGAATTTTTCAGTCAAAATCAAAACCATTTCATGTGTGTTTGTTTTTGTATTTTTTTAGTCTTTTCACATGTTCGGAAACTGCATTTTTTAATTTCTTTAGGCATTAAAAATTTGTAATATTGATGTTTTATATTTTCCCCGAGATCCTCGGTATCTAACAAAACCGTGGATACTTCCCAAACGGCTGCAAACTGCAGTTTTCTTTCAATTTCTGTGCACATTGAAAATTAATAATATTGATTATTCCGAATATATCAACACAGCGAGGAGTGACAAAACAGTTATATCATAGTTTTATTTAATGTCATTCATAGTTTACGGTAACTTAAATGGGCCAAAATTTGAAAATGATATCTGAGTAATTTAATATTGTTTGTGCGCAGCATGACTACTTCTCAAAGGTCTTAAAACATCGTTAAAGCGTCCAACGCAACAATTGAAATCTTTTTTAGAATTAGTCCCCATAAAATTTGGAAATGTCGTTCAGTCTTACATTACGGAGTTCACTGATCAGAAAAGGCTCATGAAATGTTCACGTGCGTAGATGACGTAATTTGCATTTTTGATGCAGGCCCACGTCAAAACACCTGAAAGGAACGTCAAAGAGGTACACGAGGACGCAACCATTGCATTGACGTGATTTGAACTTGTAAATATTCAAGAGGAAATCACCTTCGGGGGCACTCAAGGAACTGCTAATGGCCCAAATCAAAGAACGCACATTTTTGTCCACACGCCTATGAATAGCTCTCCGAGAATAAGCTATTTTTATTCTCACACGATTCCGAACAGTTATGCTTTGAAAGCATGATCTCTTCAACTTCTAGATTCTGTGATTCTCGTAACAGAGCGTAGCGAGAACTTGTCAAATACACAGCGCTCGTTCAATCTACTCTCTTCCTCCAAAGAAAAGAAAACATTAAACTAGTACGCAAAAGGGTGAGATTAACAATGAAAGATTGCATTAGTCAATCAGAACTGCGATGCGTAGACTAGGGCATTACATTCTTGCTCCTACTTGTTTTAATCGAGTTTCCACGTGCATAAGCAAATTCATCTGCATATTTTTTAATCAGACAGCACTCAATTTATTTCATAAATACATTGTCTTACTTATCAGTTCATGACAAATGGTTGAAAGTTTACCCCTGATATTAGGTGTATTACGACGTTTGTACTCGTGGAATCTTTGTTATTTTTCGACATTTAGACCTTAAGAGTATTTCAATGACTATATCTCTGTTGTGTGTCACGGGGAGGAAAACAAAAAGAAACTCAGAAAGTGACAGAAAATGTCAATTTACTGAACAGTAGAAAATGAGTGGTTATTTTTAGAATGCTCTTCAGGAAAATCGTTTTGCATTTTTTGGAAAGTACTCTTTTATGTAGTAGAAACAATAGCAACCATATCATCAATAAGGTCGGCGATCGTCTTCTCGCCCAAGAGATTGTCTCTCACTATTGTAATAGACCGGCGCACCAACGAGCGTGTCTTGTTTGATCTGATGTCGTGAATTTAGTTGCATAATTATTATTCCTTCTTTGAGTTATCCTCTGCTAAGAGAAGCATATTCTATCCGTAACCCAGTTTTCTAACCTTAGTCGTGAAAGTGAGAAAGTGGAAAAGGTACGTGAGTTATACGACGCATTAGAACCCGTATGTAAAAAATCTGGCGCATGGTTTGTAAAAGTTTGGCCACCCCTCGCGTAGACCTTCAGAAGTAATTCAAGAGGCAGATGGTGATGGATGAGACAGTGTCGATATATGACGAAGTCGCTGCAATGGCGGCAGATACAACTCAACTGAAGGCCTTACTTGAAGGTAACCAGAACTGGCAGGTAGACTTAGAGGACATACCAAAATTACGTAATAAATGGAGTAGGGGATGATTTCAAAAAAGCAATGTAAGGTTCCCAATTCGTGCTATATACCTCGCCTCCATTACCCTTGACCACAATTCATCCTCATCATCCTCTCATCCCCCGGCCTCCTCTTGCCCATCTATTCGTCCCCCTCGTATCTCGTCTCATCTTCTCCCGCCCCTCACCTCTCCACTCCTGTCCTTTCCCCACGACCCTTTGCCTCTTGACACTTCGTCCCACACCCCATCATCCCTACATGTCGTTTCTCCGCCCCTATATCCCTCGTTACCACATTACGTCCGTTCCTCATTCTCTCCGCCCCTTGGTGCCATTGATCTACTTCGCCCTTCTCGGACCCCTCGCCCTCTCGGATCCCACGGTTCCATCAACTCCAAGAGTCCCATGGACTCCACCGTCTCCCTCCCTCTCCCTCCCCATTTCCTCCTCTTCATCTCCCCCTTTCCATTTCCCCCTCTCCATCTCCCCCTATCCATCTCCCCCTCTCCATCTTACCTTCTCCATCTCACCTTCCCCATCTCCCCTTCTCCATCTCCCCTTCTCCATCTCCCCCTCTCCATCTCCCCCTCTTCATCTCCCGTCTCCATCTCCCTCTCTCAATCTAGCTCCCTCTCTGTCTTTCTCTCTCTCTTGTTGTTAATTACGAGTACCTGCTGCTGATTTTAGAGCTCTTCATTTTGGTGCTTTTCTTTAGGGTGTTTGGTGTGGTTTTCTTTTGCGCTCCTCCCCCATTTGAGGATGGGTATTGGGTTGCAGAGTGAATTGAGAGAGGTATGTTACTTTATTAAAGAGTGAGGCGTTATTTAATTAGGGTTTTAGGGGGAACTGGGATGAAGGGCATTTTTTAATTAGGTTGGGTTCTTTCGTTAAGGTGATAAAGTTACATACATTATGGGTGGGTTTTTACTTTGGGTATCGGTGGCTTGTTAATAAGGGGTTTATTGAGGATTTAAAGGTTATTTTTTTCAGGTGTTACGTTTTAGATTGATAATCTGATGGTTGAGAAGCTGTTTTCAGATGAGCGGCTATCAAGTCAATGGTGTGTGTTCGGGATTATAAAGTTGATGGTTGGTATTATAATGGTGTCTATTTCTCAATGTCGAGTCTATTTAATCTTTTTGTTTATTTACTTTTTCTGGTGCAGTGGATTAACTACTTTACCGAACAGTTATATACCTCTTTCACACAATTTGCTATGTTCTATTATTACATAGAAAGAGGGTGCCCCCTCTGGGATTCTCTTGAACCATCCCGCAGTGCAGAATTTTTTTCTTTTCAGTTATGCGAAATACATTTTTGTGTATATTAAAGTAGTAATATAAGAGTCAAGGGTTTGTTTTAAGGTGAGCGAAATTTGTCGTTGGGAAGTCTGTAGCGGATTCTTCTTTGTAGAAAATGTCAGCCGTTTTACCTTGTTGAAAAGTGTTCTGGACAGGAAATCTAGGTAATTTCGAGTAAAACTCTAGTAGTAGAGAGATTACTATAAGAAGGGATCGCTTTCACGGCTAGTGCTTGGCCACTGCTGGCAATATACCTACAAATTACGTCCATGCAATCATTTTGTCACTGCGTTCTTTTACAGTTAGTTCATTAGTAAATGGCTTCACCATTATCTCTTGCAATGTCATCGTCCTGACATTCATTTGTTTCCCGACCTATCAAAGTGGCCCCTTCTTAGAGCAACTCCCCTATGGTACTGTCAGTTTCTGTGTCCTCACGTTTAGATTTGGGGTGTACAACTCTAGTTATGGGGAGATTACTGTAAGAATGAGCCACTTCTTGGCCACTGCTTGCAATATAACTACAAGTTACGTCCAAACAATCATTCTGTCACTGCGTTCGTTTACAGTTAACTCATTAAAAAATTGCGTCATCACTATCTCTTGCAATGACATTCAATATATTCCCGACCTGTCAAAGTGGCCCCTCCTTAGTATAACTCCTCTATAGTACTGTCAGTTTCTGTGTCATCGGATGTAGATTGGAGGTGGGAGAAGCATCTAACAAGGCTCCATGAGCCCGCCTTACCTTAGATCTCGTCCCCCCCACACTCTTCTTGCCCCACTGCCCCTTCGTCGCATCCCTCACCCGCTTTCACCCTCGTCAGCGTCCCACGCGACTTCTCGGAGACTGACATCCAGACGGCGCGCAAAAAGAGGGCTCCACCCTTGAAGTCTTGCGCGCGCGCGAGCAGTCGCACAGGGCCCACGCCCCCACCTTCGAGTTTGAGGCGTCGCCAGTTGGCGCGAGCGGGCGCTGTTTGGGTGACGTCACCAGCGGTAGGAAGACTCCGCTGTACTTACAGCACGCACGCCTTCAAATAATCGGCACTACAGTTTTGTTCTCAGCGAAGGTCAAAATGTTATTGGTTATTGATGATGTTATTGGTTAATGATCAAATCCGACTTGGGATGCTCCAAATGGAAACTTGGGCTCTGATTAGGCAGTTTTCTATCGATGTATTTCTGCGTATCGTGTGTTGGTTATTTATAAAACGAATTAAGTAATAGACCGGATTGTCTCCAAAACGTATCACTGGTTAACCCGACTAGCGAGCATACTAGTTAAAACGGACCTGAAGATAAACCAAAAGAGTAGTTAAACTCAGTATTAAGTAGTTGATTATCTTCATAAGATTACGTGTTTAATGGTAACACATTTTGGCATATTGTTGTTGTTCTTTAATTTTTAAATTCATACAAATCAATAACTTTGATTATTTTTTAACTACTCCTTTTTAGCAAAGTTTTCAAAATGATTTATCCATGCGTAATAAATATGAGAAAAGATATATTGACAGTGATATATAATATTTTCTTAATAGAATGAAATTGTGTTTTATCAGATCTACGATCACATACGTTCCACCACTACTCAATCATTCAAAATTATTGCTATTGATTTTCATATCCTTGCTATTTCCGGATGCGAACCAGGAGCACGTATCCGACTACCTGTGTGACCAACACAAAAGCCGTCCGTGAAAACAGATAGTCAATTCTAGATCATTCAGTGCGAGTTCTCCAGACAACAAATGCGTATTGCAGCATCTTCTTGATTTTTTTCAGGAACTTCTCCGTGGAATACGTGTGGTTTAGACATTTCAATCAATCACTTCAATCAGCTCGTCAGTCCCCTTCGTGATTTCCCACTTTATACTTTACTTCGCCGAGTGACGATGGTCCGCAAAATATGCCAGGGGAGTTGGCACTTGATCATAAACATGCGAGCCCCCGGACCCGTCGGACCGAAGCCGGGGTAACGAGCAGACGTCTGCGGTGGCGGCGGCGGCGGCGGCGGCGGCGGCGGTGGCGGCGGCGGCGGCGGCGCGTTGGTCCGCGGGGTGCCTGCTGACGCGCGTCCCCGCGGGCGGCTGCTGAGCCAATGGCGCGAAATAGAGTGCGCGCTCATGCCCAAAGGCCACGAATCAAAGCGGGCGCTCTTTACGACTTAATTGATGGGCAACTATTTCTTTAAAACGCGGATTGTGAACATCTGGGAAATGTTTTGCGTCGTACGTTGTGATTAGTTTAGGTATTTCAGAGTTTTGGCTGTTTAATTTCTACGTTCTTGCTACGGCCTCTTGAGTTGTCTATCAACAACCTTTAATTACATTGAGCTCGGTTTACATTTCTTAAATTTTCAAGTGTTTTATTTACTTTTAAAAATAAAATGAATTTAAAAATAAAAGTAATATTTGGTGGCATATCCAAAGCGCCCGTTGTCTCTCCGCCGCCCGGAGTAATTACGCTACTGATTGATAATTTAGTTGATGGATTGATTGAATGGTTAAAGTCTCCGGGTACGTTAACTAATATGGTCATTATTCCTGTTAATGTAATGAATGTTTAAACGCGGGATCTGGTGACGTTCCTCTACCCTACTGGATGGTGCCAACTTACACGACGGCTTGTGGAGAATTTTCCCCTCCGGGTTCCTCCTTCACTGGAGTACCATTCCAGCCGGTACAACCTGAAAGCTCCCAAAGTGTGCTAGCATATTGCATGTCATTGAAAGTTAGAGAAGATGATAAGACAACGACGAGGAAGGAAAGATGGCGCGCTGTCCGTTACTCTTTTGTACTGCTCCGGCATTCGCCTGGTATTGATCGGGTAAAACCAATGAAAAGTACCGATCAGATCTGCCGACCTCCATAATTATTTTTCAGACTGCTACTGAATTCGACCTAACTATTTAGCTAGCGTCGAAGATCGGTCACTGTTGTAACTCGAATCCTAAGACTTCCTGCCGGTCAGACTCGCTGCCGAGACAGTGGCAATGCTGGCTTTGAACGAAACCCAGCCGGTTATAATTTAGTGTTTCCGAGTGCGTCAACTATCATGATAATTGGCCCCGCAATTGTAGTACATATTGAAAATGATCAGAGGTTTCATGTAAAATGCGCCTAAAAATTAGAATAGCTTAATAATTCCCGGAACGACACAAGATATTAATTCTGACGTGTTTACTGTATTGGAGATCAAATTTTCAATGACTGATGTATCCCTCATTCCTCATCCCTCCATCCACACGCATACCCCGATTTTGGGGTATAAAATTGTGTGCATGTAGGCGCCACCTGTACCGGCCTTAACCGTCCTTGGAACAGCAGTAATAAGCATTAATCATGACGTATGTGCGAAATTATATATCAAAATATATTTAAACACGATTTTTACGACCGAGAATTATAACGGAAGTGATTCTAATACATTTCATCTTTTTCTATAGTATCATATGTAGTTATAAACTGTTTATGATTGTTCTGTGACAAAAAACAATAAAATAATATCTAAAGTTTGAACAAAAGTTTTCAGACAGGTAGGGGTCAGCTTAGGTAATGACGAGACGGGTTACCACTGAGCTTTTATCACAAACGCACTCGGACTCTGTCACATTGTAGAGACCTTTTAGGAATACCTGGGAAAACATTGGCATAATTCAAGGTATCATTGAGAAAATATTACTGCGATATAGCAGATTGAAAATATTTGCTAAGCATTTAGTTCTTATGATACAAATATGGCAAAATGTACCAAAGTGTATCATTTAGATTAATTTTCTTTTAGTTAAAAAAGGAAGCGGGGGAAAGGAAAGCTGTTTTTAAAGTCCAGAAACATAGCAAGGCAAAATTCACTTACAGTCGGACTTAAGTGAATACCAGCACCTTGCTAGAGTAATAGCTGAATTTTTTAGGCTCAAGCTTTATTACAAGAGATAATGAAACAAAGCTTTATCTTTCCTGCACCTGACAAAACTGTGCTTTACAGTAAGTCACCATTTACTATCGATCGTTAAGTCATACGAAAGGTCAAGAGATACCTAGTTTCGTAATCACCACTCACATAATACCAATCACCCTTGGCCTTTTTCGCCACTGATCACTCCGAAGGAAATGAATATTAGCTTCAAAAATTACGCTTGGTTAATGTTAGGGAAGCTCGGAAATCGTCCACGTCCGATTACAACTTTAAATAAACAGGCTGGATTTTGTTTCTAGATTCCTAAATATGAGTAATCGTAATTTTAGCCATTAAACGGGCTAAAATTAATGATTTAAACAAAGCAATAAACATCATAGGCAAAGATTAGTTTCGGTGGTATTAAAAAACATCCACATATTGTGAATACTTTTGAATTATGAATCTGTAAATATAGCGCGCCGCCACACTGGCACCTTGCTGATGAGAGTGCTTGCAACAGAAATTATCTTGGTAGGACGAGCTGTAGCTTGAAAACGTAAATTGAGTACTCACTACAATCATAATAGATGCTGTAAGTGTTGTTCCCTTCACCTGTTTACCAGTGATCTGATTGCTACCAACATAAATGGAGTTTTTAATAGGACGTCCTGATTCGGCTCGACGCGGAGAGACTTTCCTGGCGCTCTGTACTTTGAATAATCAGCAAAAATCCTTTTCGAATCCTTCTCCCACTCATTGGTGCGCGTAGATCACTACAATAGGGTTGGTGTGTGCTGGCAGGGCGGACACGTCGCACGACGTGTGGCAGTTCGCCATCGTGGTGTTCGTGTGCCTGACGGGGTGCCTGCCGTGGCAGAAGGCGGGGCCCGACGACCCGCGCTACGTGCGCTACATGCAGTGGCAGGCCAGCAACAACGTCATCATGATGCCCGTGCGCCGCCCCAAGCTCTTCAAGCAGCTGTCGTCGCGCGCCCAGCGCCTCTTCCGCAAGTACCTGGAGCCGCGCCCCGAGAAGCGGCCCAAGGGCCTGGCGGACCTGCAGCGCTTCCTGGACGACCGCTGGCTGGGCGGGCGCGTCAACGCCGAGCGCGGTGGTGAGTATCTAAAGAAGGCTCCACACATTCGGTATTCGGCGCAACAGTGAGCAATCGCTCGCCGAATGCCGAGTAGTGTGAATGAGTTGCTTGCTATTTGCCGAGTAACGGACATTCGGTGTTCGCCTTACCCACCGCGTGTTGGTCTTTTGGACGCATGAAAGGGAGCGAACAATCGCTGAAAACGTCAGCTGCTCGGGATTGGGCGAGCACAAGCTCGCTGCTCGGTGAATGCTGAATGTGTGGAGCCGTCTTAATGTATAAAAATCAATGTTTGTTCCATTTTATGCGCTGCCGTACCGTTCATCCGATTGCGATAAAACTTTGTCAGCTTGCACTTGCGCAAATATTATAGGCACAGTACAATGTGTGTGTGTGTGTGTGTGTGTGTGTGTGTGTGTGTGTGTGTGTGTGTGTGTGTGTGTGTGTGTGCCTGTGCCTGACGCACATAGTCGCAAAATGGGGAAGTTCTTGATTATGATTTATGAGTATATGATGACGCAAGCACCCCTGAACAGAAGCTCTACGCAGCCCGTCGCACTCTCAAGTATTAAGCGCGCCTTCACTGCATATTCTGCCCTTGCGATTGTAAAATATCGACCGGAATAATTACTTGACCGCTATCTCGGACAAGTGGATCAAATTTCTCCAAGACAGTGTCATAGAGAATGCACGTCCAGACTTGAGGGACAACGTTTTAACAATAGGTTACTTGAACTCCAACCCAGGACGTAGAACAAACCCATACTCGCGAGAAAGTCTTCCATCTATTAAAATTTTTGCAGAGTGTAGCGAAAAAAGGGATTAACAATCACGTGAACAGTAGCGTGTGAAGTGTAATACATTGCAATTGCGAAGATTTGTCGAGTCCACTAGTTCATTATATTTCTTCACCTTTAAGGTTTCTTGACGACGGCGAGATTCGTGGGACACGAACCATTTTACTGTCCAGTGTAGGAAAGAGTCAAATGTGAAGCTACTTAACCTCTGAAAATATGATTTAAAACCTTTCAATTGAGATTCCCCATCAAATATAGGTTGGAAATTCACCAAAATATAATTGTAAAATTATAATGTTGGTATACAAGTATAATTCCACAAAGTCGGTTTTTGGTGTTGTTGAATTATTGACATCGCTAATTCCCTTCTTTCTACTCTTTTGTATACTGTCATCATTGAAGTTCTCGAGTTTCGATAAATTATTCATTATTGCCTTTCTGAACTAAGTTTCAGAACAGCGAAAATATAAAGGAAACAGCCTTCTTTGGACATGATTATTTTTCTTCCATAAATTATTATTACAGTGTGGTAAAAGTTCATCTCCTATTTAAAAAATAAATATTGAGAAAAAAATTACTGAAACTATTTCAAAGTAATTTATCACCAAGCATGATTTTTCGATAGAGTGAATTTCACATGTATACTGACGATTGTATGCAAAATTACCAGTAATATTCTTGAGTATCGTGTTCGTGTAATATTCTTGAGTATCGTGTAATGTTCGATCGATATTCTTGATCGATCGATATACTTGAGTATCGTAAATATCGTTTAATATTCGAGTATCGCGTAATATTCTTGGTTATCGTGTTCTATTCGCAGGCGCCGAGGACGACGAGCTGTGCCCGTCCATGTACAGCTACCACAGCAGCGCCGAGGAGAAGGACAAGCTGCTGTTCACCCTGACGCAATACGGCATCGAGACGACGGTGGACCGCTCGGCCAAGAAGGACCGCATCCGCGAGTGGATCCAGAGCAGCGTGATCGAGGAGGAGGGCGAGGAGGAGGCGGAAGACGAGGACGTGGAGGAGGAGCGCGAAGAGCGGGAGGAGAACGGCACCTTCAGCCCGCGCCTGCCCCCGCGCGCGCAGCCCCTGTCGCGCCACGCCTCGGGCAACGACCCCGAGCCCGACGCCCCCGAGCCGCTGCCCAGCGCCGCCGCCGCCGCCGTCGCCTCCGCCGCCGCCGCCGCCGCCTCCGCGGCCGCCGCCGCCGCCTCCGTGCACTCGCCACCCCACACCGCCGGCAGCCGCTCCGCCAGCCACTGAGGCCGACCGCCCGCCCGCTGCCGAGGCGGACACTGGATGAGGAAATCACGCGCGGCCAGTCGCCCCCTTTATAAGGGAACTGCTCCAGCGTTCGTCTGGTATTGAACGCGAAAAAAACACGGCAAACTACCCACCTGAGCAACCGGCCACTACAATTCTGAATGTAATTTCCTCCAGACAACGGCTGAATTCGGCCTACCTATATAATTAGGGTCGAAAAACCGCCATCACCGGACTCGTGTCCTAGGACCTCCCAGTTAGAGTCGCCGCAGCGGCAACGGCTGTCACTGAACCATCCCAGTCGGTCACGGGTTCGAATTCCGCTCAACGGCCTGCTGTCCAACTGGCGCGTTCATTAGGTTTTCAAGATTAGAATGATGTGAATCAAAATATATTCTGAATTTATCAGTCCCTTTAAAGCCTGCGTGTCCCATGCCGTTGCCAAGCGAACTTTTTGGATCTCTCGGTCTCGTGAGTACCTACCGATACAGCTGGTCGATCCGCGGCCGCGATGCTGTCGTGGATTACGGCCTGATCCTTGGAGGGAACGAGGTCCAGCCCTTCACACACGATGTCCTCGAGAAGAGGACAGGAGGAATTCGTTGTGGTTCGGTAGCATCGAGCATGGAAGCACTTCGTTTTCTATTTGATATTCTCGCGCCCATTGCCAAAGTGAGCGCTGTTGCCTAAGCTTCGGTTGGTGTTATCGCCGTAACACGCATTACAGGGTCCTTGCTGTTCCTATGTGGTTCTCTTAGGAGAAAATAAGAGACAAGGAACTTTCCAGGGAACAGCTGAAATCATGCAGTATTGTATAGTTTCGAAGTAAAGAATGAAACAATGCCTTTGAAGTTTTTGTCAAAATAATCCAAACTACTCTTTGCTATCGGATATTGGATCTACCTTAGTGTCGATTTGTGAACTATGAACCTTCATGCGCTTTTCTAAGCTACTCGGAAAGATAGTTCACAAAATACTGTTTTATAATTCGCGAGAGGTTAATAACCATTTTCTCACTCTACGATTTGAGCGAGTTGGCAATAATTTGTTGACAGCGGAAAATTTTGCCAAGTAATGTTACTAATGAATATCAAGTGTAAGATAACTTCATTACAGAACGGGACGAGAATTTTAAATGACTGCATTCTCAATATCAGAAGTGATATGTGAATTTTTGAATGAAGTTGTCAAGAGAAATGTCTCTCTACGAGTTTCAAAGTACATTGTAAGAATCCCAAAGGTAAGAGGTACAGCTGTGACTGTTCCAGAAATGAAATGTGATGTGCATTCAGTTGTTTCCATTCATTGGTTCGCTAGTCACTGGCCCTAGGAATGTGTGAATAAAAAGTAATGAAAATTTATTTGACCACGTTGATAAACCATCGCGCTTGAACAGCCATTGGAAGAAGGCGGTATCTAAATGATACAATCTTCGAGATGATAAAGTGGTACGAACCCAGTGTGTCGGAGGTTTCCGAGACATTCCACATAGGTTAGCACCGTTAGCATCATGTGAACTAATACAACGTTGATTAAATGAAGAATTTATTTTTTATGCCATTGTGATTTCCACGAAATCGATGCTTGTGATAAGCGTTTACTATTACGGTGGATTAATTTCCATAATTCAGACGGTCGCTTCTCTTGGATGTTTCTAAGTTCGACGACGAAATTTCATCAATCTGGTGTTAACAGTCAATTACATTACAGTACATCTAATACATCCAGCACTCTTCAAAGAAATATATTTCTTCATTGAAAGTTAGTGAAGTCTGGAATATTTTCAAATCCTCAGCGACTTTTAGAGATTATTTTCTTGAAAATATTCAATTGGAAGCAAGTGATTACTAAATTGTAATACAACCTATTATGGAGCTGTATTCTCTCAACCTCTTGTATCTAGAAATGTTAAATGCCTTTAATTATCCAGAGCACGATTTTGTGATAAAAAAGCTAATTTCCTTCTCCAGGGTCATTTTTTTATTCCTAAAGAATTGTAACAACATCCTACCCCCTAGCAAGTTGGCAATTAAAGAAAATTTTAATACGTCTTCCATGATATTTAATTACATGAGGAGGAAATAGATAGACATATTTATGGTTTTAATTTTACTATTGTGGTAACAGCAACAGCTGACATGTTAAGTGCCGATGGTGTGAAAAGCACAACATTTTTAGATTTTCTTATTGAATCAATATATCGTGATCTTTGGATATGCTTCCAAAGAAGCGAAAAATGGTGTTCTTACTGTTATATACTTAACTAAATAATCGTAAATAAAATTAGTGTTGTTTTCCTAAATTTTCATCTGAAAAGTAAGGAATGAATTTTTATGATTTAAGTTTTATTTTAATGTATATTTATGGATCAAATGACAAACAATTTTCATGCTTGGTTGTTTGTTAAAATAAAGCAGTTACTTATGGACTTTTTAGTTTTCCTCATGCTACTCTCTGATTTTTCAAAACGTTCTGTTTTCTCAAGATTTTATCAGTTATTAAAAACCAAAGGTCGGTATATTTGAAATAATATTTAAAACTTCAACAAAATAAAATGTATTAGTTAATATAGAATGTTGCCAATGTACATGTTCAGACCATTCAATATTTAAAATAATCGGGAGATAATGTCAAGTTTACGCATTACGTATTCCGAGTATGTTACGTACTCGAATTTCCCCAAATTAATCGACTACTATATCACTGACCGCTGGAAATTTATCCTCAGGTCTCAAATTAGGTGTGAATCAAATAATCCAGTGCAAATTAAAGTACAGATATATCTCAGTTCTTCTTAAAATGTATACAACCACAACACCCTCTAAGCAATGGTTTCGATTATCAGAGAAAGATGAATAGAAGACAAGTTATTGGAGTCCAGTGTTCATTGATCCTAGTAACGAGATTGCCGATAGAAGAACATTTTTGTATTATTTTTTTTTTAATTTATTGAATTCCGCTCAAGTACAGTATATTTATTAGAAAACCCGAAAATAATTATTTTAGAATTGTAACTTATTAGAAAACCCGCATTAGATTGAAATAAACAGTTACAGATAGTAAAAGAAGAAATGCGTCATTTTTTTAAATCATTATGTCACCAAAATCACCAACACCACGAAAACTAATTAATGTAAATTGTTCTCAATTCGTTCTGAAACTACGTCCTTAACCAGCTACTGTTACAATTAATATCAATGATGGATATGTTTGCGGACCATTACATATGCAACACAACAAAATAAGGAATTAAAACTATTTCAAACATTTTATTTTTGTAGGATGAAAATATAAATCATCATATAAATCATCATATATATTGACTGGAAACAATGTAATATATCGCGCAATAGCCAAAAAAGACATAATTATTTATTTAATTTGAGTGTCGACTACTCCTTGAAATGAACTACGATTAACGTTTTAGCACGGTGTATGAAGTCGTTGTTTTAGCAAAGAAAAACAATGCACAATTTAAATACGTAATTGCGTGACGTTAAGAAGGATTTGCAACTTACGAGGCGCATCCACGAAGTGTTTTCTTAGGGTGTCAAAAAAAAAGAAAACACAACTTCATGGGGGAAAATGTATAGCAGTATTAGTGCATCTTGCACTATTTTCGCACACAATCACATAATTGTCACCAGAATTGAGACATTTGTCATACAGTGAGATCAATATTTGTATCTCTGGTCCAGAAAAGGCTGCCAGTTTTGACAGCCACTTGTTCCTCTGTATCACTGTGATACGCGCAATTCTGCCCGGATAGAAGTTTCTTGAGATGTAAGAAAAGACGGAAATCTTTGAGCAAGATCCGGATTTTAGAATTGATGGTCGGCCATACGATCGGCCACACAGCTCGTCTCATAAGTAGTGGTTCTGCAGTACTTTCGCTGGGAGGAGATTCACTCCGGACTCTACGCTTACTACATTACTGTGCTACAGACTTCTACGACGTAGGAGTACATATGTTGATCCCACGGTATGAATAATGTCTCAATTCTGGTAGTGATTATGTGGGGAATTAGTGCAACATGTGCTGTATCTGCAACAATAAAGTGTTTCCATGAAATTGTGTTGTTTTTTCCTTTTTATTGACGAACTAAGTAATTTTCTTTCTGAATTTAGAATTCTGAATTTGAATAAGCCTTGCATTACGCAATGCGCGTGGCGCAAATACAATACAGGTGAAAGAAATACAGCTAAATCGGGTAAAATTACGGCGCTAGAGCTCTAAAGTTGTCAGTTAGTAACAAACTGATGAGGCGCAATTCTTTTTAACATGACTCGTGAATCACTTAACAATTCTCAGATAGTATGTATTTATTTTACAAGTTTCGACGCTCTACACAGCACTCAGTGCTTATTAGCTAAGATTCAAATTCCAGTGACATTCGTCCGGCGGCTGTCACTGGTGACTGTATCTGGTGACTATATTAATATCGTGTAAATATCGTAATGTTAATATTTTAATTAAATTATAATAGTTAAGTATGACTGCAGCGTTACCAAAGAAACTTTGTTTAATTCTAAGGATTAGTTTAATTCGAGCATGTTTATTGTACACTCTTACACTCTGTCATGTTATGTATAATATTATTCACATTCGTAAAATTCAGAAGAATGGAGAGATTTTTTTTAGAATGGACTATCATCTTAGAAACAAGGAATTTGAATATCACGACACAATCTGGTCCTTCATAGTATTTCGTAGTATGAGAATATTAAATATATTTTCTTTTCTGATATCCTTAGAAATATTTTTCAATTTTGTTAAATCGAAATAAAAGTCGAATAATTTAAAAAATCGAATCAGTCTAAATACGCAATTAAAGGTCAGATATTATTTACCAAGTGACGTGCGTCTGAAAGATAAAAACCTTGGAATGCTCTCGCAGTTGACCATGGCGGTCGTAAACTGAAGCACTTTTTTCTCAGAACCTCTTGTGATTGAAAAGAAAATGTATACTTCTTCAAATTTTTGTGTAGATATCGGGCCTGGACTGAGTAATTTTTGCAACATTCTGTATATAATGCTATTTGTATGTCAACGACGCTCAATATATCATCAAGTCACTGTCTCCTTCATTCCATATTCAGTGTCTTAATGTAACATTTTGATGATATATAGTCATAGTCATTTTGGTCACCTATTCACATGTCATAATAATGGCGAATAAACGATTACAAAGAGGAATTTCTCAAAAGAAATACCTGCATTCAACATCAGTGGTACTTACTGCGAAAATAAGGTTTCAAATTCCAAAAAGAAGGCATCTCTTCATATAAATCTTATTTAATTTTATTTTATCCATATATATGGTAATTATTCCTTGTAAACAAATGTTTTGATAATTTTTCAATAATTGTATTTTATATTTATCGTTTATTAAATGTGAGAATGTGACTTTATATTCATACTGTCTTGAGGTGCATATCATAATTGTTTAATATTTGCATCAATTTTCTACAATGCTGATGGGTATCAGCAATATATCTAATGTGATTTTTCATATTGGTTTTACAATTACTATGTCAATTATGTAATAAATAATACGTTCAAATAAAACATTTATAGTAAAAAAGTATTAATTCAATGTTGACTTTTGCGTACTTAATCGCATTCTTGACGTAAGAAATGTTAAAAGTACTTTTCAGAGCTAAAATAAATCATTGCAAAATATGGTATCCAACACGCTACATCCATGCTACAATAGGAAAATTCAGCACACAACTGCAAATCTCAACTCCAATTCATGCAATTTTGAGTATGATTAGATGAATATTGACATAAGAACTTGTGCGATCCAACACACATACACTTCATAAAGGCCAGAAAAAATCAAATAAGATTGTTTTCTGCAATTGGGAAAAGTTTCGAAATGGAGATACATGAATTACATTCCATTTATCTTTCACATATTGCCAGTGGCGAGTTTAACAGTAAAGCAGTCTTGTTGGGCCCCTCATTTCGCATTTATTTACAAGAAAACAACCTTTTATTTGACAAAGATGCTCTCAAGAAACGTACACTTTCCGGTCCCGTAATGGAATAGAAGTATAGATTTCGCGTATGATAGTGGTGCCAATAGACATCAATCATAGCGAGCCACCAAAGAAATGTCTTTACGTATTTCCGGATACTAAAATATTATTGAAGATTTTTCTTGAGAAATTCTAGCTACTCATGATTCTCATTCAAAATGAAAGAACGACTAGCAAATATTGCGGATTCACTCAGAAATGTACAAGAATAGACCTGAATAAGATTGTTTTTGTACAATAGCAATGAAGTTTGTTCGAAGTAGCGTCGGTAAACACTGAAAAAATAGGCATCAATAACAGTTTGAGTGAAATATATTCGTTCATTTTCCTTTTTCGCAAACCGACCTTCAAACATTCTAATGTTTCTAGTAAGAAATATTAGCCACTAATGATTCTCATTCACAATGAAAGAACGTCTACCAAATATTGGGGATTCGCGCGGAAATTTACAGGTATAGGCTTGAATAAGATTGTTTTTGTTCGAATGCAATGAACATAGAGGCTCATTCGATGTACCGTCGGTGAACACTGAACAAATCGGCTTCAATAGCTTTTAGTGAAAGATAACAGGGAATGTATACTGTCTGAGAAAAACCTTATCTCGAAAATGCGGCAATGTAGCCAAGGCTTTGGAGTGAAGTGCATCATATTATGAGCGGTTAAAGATGTTCAGGAAACCTCTTCTCATTTCTCAAGCTGTTCATCCTTGTTATGAAAAGGTAAGAGTCTCTGGAATAGAGACCGGATATTAGACAAAATATCTACTCTGTCTCACGGTATTAGTGCTGTCCGCAGGTAAGATACATTTGCCCAATTCCTTAATGCTCATAAACCCTCTTTACCTGATTTGCTTATAATAAGTTCATAAAACAAAAAGACATTTAAAAAATACGTTTTTGAGGAGGTCTGACAAGCGTGGCAAGTACGAACTTCCTCATCCGACACAAGAATCAGTTTCTGTTACATTAGCACGTTTCTAAGATTTCCATTTATTTCCTTTCTTTTATTTCATTTCATTTATTTCATTTTCTGATATTTTTATGTCCGACTGTAATTGATATTTTTTTCAAGAAATTGATACCTAAATACAACTGAAAGAAACTGAGTATTAAAAACTATTAAAATCATGGTTTAAACAAAAAACTTTCTTTCATAAAATAAATCAAAGAAATTAATTCCAAAACTGTATTTTAACCCTCAAAGCTTATTATAAACCAATTTTACAACACACCAACTTTACTTTAATCCGAGAACCTTATTTTAGGTGAAGAACCTCATGATGTCCGGGTATTTATATGTCAGAATCATCTCTCAGACAGAGAAAGGAATAAACTCAATCTCTATTGTACCTTCTCCCTGCCCTGGCCCTGTTCCGCCCCGTCCTAGTCGATCCCACCCGCCGAGCTTCACCTCACCCCCACCACGTGGTTGCATGGACACCTATGTGATTTTGACCATCACTCACTGAAAGCCTAAGTGCGCAATCGGTGTGGATTAAAATACACTTAATAAAATATTTATAGGGTTTTAGAAACGTTTAATACAGTTTAATACATACAATTAAAAAAGTTCACACTTCAATTTTACTTTAAGGTGAAACATAGGTAGTTCCACGAAATCTCATGCCTGTGACTTTTCTGTAGTTTTGAAGATCTTACAAGTGTACCAAATTTTATGAAAATATAAATTTATATAAACAAACATTATCTTTTATAATAGAAAATAACGAAAAAAGTTCAGAAAAATAACCTAAATAATGCTCAACAAAAAGCTTTCAGAGAAAACCACATTGAAATCGGTTCAAGAGTACCCGAGATTAGTCTGAACTGACAGATAGACAGAATGGTAGACAGGCAGACAAAAACTGTAAAAAACAATTGAATGGATTTGTGTCAAGTAAAATATAACCGTTTGAGTTTATCAAAAGACAGTAATTTTGAAATCAGACACTGCAATTTTATTTAAAGGCACAAAACTCCAGTTTTCGCCAAAAGCCTTATTTAACTCAAAAAGCTAATTTTAATTCAAAAACTCTATTTTAACAAAAAATTAACAAAACTTGATTTAAGCCAGAAACATGGTTTAAACAAAAAAATATTCACTTGGTTTTTATTTTAAAAAGTTAGTTTTTCTTTCAACCTTGAAACAAAACAACCCACCGTATTTTGATATTCTTTCTGAAAGCTTGTGCGCATATGATAATATTTAGTAACCCAATATCAAGTCCAGTGCGAATTAACTTAAATTAATGAATATTAACCGTGTAACTTGAAGGCCGCGATGTGGACTGAAGAGCAGGCATTTTGGTTATTTAATAGGCCTTAAAAGCCTCATTTTCGTCGCTTGGATCTCAATTTAGCTCTCGACCCTCGCATCTCTGAAACAATGAACGTGGAAAGTCTTCTGAGTTAGGTAACATTTTAGCAACCCGAATTGCAATAACTCGAAACAGTACCAACAAAAACAATTTATTGATTCACAAACAGCCAGGTCATCATTAAATATAATCCAATATGCTAAGTCCAAACTCGAAATACAGAGGCGGCGGTCCGCCACTTACATGGGCAGTGTTTCCGGAAGGGCGCTCGGCTCCTCCAGACATCTCTCGGCCCGGGGGTACACCAGCCCTCGCCGCTTCCTCCGTTGCATAGCCAGTCACCAAATTGCCAGAATATACAATATGTTACAAAAGACAGCGAGCGTCTAGATACAAAATACAATGATGCGCAAAAGAAACATTCGTAGAGAAGTCAAATGCAGCGGCCCGTCGCTTACATGGGTGGTGTGTCCGGAAGGGCACTCGGCTCTTCCATGACGTCACTCGGCGCGGGGGTGCGTCGTCTCGCACCAGCCCTCGCCGCTTCCTCCTTTGAGCCGAGGACTCCGCCGCCAAGTCACGAACAATAGGTTTGGAATTTGATGCAAATTGAATGGAATAAATGAAAATTAGCGAAGGGATTTCCGAAAGTTACTCCCCTTCTGACGATGCACATCATTAGAAGTAGATAGTAGTATCTCTCATTTTAATGGGTTTAGGAGTTTGCTCCTTGAAAAGGTAATAATTATTTGTATTCGAGTATGTGCATTGCTTATAACTGCTATAATTAGCTATTATATTTAGCTAAGCCTGCTTTCGATGTAATTAAGGGAATAATGACAACATCAAACATGTGCCTCAGAAATTAATGGAACATGATGTTTTATAGCATACATTTTTAAAAAATCAGAAAACTTTTGTATTAAAAATACATACAGTATTTATAATTTATGTAGGTATTCTTGTTTACTTTCTTAGAACGGACGACGCTTCGTTATCTGAAGGGAAAAGTGTTATCTCGTTTCTCATGGCGTGGCATACTACAACGCGCGAGTCGGTTTTGATTCGCTTTTTCAGAACCGGTAAGTAATTTTACTCGTATCAATGAAGTGGTATGGGAGTAATCAGTTCGCTATTCAATTCCTTGTATACTGTTCTAGATTTTTGTGGTAATATAATGAAGTGGGTGAAAAATATGCCTCATCCTTATACTTCGTTGTGCCATATTTTTTTCCAGATCCTATCGAAGTCTATTGAAGGCTCTGGAATTTGAATCCCATAAATTCTCCAGAGAATGTCTTCGCGAAGACCATAAAATACTTGTCTTCAGCCTGCAGCTCGAAGTGGAATACCTTAACTATGCTACCAGGATGACGCACATGATTGCGAAGGAATGGGACCAATTGGATTTCTTCTTTTGTGTTTGTGTGTTCCTGTACTTCCGGTACAAAATACATTTTGCATCACGACAGGATTGGGGACAGTGTGTCAAGGGGAATTAACAGCTTTTCCTCAAGACATACCTACCTCAGTAACTAATTTGGATGTCTCGAATAATCGCCTTTCTTCACTGGAACAAAATACATTGATCAAGTTCGTCAGTATCAAGAAACTCAATATAAGCAGAAATTTAATTTCGAATATTCATAATAAGGCATTTTTTCGACTTACTGACCTAGAATTATTAGACCTTTCATTCAACAACCTTATCGAAATCAGTGACAAAATTATTTTTAACAATGTCAAATTAAAATGGTTCTCCATTGCCCATAATAAGAATTTAAAGTACATTCCTCATTTACAAAGTAAATCTTTACAAAAGTTCAATGTGTCTTCTTGTGGAATACAAGAAATGAATGAAACAACATTTCAAGAGGTGGAATCAATAGAAGGTTTAGACCTTTCTTTTAATGAAATAAAAGAAATTCGAGATCATACTTTTGATGCACTTACTATGCTCTGTGAGTTAGATGTTAGTAATAATAAATTACAGAGTGCACAATTCATTAACAGTGATTGCTCTCTCTCTCTTACTTATTTAGACATTTCTTCCAATAATATAAGTGTTTTGGACTGGATAACTTTTCAGACATTACTCTCCTTGAAGAAAATTCACTTTCACAATAATCCTTGGAGATGTGATGAACGTATGAAATATGTGTATGAAAACATGTTAAATAATGAGACTACTCTGAATCTACAATGTGTTTCTGCATCAGACAATAAGAAAATCTCATGGCATGAATGGTATTACTCAGTTAACCAAGTAAGTTCTTGTCCTGTTAATTTTGTGTCAGATAGTCCCACAACTTGTTCAACAAATATAATTAATAAATGCCCGAAAGTTTCCTGTAGCTGTGATTCTAGTTGGATTGGTTTTTATGTTATTACAGCTATTATTTGTGTGCTGAATGTAGTTTTTATGATTCTAATTTTGAGAAAACCCACATCTTCCTCAAATAACCCCCAATGATAAAAAATGAATGAAACTGAACATTTGTCTTTTTAGTATTGAAATAAATGTCAATTTTACATTAGTCAAGAAAGAAGAGAAAAAGTTAATAAAAATGTCTTAAACCACTAAAGCTTTAAAATTATGAGAAAAAGGATGACACAAAAGTGCATATAAAATCTTTTGGAGACTGTGCATTCTGTCATTCGTTAATTAGCAAAATAAGGAATTTCCAACTTTGAAAGGAGTTAATAATGTGGACCAGTGGAAAATATTTATAAAACAAATCTCAAATGCTGTATTTGAAATAATTGGAGCCCCCGGCTACGATTAGAATACATTCTTTCTACTATGGCTACAATTGGAACTTCCAGAATAATCTTGAGATAGGGTCGAATAATAAATCAAAACAATTGGCAGTCCAACCCATTATTGAGCTTTCATCAGGAGTTTTATTCCTACTTCACCAATTTTCCAGAACTATTACCAATTGTACACATTATAGCCTTTCGTGATAATTCTACAAATACAACCAGTGAGAATTGTAAAATCACCATGAGTGATTATAATATGTTTAGTGGTAATAGATCTGAAAATTGCTTTTGAGATGATCATAACTCTTTGAGGCCCCATTTTTCATTTCAAGTTCTCCTCCATTCTTGAAAAAATGAATTTCATCAGTTACAATTAGGTAAAATTCTGTACTATGTCATCTCAAAATAAAAATTTAACATGAAAGAAAATAGAAATGAAATATTTGATGGTTGAATGAGTCAAAGTTTTAAGTTATTTTTAAAGGAAATTAACAAAAGTCTGTATCACATCTCCAATACATTGGACTTTTTTATAATTTACTAGTTAGTAATGATAAATTTCAAGTAACTCACCAGCAACAACTGTTGAAATGCTTCATATAATATATTAATTCTGATAAGTGTGTGTATATTCAAAATATTTATTGATTTACTATGTATTAGTTAACTTATATCAAGCATGACATAATTGTATATATTATATAGTTGTTTTGTGTTCAAATTGCTGCTCGTCATGAATAGAAAGTACAGTTCCAAGTAGAGAAATTTGTAGAGTTAAATATCAATAGTTAGTTGTAACATTTCATTTTCACTAATATCAATGCCCATAAAAATACATCAGATATCATTTCAACATATTAAACTTGTGTTTTATTTACTTCCAAAATTTCAAGATGGCAAATCCCATGTGACTGGAGAGAGAACGGGGAAGGGAGGGTTGAAGTCCTAAATAGATTGATATGGAAGAATATAATTTATGTCATTATTTTTTGATCATATATAAAATATAAGAGTAAATGTTTGTTTCATTTGTTTCTTTTTCCATTTTTGTTAAAATGTGTCCAGTAGTTCAGTACTGAATATACTTAGTAGTTTAAATAGAGTAAGTGATTCAAAACAATTGTGACTCAATTCTTCATTAATAGGGAATCAAGTAATCCATTTTTAATTTTAATTGATAGCATAGATATAATTATAAGTAATAGTAGTATTGTAATCATATAGTAATTAGTAGGGCCCGAATAATTATGTGATAACATATTTTCCTAACATAAATCTGTCAAGTCGAATCAACGATATATTAACATTTCATATCGGTTAGTGCCAAAAAACATCACCTTTTAAGTACATATTTTTACACATTGTACCCAAAAGAACATATATTTACATAATTTTACCCAAAAGAACGTATATTTGCATATTACTGCAATTTTTTTATTAAATTATTCATTTTTCCTATATGTTTTTGATAAGGAATATACCAGAAAAACAATTCAGCATTGTCAAACATTTTTCTGTGGCCTCCTCTCTAAAATGCTGCTATTGCATCGCATTGAAATAAATTAGTCCATAAATACCAATGGTATTGCAAATAAAAGGGCAAGGCAACAATTAAATTCATAGCTGATGTGTTAGTTTTCAGTGCGAGTAACGCAGAGAACAGAAAGGAAATTTGGTTTGTGAAAATTATATATTTAGCAGGTGATATTGTGCAGCCACCTTGCATCTTTTAGGGGTCTCCCTTCACCTGGATACCCTTTACCAGAAACTACACGCACCAGCTCAAGAGGCACCATTCTTGTTGTTACGGAGATCGCTGTAAATAATAAGATTATGAGAAGAATAATGTTTCATTTTGGTCTTTTTGCTAATGAAACAGAATAATATACACTAAGATAAAAGTATTTTGATAAAATAGAATTGATATAAAGATAATTAATGTTACATATTTCTTGTTATTTAGTACATATTTCTATATATGATAATGCATAAATATGTACATATTTTCCCTCTTTTTCGTACATAAGTATCTGGGCCCTAGTAATTAGGTATTACATTGCAGATCTGACATTAATTGTATTCAATCTATTCTGAATTTTATTTGCGTGCCAAAGTTCCTTGTGCAACACTTTCAGATACTGGGTTTTGAGGCCTCAGGATTGGGCATGTAGGTCTTTTGGCTTCTTCTCCACTCTCCAGGATATGTAAACCCTGAAGTCTGTCATTTAGATTAACTCTAGAACACAATTGCCCTTGACCTTCCCAACTCCACCACCCTAAAAGATTTAGAAACCTGGGTAGCCCCATCTCTACCTATCTAAGGATTACCAACTGTGAGATTGGTCAGGTGAGAGATGTACATCATACCCTGGTTGCCCTGTTCTGCCTGTCCTGCCTCATCCCTCTCCATTTGGACCTATTCTTCTCAACCCCAATCTGTCCTGTCTCTGCCCCAACAAGTTTATTATAATCATTGCTATTGGCAGCTGCAAATGCATTGTTCCCAACAAACTTCCACTACCTAAAAATTTTGACCTTCAATTACTCAAAACCTAATTGTATGGGCTTTCAGAGACGTTGTAACCACTTTACTACATTTTCTCACCACTTTCGAGATACTCGCAGAAATCTAAAAAGAGTCCTCACTTAAATTTTGCTTTAAGTGACAGGAAAGTAGAAATAGAGATAATTTTTAAGAAACCTCTTGTAGACAGAAATTTTTCTTGTGTTTTGAAGGTCATGTGTACAAAATTTCATTAATATCAAAATAAAATTGAAAATTTGTAAATAAAAACAAACAAAAAAAGGAAACAAGCTTATTTATGGAATAAAAACAATTTTCTATAAAAAACTATTATCTTGACCTGACTATCTTTTCCAGGACTTTACCCAATTTTTCAAGACATTTTTAATTTGTCTCTGACAATATTTGTAGAGTAGTCAACAATATTTATAGCTAATAGTAAATAAACGCAAGACAGATTGGGATTAAAATTCTTTCAACAGCTTAATGTTCTTTTGCATGGTGAATGAAACCTGCTCAAACTAGCCATCTCAATCAAGTAGTCACCCCCATTAACAGCCATTTTCGTGAATTGGAACCGATTGATTTTTTCATGAAACACATATAAATATTCCCTCTTTTCAGCAGCCACCTGGCTATGTGGCCAACAACCAGACACATTTCATAGACTGACCTTAGCAAGCAGCAACCATCTGTGATTTTGAACTGTATTAAAAGAAGCAGAACATTGATGGAGATTACTGTTGATTTAATATCTTAATGTGCCAGGTCACCTTATCAGATTACTTTGAACAGTGACATCTAGAGTAACTTATTTCGCAGGGAGTTTAATTTCCGTTTCAGTTGTCAATGGATGATGAATACCTCTTAATGAAAGAACAAAATGTTTGCTTTGCTCATTTTGCAGCACTCCTATGGTATGTTAGTTCATGTGGTGCTGTTAAGGACTAGAGGAGCATGCCACATGCCTTAATCTGAAGGTCATTCATTAATTTCTTTGTCAGACATTCATGAGGTATAGTTTCTATGGATGTGAATTGTATCTTCAAGACTGGTTTTTATTTTTTAATTTTTTAATTTGTTGTGCCCTTAATCCAACTTATTGACGCAACATGTCTCTTCGCCGGTTTGCTTGTTAGACAGACCCACCTTCCTTCCCTCTTCCTGCTGCAAGACAACATTCTTGTAATTTTGCTCAAAATAATTACCACTTATATAGATCAAATCACATCCAAATGTATCAATCCTATTATGTATACACCGTACTCATAACTAGTGGTGCTATAACAGTACATACTTTCTCGCAATATTACAATGTTATTGTTATGAATGACAGGACAACCTTATATGTTTCATTAACTTCAAACAAAAATTTCATGAAAACTACTAACTTTTACAAAAAATTGTTCATTGCCTTTTTTAAAGAGCCTATTTTGTACAACAGACTTTTCTTTAGTTTTCAATTTTGTAGTTTTGAAATTTTTTTTGCGATTTTCAAAAAACCAAGCGACACACAAAAATGGGACTAGCATCATGTTTTTTAACAGTCCTTAGTGGTAAAAATAAGTGGAGAAATTTTAAAGAAAAAATTTGGAGCACTTTTTGATTTTAAAAAATTGTAAATTTCATGCACAAATGCAAAAAAATAACCACTCGTTTTTTCAAAAAATTGTACATGGCCATTTTTAAAGAGCTAATTTTAATAACCAGACTTTGACTGAGACAACAATCTCTATCTTCAATTTTGTAGTTGTAAAATTTTCATTTTGCAATTTTCGAAAAACCAGCGATTTCAACGAAAATTATATTTGCAGCATTCTCTTAAACGTCTTTTGCACTATTCAACAACAACATTTAATCTAAAAATTTGGAGCCTTTTTTGAAAATGTTTGAGGAAATTCACGTAAAGTCCCCCCCCCCCCCAAATTAAAATATCGGTTTCAAATTCCAGGGGCCGCGTCATCAGCCAGAACAATTGGGGAATATCTATTTTTGGAGAAAATCAGCTGAACAGTTTATGCGCTAGCATTGTGCACAGACAGACGTTTTGCAGTCAATCGCTTTTTCGGTATGAAGGACGCACAAAACAGATTCTACCTACACCATGAGTTAGAGAATATTTTTTCTATATTTAGCAACTGAATTTATCCACTTTTTCGTTACCAGAGTTTTTGTGTCGAAAATTTGTCGGCACACGATTATAATACTTTCTCTTCTTACGTTAGTAAGTGCGAAAAAGTAAAAATTATTGACAGGTCAAACATGGATGAATGTGTTAATCTGTGGGTCAAAGGTGTGTTTTGATATTAGCTGAGATTATAATACATTATTTAAAATGTACTTCGACATTTATGTAATTAAAAATGTTGAAGAGAACATCCTTTGTTTCAGAGCAATTAGCACAATTAGATTTATATTAATAGTATGCTTCCAGTAACCTCAAAATCTCGGGTTATGCGCCAAAGTGACCACCTTTGTTATAATATATGTCATTTTATAATGGTTGGTCTATAATGGCTATAAATTGGTCTATAATGGCCAATTTTTGCTGGAACCCTTGGTGACCACTTAAGAAATGTTTCACTGTATGTCTGATTTACTTGCACCAACACATTGTGAGAGAAACATTAAATTCAAAACAGTTGGTATCCCTCATTGTCTTTTTGTCCGCTCTCTGAATTCCCATGAAAAAGATAAATTTATCATTTAATAAAAGTGGCAAAAATAACGATGCATCAATTATGGTATGTATGTCATTTGAAGAATATTACCAAAGTTTGTCCAGCTTCTAATGATTCTTCTAACAATTTCCTAACTATTGCAGATCAATGAATGGCCAACTGTATGTTAAAACTAGACAAACTATTTGAATTTAATAGCTTTTACATAATATCTTAAATAATTTACCAATTCATTATTCATTTTGATAATGATTCAATAAGTAGTTAATCAATGTATAGGAAGAATTTTTTTGGAAAAAAAATTGATAAAATATAACTGTATGCCTTGAGGGTTGTTCATTAATTACGTAATGAAAATATTGAACATTTTGAATACCTGCTCTGCTCCCTATAACACATCTGTAACATACTCTTGAATCCCCCCTAAATAATTATGTAATGCTTGCAATCTCCCCTCCTCCCATTTACAAAAATTAAAAATAAATTATACAACAAAAAACAAATTGTATCAATTTTATTGTGTTATGCAGTAAAATCTGTCTAAACCAGAATATATCAGGACAAAAAAAATTCCAGTTTAGGGAGGTTTCCGTTTTATACAGAGTTTTATGACACTTGCAATATTGATATTTCCCTCCTGAAACTAGTAAATTACATGACTTAATTAAAATTAACATTAACATATAACATTTTTATGATTATTAATGTGGATGGAAATCACTAATAAATGAATATTAAACATTCTTCATTGACAGCTTCTGAGTTTCTCTTGCTTCTATAAGTTTGACCTTTTCATCTAAAGTTAGAATTTTGGTTGTTTTTTTCAACCATTGTTAAACTGGATCTGAAACTCAAAAAAATACACACTACCTTACTGCCTAGTGGCTGCAGTCGGACTGCTTGCTGACTTTTGTAGCGCAAAAAGTGTAACAGCCTCAAGTACTATAAATTTCTGATACCCTTGCGTAGCCTAGAGGGGTTAAAATTTTCAACTCGGGCAGGGAGATGCATGAATAGAAGCCATACCCATACACCTTCCCATGCTCAGAGAGACGGGAGGGAGAGAATTCCTGTATGGTCTATGCCATGAGAGACAAGTGACCCCAAGGTTGAATTCTATGCTGACAGCTGAAGCCTTCTCCACTGTGCAGCTGCTATGACTAAACCATGTCACAGGGATAGAGAATTAAAAACAGACTTGCAGATGCATTCATTTCATTAAGAATATCTCACATCTCTCTGCCAATTAACAGGAATTCCGTTTTATACAGGATTTTACCTCCTATTGAACATGAAAAACCTTTCCATTTCCCCATTGGACAGGTTCCGTTTTATGCTGTGTAAAATGCCATTTAACTTCATGGGCGGGATAAATTTTCCAGTTAAGGCAGGTTTCTAGGTTTTATTGGTCTGGTTTAGACAGATTACACTGTACATTAAAATTGATAATTAAAGTCAGAATTAATTGACGATGCTGACTGCACCTAACAATAAGATTGAGGGACAATTTTAACTTCAAAGAAGGGAGGAAGCATTGGCCAGAAAATTTTACTAGTGCATATATTATCATGGAGGACACATGGGCAAGAATCTACTATGTGAATTTAATTGTGTTCTAGATTATACTATTTCAAATATCAATTTCAAATATTTTCTTCATAATACAAGATTCAATCAATATGCCATTGATGAAAATATATTTTAAATTACTGTCAACATTTAAATATAACTTTTTAATTAAATTTGTTAGTATTTTTGTTTTAGTGTATGACTGAATAAAATGAATTATTTCAGAAAATGTTGGAAAATAATAAAACAGTATCAGGTAACACCTCCCCTCCCCCTCCCAGCTAACACCCCCTCTACCCCCATATAATGCAGCATAAACGCTTCCTCCAACCCCCTCCCCCTCCCTCTTTAGCGTTATTTAATTTATGGATGATTCCTTGGACAGAGCCATTGCTTCAGGGAAAACAAAATGAATTACCCATTGAAGAAAAATATGCAGGAAAAAATGGTGCTACAACAGCACTTACATATATTACATTCAATGTCTCATATTATGTGAAGTAGTAAAATATTATTATATTGTAGCTTATATTCTGCTAATACTTGAGTCACCTTTACTAAAACTTTCTTTATCGAATGAAGATTATAAGCAGAGCAGGAGATTAAAAGAAAAAAGCAACAATATATCTTTAATTTTTCAACTCGAAAGTTAATATGAAAATGGCATTTGTTCCATAAAATTTTCATTTTATTATGCTCTATCCTTCAAAAAGTTTACAGAAAAACTTGGAACGATTTTTAAGAAAATCTTGATCAGGTATTTTTGGAAAATTGCTATGATTTGGCTCTAAATGAAGTGAACATTACTAATATTTTGAAAAAAAAAATACATAAAATTATTTAAAGTTCTAATTTAGAAGAATAGTCTGCATTAAGAAAGAAATTATAAACTTTAGGGAGAAACGGAGAAATAGAACAGGTTCAAAAAATAGTTACTTCTGCAACTTTTGAAATTTCAGAAGTTTTACTGAAACTCATACTTTTACCACATTTATAATGGCACCATTTTCCATTCAAGCATATTTACAGAAAAACTTTGAGTCATATTTAAGAAAAATTTCAGAATGTCCTTTGGACTTAATGTGAAATATCCCCAAAAATTAAAACATCCCTTTCAAATTCACAGGACATCTAGTTTGGCCAGATCATGTAGGAAGCATACATTTTTGAGAAAATCCTATGAGCAGATTAGGTGCTAGTATTGTTAACTGAGAGACAGATGTCTTTAAAAACACACTTTTTGGTATCAAGATCCTCCAAAACATAAGTACTTTCATCAAAATCTCGATATCAATTGTTTGCATTATTGAACGTTCTCTGCATTATGTATATGAAAAAATAATTAATAGAATCTATTACTTTTTTTTAAAAATTTGTTGCGTCAACTTCGAGAACTTGCTTTCTATTTAACATATTCTTGAATTCTGATTCAAAACTTTGAGCTATAAATCATAATAGCACAACACATTTTTTTGTGGGAGAAGGCAGTTGTCAGATTGCACACAAGATGGACATTTTCTCATGCTATCTTTATTTGTCTCTAAAGACAAATTAATTACCTTGAAACTTACATGAAAATTTTGATTTTAACTAATTTCAACTAAATGTAAAGAATTTTATTGTCTGTTTAATGTCTCATTTTATTTACATGATCCCCCCCCCCCAAGATTTTTCAGAAAATCCTTTTTTCTCTTTATCCATAAATTACATAACACAAATTTGGAGTATTTTGAATACCCCTCCTCCTTGTAACAAACCTATAACATGCGCTTGAATCCCCCTAAATAATTATGTAATGCCTGTGACAACACCCTCCCCCTCTTGTAAATGCAAGAAGGGAAAATAAATTGTAGCTCAGTAAAAAAAAAAAAATGTATTCATTTTAAATATGTTTTGTATTAAAATTTATGGTAATTTAAGTTGGAGTTAGTTGTCGATGCTCACTGCACTTAACAAGATTGGGGCAAATTATGAGTGAAGGATGGATGCACGGACGAGAAAAATTTCTGATCACAAGCCTTGCACCAGCTGCTGTTGTAGATGCCGCAAGGGCGAGAGTCTACTGAACCAATTTAATTGTATTCTAGAAAATACTACAGATTAGTTTTGAATATTTTCTTTGTAATCTTACAGATTCAATAAAAAATTGAAAAAAATATTTCCATTTATAGTAACAACTTCTAATAACTTTAAATTATTTATATTTTTAAACAAATGAATTAGATAAGATTTTGATGTGTTAGTATAAGACTCAAAATTGGAAGTATTTCAACAAATGGTAAAAATATTTTAAAAACATATCAATGTTAAGTAATATTAATCAAATACCCTCTGCCCCTATGTAACTCAGCAAAACGCTGCCTCAAATCCTCTCCCTCCCTCTTTAGCATTACATAATTTGTACATAACCCCTTAATTGTGAAATTCTAAAAGTACCAAAATATTTCCCATAATTTTATATTTTTATTTTCTTTTTCTTTAAGTAAAACAGTGTTTTTAACTTAAAATGAAAACATAGAGGTCAGCTTTTCTAGCATTACACAATGTCAGAGTGTAAACAAACCATCCTACTTTCAGTATGTGCTATGATTCTCATAAGAGAAATTCAGGAATAATTCTAACCACTACTCTCAGATTCATGATCTTTTCTACTGACTATATCTTTAAATTTCATTGTTTTTCTTTGTTCATAGAATGAGCAAACTTATGGGATATCTGTGAAAACGGATATTCAGGTGTAATAAACAAATAATATTCAAACAGTAATTCAAATACATTTATTAATTTATGATTATGAAATACAGTATTCATTCTTTAGTTTTCAAATTAATATCAAAACTAAACATTGGCAAATTATCCACAACAATTGCTTTCCAAAAATAAGCTTATAAACACAAAGCTGAATCATAAATAACTCATTTGGAGAATTTCAAAGATATTTCTTATTTTTACTGTATTTTCATTTGGAAGATATTATCATCATAAAAATAGTTATTTTGAAAATAGTTGAACATTTTTAACTATGTCATAGTTTATATTATGAAGATTTCCATTAAAATCACAGTCAACAACCAGCAGAGGTAGGGTACAAATGTTTCTTTAGGTGATAGAAGAAAAAGTGGTTTCAAATGATCCCTTATGATACATGAGGTATACTTATGAGAAAAACTCACAAAAAATTCTGCTAATGTTCAATCTCACAAAACACTCAGTACATGGTTTATGATTACACAAAGTAACTTGTGCCCTAGTGGCCCCATTTCAAAGTGGACATAATTTCAGGGACATAAAAAAAGTGAAAATTGAAGAACCATTGATCTATGAACATTAACTTATACTTTTCTTCTATCCATTTTATGTTTTGTGAAAGGAATAACAAACCATTTTCAAAATGCACCTGAACCAATCCTATTGTCTTAATGTGTAGGACATTTTCTCTGCAAAATTTTAATTGTAAATCTTTCAGAAGTTGCAATTTCAATTTAAAAATGTGTGAACATCCCTTTACAGTTTGTTGGAGTGGGTGATTGTAAGCACTTAAAATTTTTTTTAAAGTATTTCAAGTATATAATAGGTTTGTAGCCTTTAAGTTTCTTTAAGGTATCATAGGATACATTGTGATCAACTTTTCATGCATATATTAACTTTAAAGAAAAGAAAGACAGATATCACATATCAATCTAGAAGAATATGGCAATGTTTTGCTGATACTCCTTAAATTCAAACACAGTAGTATTGATAAAAGCAGAGTTATTTATGCTACTCAAAGAAAATCAATATTTTTACTTGAGTGTAAGTCAGATTGGTACACTCTCTCCAGTACGAAGTTTTATTCCTTGCTCAGTCTGAGTCATCAGCTTCAGGAAACAACTATTAAAAACTGAAGCTAACAAATTCCATTCTGTCAGTCATAATTTCATCAATAAAATTTACACATCTAACTCAGAGGCAGATCCAAAAAGTAGGGGGGGGGGGGCAATTTCACTTTGGATTCTCCCTCCCCCAAAAAAAGAATTTTTGAAATCATTATTTTTAATGGTTAGATTGAAATAAGAAAGAGTACATTCTCAATGAGAATACTGCTTTGGATGTAATGAGATGATCTACATACGGTAATTATTTTGAATAAATTGAGTTAACTTGCAAAAAATGTTACCTTTGGGAGGGGACCTAGTGCACCCCCTTGGTTCTACCTTTGACCTAACCACTTCTTTAATTCATAATCTCAGTAGTCACTAAAAAAAAATTAAGGATCATTCTGTGATCTGCAATTGGAAAGTTTTTTTCCTTATTTATCAGTCTTTCAAATTCATTTTTACCAAATGTGATAAGTGATTTTATTTTACAGGCTTCATAAGAATGAAAATTGAATGGACCCTAAATATCTAATACTGTCTTGTATTTTCACATTACTACAGCCACTGTGAGAAAAAACATACTTATATAACAAACACTTTACGTAGGAATCTTATAAAGCGAAATTAAATAATTTAAGCACTAATTGCAGTTAAGTGCATTAACATGAATAAACACTAAAATAAATAAACATATATATTAAGTAATGTTATTGTGACATTTTGTTATAAAAAGCAAGAAGGAATTCAACAGAAACATAATTGAAACAAAAGCAAAAAATAATCCAATAGCTTGTTTGTTCAAAAGGTATTTATGTCCTGTTTTCATTGCATAAAAATACAATACTTTTCAATTTTTTTACAAATTATCAGTTATCTTGTACATGATCATGCATTGTCAGGTGACATTCTTCTTTAAACTGACCATTCAGACATAGAGCGGCTAGTGGCACAAGTAGTATCATCAGAAGGAAGGATGGCTTCTCTCCTTAGCTCAATAGCATTCCTTATGGCATCTGCCACATCTTGATGAAGGGACTGACTAACATTCTTCTTTTCTTCATTATCTTTTGAAGCTACCTTAAGACTTGCTCTTTGTTGTTGTAGCATTTCTGGTGATAAATGTAACATTGTTGGGCCACAACAATGACATCTATCTGAACTAGGAGAGGAACATGAATTTAATAAATATTTTGAAGAATTTAATTGTTCAAGAGATGATTTGTGAAAATCATTGCTTTCCCTTTTCTCTGTTTCTCCTGGTACCATTTTAAGAGAGCGTTTGTCATATAAGGGGTTTTTATTCTCAGAATTTAAAGGACAAGAACAACTATTTGTTCTTTCAGGTAATATCAATTCTTGGTGTCTACTTTGTTCATAATTCATGCTTCTTATAGGATATCCTTGTGCTGGCAATTGTCCTTTGTTTATTTCTTTTTTGTATTCCTTTTGTTCTTTATTTTCATGTTGATTAGCGATGGCATTGGGACTGGTATTCAAAAACTCAGGAATATTATCTAGCATAACAGAAGGGTGTTTCTCCTGAGAAGCCCATTCTTCATCAGAATACTCCTCCCATGTCACATCACTTAAGTATGATGCTTCAAACTGCTGTGACGTGCATTCCTTGGACGAACACTTAGGTTGTGAATGTTTTTGAATAATATTTTCAAGAGCTGTAGCAAGCTGACGAGCATAACGTGCTGCATCCTTAAGTTCTCTCAGTGATAATTTTAAGTCTGGAGATGGTGTATTAGAGTGGCTACATTGAACTCGGGTGAATTTAGAATTAGTGGAATTCACAGGGGATATTGAATCATCTTTATCATAGGTGTTGCTCAATTTTCTCTCCTGATCAGAAAATGAATCTTTATATTTTGAATCCAGCATTGAAAATGCTGGTGTTTTTTCTCTGTCAGCAATTTCAGATTTCAATTTTAGATTGCGTTCTAATACTTCTTCTGCAATTCTGGGAGAATGCATGCCATCTCTTTGAATGTGAGAAGTGTAATTACTTACTCTAATAGGGGTATTATTTTCATTACTTAATTTTGTTAAAGACAGACGTTTGTTATCTTCTTGAAAACTTGTGACTTGAGAAAAATCATTTTCGCATAACACCACCTTAGATGTAGTACTATATTCACAGTTTGTTGAAGTTTTATAATCTGCATCAGATATACCTCTGTCAAGAGAAGGTATTAATTCTTTGAAATTAGTTTCATTATTAGTATGTGAATCTTGTTTGTTTGAATTACTCGTGTAACAGTATTTTGGGATATTTAAGGAAGATTTTTCTTCTTCAGTGGTTCTCATTATGTGAGATGTTAACAATGATTCAGAATTGCTCAGAAGACTTTCCCTTACAGAGAGATTAGAAGAAATGGCAGAAGGATTTCTCTCTTGCAGTAGAGGATCAGTAACTTCGCACAATGTGGGAGATGTTTTATTGTATTTATTAGAAAACGAACCCACATTTTCAATTGCTCCTTTCTCTAGAAAAGAATCCTCATTTAAGTTTTTAAGTAGAATATCACCTCTGCTTCCAAGAACTAAAACACTGGTGGACACAGAATTATCATTCTCTATACGATCACTTATTATATATAAACCAGAATTACAAGCATTATCTGCAGATGAGCAGCTAGCATTATCAGTAGTTGACTCCTTTGAAGGTGAAAATTTCATGTCTTTGAAATAGTTATCACTAGTTTTTAACGTATTATCATGATCTGGTGGTATATTTAATTTCCTAAATTGTATTTCATAGTCTCTTTCATATATTTTATCATCTAAATCTAAAGCTTCCTTACAATCATCACTATTCAAACCTTCACATGAATCCACATCAAAACGAACATGATGAGAAGTGTTTTTATTTTGAGAATCTCTATTTGAATTTCTTGATAACTGAGTGTTATATTCATTGTAATTAGATGGATTGTAAGGTTTCTTATCTGATTCACCAGAAGATATTTTATCTGAAAATAATGATTTTTGTGCTTTTGTAGTAGTGGCAATTTCTTTTAAGGGATTTGTACAATGGTTGGTATAGTTTTCTTGAATTTCAGTTAAACATAGCATATCATTTTCAGTAGTGTTATTGGTAATTGTCTTGGTAATGTTTTCTGAATGTACTTCCAAATTGCACTGATTATTAGAGATGGGACTTGAATTAAACTTAGTTTCAGTGCTGTATGACCAGTTCTTATATTGAGATATGGCATTCATTTCTAATGGTGTGTTTATAGCGTTGGTGTTATATTCTTCAACATTTGAAGATGGAGTGCAACTTTTCTGCTGTAAGGAAGAATTGGAGTAATAATCTTCAGTGTCAAATCCATTGTATGAATCATGTTTAAAAGAAAGACATGATCCAAAATTGTTAACAGATGGTAAACTTTTTGTTCGAGACAACAAATAACCATCATAATTCTCCACTGAGCTTGAACGACATGTAGGTATAGCACTGTGCCCTCTCACATATTTCACTGATGTTTGAGGGTAATCATAAGTTTTATTTGAAACATAAGAGAGGGGGGCACTTTCTCTCTCAAAGGGTGAAGTGCACAAGGGCGTTGTTTCCTTTGTGTCAGTAATATCACAATAAAAGGTCTCACGTTTGGTTGAATACCCCAGTAAGCTCTTCTCATCGTCTCCAAGCTCTGGCGTCGCCGAAGGAAGGATTCGCATCGGGGAATATCTCAAGCAATCAGGAGTGCTGGAATTGCTCGAGCGCCTCTTTTCGTACGCGCTCTTGAACTTGTCTCCCTGAGCGAACGGCGAATAAGCATCCCTGAGCGGATACCGCAACGGGGCGGAAAGCGCGGGGCTGGAGGCGCCGGATTCGAGACCGAGACGGGAGCCGACGGCGGGGGAGGAGCGCGGCGCGGGGGGCGGGGAGCGGGCGCGAAAGTCGCCGGAAGCTCGTCGTTGGCGCACCCGCCGCTGCTGCTGGTGTTGCTGGGGCGGGCGAGTGATGCGCGGCGCGGGGGCGCCGTACAGCGTGAGGTTGAGCGGGGGCGTGAGCAGCAGCGCACTGCGACTGCGCCGACTAGACGCCGACGACGAGCGCGAATCCGTCGCGCTTCGCGCAGACATGACGCCGCCCTGCGGCCAGCGCTGGCATCGACCCGCTGCGCTCTCGCCCAGACTCCGCCCCCGCTACCCTCACCCGCGCGCTGCGTGCGACGCCCCGACCTCCTTCCTCCTCCGAGATGAAGACGCACGCGACGCACTTCGAAAGCTTGGCACGCTCACCCACGCACTCACTCACGCACGCGGCCGCTTCCCGACACTTCGGCTCCCTAATTCAGCTTCTTACCATGCATCACTCGATTTGGTGGGGGTCGAGGGCGGCAGTGAAAATACTCCAGTCTCCTATTAAAAGTCGAAACGGGAGAAAAAATGTAACACGCTTACGAACGTGTTTGCGGGGCCAACTTATCAAAAAACGAGTGGGCTCTGCCACAGACTTTGCCCGCTGTTTTCCATGACCGTTTGATCCCCTCACGCTACTCTCACACGGCGACTCCGACGCAACGCGCGGGTTGCCTTGGCAACGAGCACACCTGTCGGAAGGGGCGCCTACGGTAATGAGAATACGAATGGCAATAGCCCCTCCTCGCACTCAAAAGCCTTTTAAGTGAGACTAGATGCCAGGAAAGATATCGATCCAACAGTATCAAAGTAATTCTTTTTGAAAAGAATTCGTGAAGTCATTTTTAACAGTCATAAGAAGGAGCAAAACATTGTTTTCTATCGTACTATTTGGAAGGAGGGTGTTTCACTTCTTAGCTGACACTAAGTCCATTAAAGATCTGTCTGAAAATGAATAAGAGAAAAAAAGTAATTACAATGTGCTAATATCAAACTTTCCTAATTGTGCTTGCGGATTGCACATCGGGAAATGACGTAAAGAAATTATCCTGGTGAGATTGTTTCAAATCAAAATCGTACGAAACGTAAAAATATTTTATTTAGATCTTGAGATGCCTCCAAATCTGCTATTTTTTTAAATAATATATTTGTCACATAAATATAGCATAAGCCATGTATGACAAGTCAGGACACTATATAATCATACAATGTACAATGCAGATATTTCAAATATTAAATACAATACAGGTATAAAAATTGAATTATATTTTCATGCTAAATACAAATTAATTTTATAAATAGTAGGGTAAAGCTAAAGTTGAAAAGCAAAAATAAAAAGGAGAAAAACTTTTCTTAATGAGATGGATGCTTGGGCTGGATCTATCCTTTCATATCCATCAATCAGCTTGGGGGGGGGGAGGCTTCAAGTCATGTAGCAGAATATGCAACAAAAAAAATTATTAGTACTAGTTTATATTGATGTTTATGGTGTAGGTATTCCTTTGTGCTGTAGAATCTATGGTTTAACAGGATAGCTTTCAGTTTATTTTTGAATGTGTGTATTGAGTTTAAGCTTTTAAATTCACTAGGGAGTTTGTTATATAGTGTGATGCCTTCAAAAAGGGTACTTTTTTGAAAGAGTGAAGTTTCACAGTGTGGGACATGCAGATTCCTGTTTTGTCTAGTATTATAGTTATGAACATCAGTATTTAGAGTAACAGAGTCCTTGTTTTCCATAAGCATCTTCTTTGTGAAGATTAATATTTCAAATATGTATATGCATGGGAACATGAGAGATATTCCAAAAAAATTACATGTGTAATTTTTTAAAAACAATGTACCAAAATGAACATTATGTCATATTAAACAGTGCAATTAGTGCTATCCATTGGAAGTTTGAAGAACAAATTTGGAAACGTTTTTGAGAAAATGTCGTTTGAGCTGTTTTTGAGAAAATCTTGTTTTTGTATTTTTCAAAATTGGAACTATTGCTCGTAATATTGTGCAAAAACTACTAAAATTTTCAAAAAAATGTACATGACCTCAATGAAAGAACTAAATATGGACAACAAATTTCATTTGAAGAAAAAATCGCTTTCGTCAATTTTGTAGTTGTAGGAAGACACCGAAAAAAATTCAAATTTTTTAAATTTTCGAAAATTTAGAGTTAACCCAAAAAATCTACCTTCACCACTCTTATAAGTGTATTTTACTCTATTCTTACAAGGAATCTAAACAAAAAATTTGGAGCCGTTTTTGAGAAAATGCACAAATTCTCTAATTTTCTCCAAAATGATATTGTCCGGTCAATGTAAACAAACTCCAGGCCCTGCTAGTTTGAAATGGATATTCTGATTTTTGGGGGTATTTTACATGAAGCCTGAACATTTTCAAAATTTTCTCAAAAAGGTTCCAAACTTTTTGATTAAACTTTGTCCTCAGATGCTAAATTTGATGCCAAAATCCCTGATGTTTCAAAATTTGCAAGTTCAATTTTTTTTGGCATCTTCCTACAAATTTAATATTGAAGATAAAGATTTTTTCCCCTTAATGCAGTGTGTGAAAGAGAGATCTTAAAATAAGGTCACGTTTAATTTTTCAAAAATATTAGTAGTTTTTGTGTAATTGTGGGTGAAATAAGGACAATATTTAAACAATTATTTTATATACAATGACTCTTAATTATTATTCTTTTTAACTTATCTCCTCGTACATCTCAAAGACCTGCAAAAAATTTGCTAGACCTTTAGACCTATTTCCAGTGAACTGTAATTTTTGAAAACTGCAAACAGTTCACATTGCAAAAGTACAATATTGATTATACAAATTTGTACTTAAAAAATAATTTGTTCTAGAAAATTAGATCTGTCAAAAGGGTCATATTCAATTATTTGAATAGAAATGAGTATCTACTTGATGTTAATGCAAATTTTTTGAAAAAAATCTCACAAAACGCTCAAAAACTTTTCTTTAAATTTTGTCTTTGGATAAAACAAAGGATGCTTAAAAGAATTGTAAAGGTCTTATTCAGGGGCAGAACCAGCTGATCATTGGGATGACATTATAGGTTTTTGTTCAATAATAAACATATTTGTTATTGTATTGTATATCGTTTTTGTAGTGTTCAGGATTGGGTAGAATTTAAATGCATGTATGTATGTACGTATTTGAAATCCATATTTTAAATACATTTTGTATTTGAAAAACTGTATTTTTGTATTTTTTGGACATGTGTTTTGGAGTTGTATTTAAATACATAAAATGGGAGTATTTAAAAAACAATACTTAAAATACATTAAAGGCAGATGAAGAAGATAACGGGGATAGTTTCTGTTTGTTTGATTTTGTTAGTGAAGGCACCTCAATGAAACAAAAATTAAAGCTCCTTTTAGCTGTTGGATTTGAATTCCCTTCATTTTTAAATGATAAATCTAAATCATTCAAAATTCTGGACAGTCATCCAACAATAAAAAAGCATTTATTTATTATAACATTAGTTTATATTCATCTGCATCAGTTGAATGATTGTTTTCCTTTGCAGGTTTTATAAATTTGCCAACTAGGGATTTATTGTCTAATGATTTGTTTGAAAAATTTGTCGTTTCAAAAGGAAATTTGTTTATCTGTTAGACATATTTTTATATCATTTTATATTTGAAAGTATCTATACATTTATGAATAGTATAGTCAGTTATTATTAAGAAATTTGTGTGACTATTAATTACTAACGTATTGTAATTGACACTTACAATATATTGTTGCAATAAAAAAGATATAATAAAAAATTATTGTATTTACAGTATTTTGAGTATCTGAAGTATTTTAAATGCATAAGTATTTAGCAAATCAAAACCTAATGTATTTATATACTTATTTATGAAGTAATTTTGGCGAAGTATTTAAATACTAAATTTAAAGTATTTTGCCCAACCGACTAGACAATATTATTTCTTAAATAATTATTCTAACATAAATAAATATTTAAATCAATTTTGACAAATAAAAGAAGGTAACAAACAAAAACTAGGGCGGGGGGGGGGGGGCATGGCCCCTATGCCCCTCCCCCCGGATCCACCCTTGGTTTCATTTTCATTGAACTGTTTGAATTTTCAAAAATTTAAGAAATAGAAACAATGCAAGAAAGCGTGTGGTGTTGTAGCATTAGTTTAGTCTCTAGATTGTAAAAATCACTGACGATATGTATGGTTTGACTCGTCACAACAAACTAACTTAAACATTTTAAGTCAAAAGTTGGGCTTAAATAATGTTTAAAATGAATACTAATAGAGAGATTTTAACTGTGTCACATTCAACGAAGTCAACTATGACAAGAAAGCAATCGAATCATGTTTTAAAACTAAAGTAAGTGACACGTTGTTATAAAACCTTAAAAATCTTGCGAGGTACCAGGTATAGACAATACAATAGATCTTATAAGATACATATTTGGATAGTCCATCTAAAAAGACAAAGTGGGACACATACAGATTCCACATTAGAAAGCTAAAGAAACAAAAAGCATTTTGCTCTGCTCCTACATTTTTTACACAAGGCCAAAACTCATGAAATTTAGAACATTAAAGAATCTTGCCATTTGAAGTGAGTGCTTTTGTTTTTAAACCATTTAATTTTATAACTTAACCAAAAAAAATTAAGTTTTTAATATTTTTTAACATTGTTTTAAAAGAGTTGCATCTAGTAGTTACTTGTTTCGCTCTGTGCTGACTTTGTCCGTAAGGTGTCCTTAGACTAAAGCATTAGGACACATATCAATCAATCTCTAAACAAATTATTTGTTATTGATCTCCCAGAATAAAGCCATGATACTGTAATGAAATTAAGTTATTTCTAAGAGCAGAATCATGAAATTTGTGCTAATCAATCTTTCCGTGCTGGCCTGGATAGCTGAGGTCATTAAGGCTAAAGAGCCATATCTGTCTCGGCTCAAAGGGTCGCAGGTTTGAATCCCACCTCAGGCATGGATGTTTGTATGTGTTTGTGTTGTCATTACATGTTCTCCCTACAGTTTAAAAATCACAGTGGTTGCTATATGAACAAGATATTGAAAAGCGACCTTCAAAAAAAATCTTTCCTTGACCTCCCGTAGTGCAGTTAAGACTGTTGAATCTATACTTGCAAATTGTATTTAATTTATTTGCTTAGATACATTTAATTTATCCAATCCTTAAAAGCAAGTACAAAGTTTATATAAATTATTGTTACAAACGATTTTTCACCAAAATTCTTTCCTAGATGCAAAAGCAAACTTTTGGATTTATCACAATAAATTATCTTTATATATTCATGATAGAAATCGGTTGATAATGTGAAGAAAGTGAGGCATGTATATAATTATTTTAATTTAATTTTATTTCATAATGTTATCATTTTGGGCTATTAATAGAGATGAGATTATGTCTTTAGGATTTTATTTCTTGTAATTATTGTAATTTAATTTGTTTACTTACAATTTTAGCAAACCTAGGTCATGAACAAGAGTCGCAATAAAATCATAGTCACTACATCAATCACAGAATCATTATGAGAAAAAGAAGAATGTTAGCGAGTCATCTAACTTTAGCACCTCCTATAATTTTGGAATGGTTGAAGTCATTGCAAAGCAGTTTCCATGAAAGTGCGTGAGGGAATGGGGCTAATTGATACACGTATTCCTTAATTACTTTTATTTTAAGAGATATTAAGGTAATGGTTTTTTTCAAATGGAACTTTGCATATTTTTTCAGTCGATCGTGACAAGCGTAAAAAGATGAAACCAATAATATACATATTGTCATTTGTTAAATTAGAATTTTTTTGAGTAATTTTGATTATTTTGCGGCTCGTGTTTAATGGATATTTTAAATGTACCAGTCCATCAACCAAGGTCATGCAGCACTTGCTCAGGGTATTACAATATCAGTTAAACGCGAGTTGCAAAAATCAAAATTACTCAAGAAAATGTCTATTTAACATATGAAAAAATAAATAAATATATAGTACATCATAGAAATCATCTTTTTGAAAAATCAAAGTTACCTCAATATCTCAAAAAAATACAAATGATAATATAGAAAAGAATACATGTATTAATGTCCATTCCCACAAGCACTTCCATGAAAACTGCATTGCAAGAACTTCAACCATTCAAAAATTGCAGGTGCTCAAGTTACGAGACTCACCCTGTATAATAACTTAACTTGCATGGATAAGAGAATGGCATCATGCTTGCAATGACCAGGTGTTGTTCTCTACTTTATAGTAGGAAGAGGAAGTGGTGTGGGTTTATTATTATCAAAATGAATTATTACATGCAGTTTTGCCATAGCATTTTAATTTAGCAAAAAGCTTTTATGGCCACATTGCAGCCATCTTCAATGCAATTCTGTGGCAGCTGCAGGCCTGGTAACAATGAAGTCAAAGTCTCTACTTTGTGAGAAAAACAGTTTGAAGTTTAATACTCAGTATTATTTGGGATGCTACTGATAATTTTTAAAAAATATTAACACTATTTATGAAGAAAAATTGCTGATATTGGTATTCATTTAGTTCATATTTCAGATCTCAAACAGCGATACCCCACATACACGCACCTGCATTACACACCAGAACCACTGTAAAACAGAACAAAACAAGCCTCAGAGACAACTTTCTTTTTCCTTTTTTAATTTATTTATTGGCACTTCGCTTGCTGTGTTGGATAATGCCAGATAATTAAGATGTATATCTGAATTGAATGGCATTATCTGAATATCAGTGTATATCTGAAAAACTTTTAAGATTTCTGACTTGTGATTTTTCTTGATTTTCAGGATTTTATAATACTAAATGGGATACCATCTTTATAGAAAAATCTAAAAACTGAATCATGCTGAAAACAAAATTTTATTGAAGAAACAAAGTTCACTGTTTAGCTACACTATATAATGTCTCCAACTGAAGAACAACGTATACATTCACGTAATTCATTTCTACAACACAACAGCATCACAATTATACAGTACCACATCAATTAGAAACTGACAATCATGTTAATAAGTCTACAAATTAATATAAAAGAAAACATCAAACAATGATATACATATTAAAGTTGTAGTGTCTGTCACTTAATAAAACATGTAAATGCAACTGCATCTACTTAATTACGTATCTTTTATCTCTCCAAATGAGATTAATCGATCTAACTTGAGAAACCTACACACACTACTGGTTTTATTTGTGCGTGGTTGTCAAATGTGCCCATGCATCATTTTATGTTTTGGTGACAGAAAAATAAACACGTATTATATTTTGTTGTACTCTGAAATTAAAGAAATAGGCCTGTCATAAAGTACCTGCACTCTGAACAAAATTAAAATAGCAATAAATACTAGAGTGAGTGCAAAAATTACAATGCAAAATTCAAAGAAATATGGTCGATTTTGCCAACACTATTCAACCTTGAAAACGTCAGCAGGGAGAAACACCAGAAATAATATTTTTTTTTTTTTTTTACACATACATTACATGCTGGATGGCCTATTATTGAAACAGTCTTGTACAACATTAACAGTTTTTACACATTACTTAAAAAAATATTGATCAATCATGGAGTATATTATGCGAAAAAACAAACTAAAAACTGCAAATAAACGCACATTCATTAATATCACAAATTGAATAATATTAATATAAATTCATGCTTCCCCAATTTCTCATAAGAGAAGATTGTAACTTACAATTAGCTTATAACTCCCAAAAACTTATAAAAAATATCTTATTAATTCAAAAACTAAAATTATCTTCAATTCAAATGATGATGAAATTGCAAAATGCCACTAAAGCATACTTCACAATATCGACTACAACAATAAAAGAATGACTAATAACTATTTTCTATTGATATATAATGTAAGTTACAAATACACAATCAATGACCACACATATTTTAAACAATTATATGAATTCATGATCCCAATATATTCGGGTAACATCACATTAAATGCTTTTGGAAATATACAAATAACTAACATTGTCTCTAGTGCTAACAAACAAGCAAAACATGCCAAAAACATAACAAGTTTTGATGATGCAATATATTCTTAGTTAGTAGATTCCCAAAATAGTCATCCTATATTTAGTTATCACAAATAAATAATTAAGCTAGCAATGGAAATAGTAATTGCATCATTCATAATATGTAAATTCAAATTCAAAAAACCACATTACAAATATTTTAAAATCGAATTAGAGTAACAAACAACATAACTAATGTCATCCTAGATTAAAAATAAAAATGTGAGTAAATAGAGAGTGAGAGAAAATAAAACTGACATGATACTTAAATCTTCAACGCCACCATTCGTTACTAAATAATTTTTTCTTAGGTAAAATTATTAATTTTGCACTCTGGACAGTGAAGAAAACCACTAATGGATACAGACAAATTCAAACTTGTAGTCTACAAAAAGGAGAGTATCTGAAAGGAATCGGAAGAGAAGTGATTATCACAGAGACAGGGGTGGTAACATGAACTCCTTTGGCACATGTCAATGACGAAAACTTGATTTGAGTAAAATTAGTAGAGCATGTTTCATCTACCATTTTTGAGCAAACCTAGAAGATATGACTTATTTTTGTTAATGTGAGAAGAAAATTAACTATACATATGGATTTACATTCAAACAGAGCAAGAAAGTTCAGAGATCAGTTAATCACAATTTTTTTGGTTTCTTTAATTATGTGTATCTTTTTCAATGCACATTAACACATGTTACTTACATCTGGACACAAAATACCACAAAAAGAGGTCTATATAACTGCACTTTAACAGTGCCCTTTGACACATCAATTTTCAGTAGGTAACGTTGCTTCAATATATTTCAAAAGCTATCATTCTAACAATTGATTCTTACTAGTCTTCTTAAATCTCTGATTTCACATGAGGTGAAAAATAAATTTCAATTATACCTTCTAAAAATTATGATCATTAAAATCAAATACTGTATTTTATGGCAATGTTCAGTTTAAGGATTGCAATATCAATCTCATTCAAAATTTCATTAAAAATTGTTGTGCCATCTTATTTATTTTTCACCTCATATATATATATAATTTTTTATGTATTTAATGCACTATGTACTTTTCAGTGAGCACTCATAGAACAACAATTCACAGTTAACATTACAATAAATAGGGGAAAAGAACTCTCAAATATATATTCTTTTACTATGTAAACATCTATTAATTATCAACCCTTCGAAAATAGAATGGATCAAGATATATTCTAGCTTCTTTAGGGGAAATGCTCTACTATTATTTTTTCATGTTTTGTGAAAATTCTTCTCACTCTGCAGCTCTTCACACTTCTCTCAGGATGTTAAATGCATCACATTTCTTTAGCTGGTATTCAATATTAGATTTTCTGCAAATTTAATATTAATCCAATATTGAATAAGATTACAGCAAAAATTACAAAGAAACATGCATTCAGAAATATACAAATTCATTAATATTCATCCACTTATGATAAAGGTATTCAAAATCCAGAAAGAATCGTCAAATAAAAAAAATTTAAAGAGAAAACTAACATACCTTCATATTTCACAATGAGAAATAAGAATGCTGTAAGAAATTTAAACCCAATGAATAGAAAAATTCTGGTTGAGCGGAAGAGCCAAATTTTTTATCCTCAAGAACTGGAATATAAAAAACAAAACAATATTATGGTCTAAGTTTTAAAAATTTGAATCGAAAAATTTGAAATTTGAAATTTTAATCATATAAAAGAAGTATGCAGGAACAATTTTTTTCTTCCTAGAAACTGCATTTCACCAAGCAAGAGAGCGCGTAGGTATTATTTTTATTTTGATCCACACAATGAAATACGTTATGTTTTACAACAATCATCAAAAATTGATATTACAAAAATTATCTTTTTAATACTTTGAGTGCCTTGCCAAAATTCTTGTTTTCTACATTTTCATGGGGAAGACAATGTCTATAACATTACTATGTGGACATTTTCTAAAGAAATACTTTGTCCATAATTTGAAGAGATGGCTTTCCCATTTCTTTGCTTACTTCTATTAGAAATGTAAGTCACAGAAGTATACAGCTTACAGATGATTTTGTTTATTATTCTGTCATTTAAGGGTATGGCCACAACAGTGCACAATTTTTAGTGTCCAATGTTGTTACCAGCTAAACCACAGCAAAAGGAGTACTTAGAGTAAAACAACAACTATGTATTTCAATTCCATTTTCTATATTATAAACAATGAAAACATGATCTCATCATTTTCTGTGGTATAACACAACAATGCAGAATAGTACAGAGCGTTCAAAAGGTCTCTCCGCAGTGGCTTCCCTCCATCATCTTTTATGCGGAAACGGCAACATTGCAGGCTGAATCACGCCGCGACGGCGCATTCGCCCTGGTCCGCTTTGCAATAGCAACAAAGAGTGATGTGAAACATGAAATGCATTGGGAAAAATACAGTGACACTAAAATAAAAAGCATTTGAACTGAACAGTTTATTTTTCACTTTTCATAATTATCTTCTTACATCATGGGTTGAAAATATTTACCTGAACTTTGAAGGCAAAGTGTTACTCTTTTACATTTATTATCAAAAACTATCTTTAAAGTTTCTTGAGATATGGACTTTGCATACAAAGATATTGAGTTTTTAATTCATCAATGGTCTTGGGACGAGTTTTGTTGACATTTCCTTTAGCTGCACCCCAGAAAAAGAAATCAAGTGGTGTGAGATCTGGTGATCTTGGCGGCCATAACCGTTTCGAAATTTTGCGCTTCCCGAACACTTTTTTCAATACATCCAAAGAAAGTTTGGCAGTAAGTGCTGTGGCACCATCTTGCTGGAAATACGCATTCATTATTTCATTCTCTGTCAGCTGCTCAATGAAGGGATACAGAATGTTATTACAATATCTCTGTGCATTTACTGTATCATGGAAGAAAATGGAACCAACAAAACATGCTCTAGATATGGCAATCCATACTCCTATTTTTTGGTCATGCAATGCTGCTTCATGAATGATGTGAGGATTCTCTGATGTCCATATTCTACTGTTCTGAGAGTTTATGTATCCCAAAAGATGAAACCAAGCCTCATCTGTAAAAAACGTGTTGTCCAGAACAGCGATGCTTCTGCTTACAAAGTTCTGAAACCACTCACAATAACAAACTCTCTTCTGGTGATCAGTAACTTGCAATTCTTGCACTGCCATTACTTTGTAAGGAAACAGTTTCAATTCTTTTCTTACAGCCATGTGTGCAGTGCCTAATGAGACTGCAGATTCTTGAGATAATCTCCTCATTGGTTTTGTGGGGCTCAGTAACATTTTATAATAGATTGCAAGAAGTTTATCCTCTGATAAAACACGAGGTCGCCCACTTCTCGGCGCATCTGTCACAGAACCTGTTTGTCGAAATTTCGCAATTAAATCGTGTACAGAATCACGGTGTGGCACCACAGATTTTGGAAATTTCGACACACACATTTGTTTCACATCATCCGTGTACTTATTACTTGCTCAAAACACATGTTCCACCAAAAATACACATTCTTCCAGTGTCAGCATTCTAAAAGTTATAATCTGAGTCCTCACTCACAACAAACAACTTGTAAACTTCAAATATAGAAGATTGCCTGTCGTTCACTTCAATTCATATTCAGAATCTGAACAAACAACTTGTATTTAGTCAAACTCAATGTGTCATTTGCATACAAATAATACAATCATGTATTTTTATTTCAGCTGCTTGCTTCATTACTGCTTGCTTGCAGCAAACGCGCTTCTGGGAATAACATTCGAACGTCGTTGCGCTGAATGAGCTCACAATGTTGCCATTTCCCTGTAAAGGCTGGTGGGGTGGGGAGATAGCCACTGCGGAGAGTTTCTTTGAACACACTGTATTTTCATAGCCATTTAGTTCTGAAGAAGAAACATTGAGGTTTGTTTCAGTGCAAGAAACACATTACTAAATTATTTAGGGAGGTTCCCACTGCAAATCAAATTATGACACAAAAGCTGGGATACAGTTTACTTACTGGGAAACAAAGCCATTATTGCACATCCTATCACAGCACCAACCTCATGGAATTTTAAAAGTGAAATGTGGATTGACTTAGCCAAAATAACAGAACTAGTATATTTTTGTAAGCATGTATAATAAATACAAGTGGAAAAGCATTATGTTTACAAACCATCCTTTCATTACATAAATTACTTGTAAGGTGCAGTAACTCTTCGCTACATATACAGAATTTTGTGATGAGGCTCCAGCCTTTGGCCTACGAGGTTAACATAAAACTTACTTGAATTTATTCAATACATAATTTCAAACACGTTTCTTTAGTAACTTGAAGACTGCAGCCTTTGGGATTAACATAAAACATCAATTATATCAAAAACAAACTTACAAGGGAACAAGTTTTACTTCCCTATACCACTGTAAACATGTCTTTTTGTTTTTCACAACTTATACTAACTTCATCCATTCCATGCCATTGTTGTCCAGCACTTCAATCACCATATAGTTCCCAAAATGACTTATAAGTGATAAGTTGATAACAAATTTCAACAAATGAAGTTTGCATGCCATGTACAGTCAAGCATGGAGCTATGAATACTAAGAATATTCCTAGCTCCATGGATTCAATTAAGTTTCAGCTAAAACTGTGACTGTGAGGAGATAGAAAAAAAATAATGTCATTGGGGCAGAGAGATTGAAATAATTGTCCAGCACTCAAAGTGTTAAACGAAAATCTTACTTACTTATTTTTTAAAGTTTACTTTGAGAGCACAAATCCAAATCGAACAACTTTCTGAAAATTTTATGTTTTACTGCATATTTTCTCTTGCAGATTTCTAGGAGAACTTTATAACCTGCATATACCTTATGAATTTTTCAACAAACCTTGTTGCCAGAGTTGTATGAGAAAGAATGAGCAATTTGGTTCACATATACAGATCTCACAGGAATACCAATTCCCAATACATGTACTTTACCAAGCATCAAAAGAGCATCATAACCCCACCACACAACGGTGCCTCGAAGGCGAGATTCATTAAGAGTGAATGTCACATGGCTGTACTTTTTATCTTCATATGTGTCTGCAAAATAAATAGATAGAATTAAAAACATGTGAAATGTATTTGCTCATAAAATGTTTATTTCATGTAGAAAAGTTGTCAAACAAATACATGATGATCTCGCACCTCAATTTAATGACCACACTCAGTGATGATGCTGGGGGAGGGGAAGAGATCTCAATCTATTATGATAAAAATATATAGTGTGATAAGCCAAGAACCCTGGGTTTAGTTTGAATGATAAAATCAGCATCCAGTGTTAGTAATAATGGCATTGTTTGCAAACTCAAAAATCAAAGAATACGCGTTGTTAGGACAACCGATCAACAAAGTGTAATATTCCATGCTTGGTGTCATAGCGCTGTGCAGATGGAAACGGCTCCAAACATATTATACGCAAAAGGTGTGGAGAAGGCATTGAAAGTAGTGATCTTGTAGAAGGGCGCAAGGAACCATTTTAGAAATTTTGGAAAAACCTCTTAAAAGATATTGAGGCGTGAATTTATAATTAGCCTGATAGCTTGGTATTGTATAAATAGTAGTAATGAATTGTAATTGTAGATTTTATTAATGTAGTAGTTGGAATTTTCACTTAAAATAGACTGTGTTTTGAGGGGATGTATATTAGGGTAGCTTCATACATGGAAGGACTTTTCGATAATTAGCTGAAGATAGTTGTGCTAAGGTGTTTCATACGAAGCACAGATAGGGAAAGTTGCAAGCGTGAATTGATTTATGAGAAACTAGCTGACCCGGCGAACTCTGTTTCGCCTTAACAGTCGGTCCCATCTTTTTATTTATTTATTTAGTCAAAAACTGTATGTGACGTATGGGGGAGAAAATCATTTTTCTCGCGTCGCACTCACTGTGAGAAACTGTACTATCCTTGTTGCACTGCGTACGTGCAAAAATGTGCGTTCTCACACAGGAATGCTGTCGAACGGGATAAACAGTATCCTATGTCTGTCTCCTGGCTCTAAGCTTCCTGCTCACCAAATCGGTACAGCCGTTCTTGAGTTATAAATAGTGTAACTAACAGGACTATATATAGATATAACGGCGAACGAAAGGCGGCTATCATTATCGCCTTCTGTTATCAGTGCGGCGTTACAACAATGGGTTACAGCAGGCAACAATGACCGCTAACATGCGAAATCACGCTAACGTGCGAAAACGTGCAAAAACGTGCGTTCTCACACAGGAACGCTGTTGAACGGGATAAACAGTATTCTATGTCCGTCTCCTGGCTCTAAGCTTCCTGCTCACCAATTTTCATCCAAATCGGTACAGCCAAAAGGTAATTTTCATGAGCTCAATAGAATTTGTAAAATATATAAGAATAAATGTTAAATTTTTATTGTTGAGAAAGGTTGATAATTTATATAAGTTGCCATCAATCTAATAATTGGTTTCAATCAATAGAACTTCTAGGAATCGTGATTCTGAATAGAATTACATTTCCACATGCAACAGGTAAGGAGTAAAACGTTGTGTGTCAAACCCATGATTAGATTGAAAGTAAATGTAATAAATTAATGTTAACATTGAGAGAATTTATGAGCATAGAAGGGCAATGGTAGAAATAGCAATATTAATTATAATAGCAGTGGAAGCAATCTCCTGCATAATATTAGATGTTTGTTGTAGATAGTACCCAAATTTGGCAATAGTAAAAATAATAGAAGAGACCAAAAGAACTTCACAAATGGCAGCCAAACGTGGGCATGAGACGAAAAATATTTCACAAATAGCTAGCCCAACGCGAGGCAAGAGATAAAGTATTTCACTATGGTATATTTTAGCATTAAATTCAGGGGAGTATTTTGTTAGAAATAAGGGATTCCTATTCATCTATTACCCACTTGCAACACCCATCCTATGACTCTCCTTTTCTCTGACTCTTGCCTGTACTGTAGCAAAAACGTCCACTTTTGCAGTATCTGGGATCAACAAAATGTGTTTTTCTGTCAAAAAATGATATACTTAACATAAGGAAATAATGATTTCACAGTGTTTAATCATGAGCTACTAAAATATTTTAAATTAATTAACCCACAAACAACTAAAAACATTAATTCATAAGAAACAGAAGAATACAGGTTGTTCACTTAAATCTATTTTCTTTCTATTTTTCCTGTTTTCCCTGTATTTTCCTTTCAGTTTCCATATTTATCTGCCTAAAATATGCCTTCATGTACAATAAAGTAAAACAATTCGAACAATGATTCCAATAATTTAAAGTGAAAGAAAGTTTTCCAACTTGTTTCCAACTTGAAATCCTCCCAGTTCTTCTAAACAAATCCCCTCCCCCCTTTCATTCAAATTTTCAAGGACTTTATGCTTCAAAATAAATGAAACAAAAATACTCTCACTTTTAAAAATAGATTTTCTTCAAAATATTTCTTAGAAAAATTGTAATTCCAATTTTATTTTATTTTTAACTTATCTTGGAAAACTATTTTTTAAAGCCATCAACCAATGAAATATTTTCTGTAAGCAGAAATTGTATTTTAAATGTTTAAAATTTATTGAATTTTATAGACTTGTTCAAGCACAAATGAAAAAGTTAACCAATTATTACCAAATCATTGTTTATTAACCAAGGGTTATTTTTTGGTAAAATAATGTTTTGAAATATCAATTCACTTTTTGACTGGAAGTGAAAATGAGAACATGGATGACTTTCAGATCTAATGGCAATGCTGGGATCAAAAAGAGGTGCTAAGAGAAAGACCGAAAACTATCAATACCTTACATACAGCCCCCCAAAAAAAGTATGTTATCAAACTGTTATTTTGCAAGTTTTCATATTAACATTTGCACTATTGTACTTGTTGATATATGACCAACAGACACTTCCCCCACAAACAAATGGTGAAATCAGACTCCTGAAGGTCATAAGTTGGATCATATACTGGAGAGTATTCAGATGCCTTGACAAGTGTCCCTCTGCATTACTGTCAAGAGAGCAATTATTAAATTCCTAATTTGAATCCAGTGCAATGTTATATTGCTCCAATTGTACAAATAGCGAATTAAATAATATGATTTCAGTGTTATTTCGTTAATGAAATCAAGGCATTCCACAAGGACTGTTAGAAGGTTAAGTTGCTCAAAACAATTTCTCAGGGACACTATAGAGTACCTTGCGAGTGTGTTTGTTTTCCTGGGTACCTTAACTCTCTTACATTAGCATCGCTTCATTGTCTCAGTATTGCTAATAAATCACTACTTTTCAATTTTGACACTTCAGATCTGTTATTAGAAAAAATTATTATTCTAAATTGTAAAATATTATTTCTACAAGATAAAAAATCCATTTTAGTGAATAAAATATGATTTGAGGAGGTAATAGGTCATTCTATTCAACTTAAGTCACCTCAATTTTCAACTTATAAAAAAATTTCCATGGAGATATTATGGCATAATAAAACATTTATTCATATAAGAATTTTGAAAATCAAATTTGGTATACATTTTTCCCAAAAATTGTAGTAAAAATTATATTTAAACAGAAAAAAAAAAAGGCTTATGTTAAGCATAAAGGCTTTGAAAAATTAAACTGTAAATACACTTTTTTGTCGCATAATAGCAGTTTAAGTGGGTGGAGTTAGGAAGTTAAATTTTGTTTTACCTTAAGTGTCATTGATCACAACATGTTACTTTTATAGTCATATCCAGTGAGATCTTTCTTAGCATTTGGTAGTCTGTGGTTCTCAAATAAGACTCAAGAACTTATCCTTATAAAAACATGTTTAAAATTAGAAGAATACACCCTAATAGTTTTATTTCTGAGCATTGTGCTACAGAAAGTGAATTCCATAATCATTGTGTGTATTACACAAACAATTGTTAACATGATGTTAGGATTAGATTACAAATGTCAAAAGAAAATGTGTCTTTAACATTTGTTTCATTAAAAATATTGGTAAAGACATTTCATTACCAATCATTACACTGATTAATTCACTCAAAATTTCGGTCACCTGTAAATTCAAACCAATCGAAAACAAAATAACAAAATAATCACCTCTTCATTACCATTTTCTCAAAAGTGCTTTCTTATAGCTCTTTGTTTCTCAAAGAGACCTCGTATAATTTTATTGATAACTACACATAGCATTTTAAAGGACCGCCTTTTTATCTTTTACAATTAGTTGTGTCACATCAATTCTTCATTCTTTTCATTCGTCAAGGATCAGGATTACATCAAATGATGTTACCAACAGCTTCCTTGCATTTTCTTGAATAATTTTTGCATTTCCATTTCCCTGTATTTACCAGGTTTTCCCGGTTTTCCTCAAAATCTCACAATAATCACAAAAGAGCACAGATAATTAATAGATTCTTGGAAGAATACATAACTTACTGACAGAATCTCCATCATCCCAATACAAAGAACCTGTTGCTTTTCCATCTTCATCTTTGGCTACAATGAGTTCTAAGGGATTTTTACGACTGTAACAGTAAAATACTAAGTTAAAGAAACGGTAATATCTCATGAAATTATGAACTCACATTTGATATGTTCAAATAATAATAATAATAATAATAATAATAATAATAATAATAATAATAATAATAATATATTAACGTCCTTTTACTTAATGCTAAAAAATTTCTCATTTCCAATAAAATGGTATCCGAAAATTTTATGAACAAACATAGTAGATGAATAAACAAAAACTAAAATATTTTAAAATACAAGTTAAAATCTTAAAAGCTTCTAGCAAAAATTATGAACATGAAAGTATGAAAGAAAGGCAAAACAAAGAAATCATGAAAATTATTTAAAGTGCTTATTCGTTTCAGAAAAAATATTGTATAAAAGTTCATGGAATACAAATACCTGGCAGTAGTAGTCATATTAGGAGACTGCAGAGGTATAATGTGACCTCCTCGATAAAAGAGTGGAATAGTGTCTAAAGGTGCTGTTATATCATGCCAGGACTGTTGTTTTGCTGTCACAGGTCCCAATGTATGAAGATTATACCAAATTGACTTCGGGAAATATCCAGTCACAAAAGTCTCACCCTGTTTAAATAATTAAGAATTTCAAAAATTAATTTTATGAATTATAATATTTTCAGATGGAGTTTCATCACATCCTATTGTGAAAATTTTCAAAGAAAAAAATATAAAATTATTACATCAATAAGACAAATTAATGTATGTACTAATATAAATAATTATTGTCAGAAACAGCTATCACTTTTTTTAAAATGAATTTTGAGTTGGTAATTGTTTTCTTCTTTTGTGGCTACACATTTAAATAAAGAGAGGATCCCCACATTTTGATTTTTCATTCACAATGGGAATATCAATGATCAACTGAGGTGTTTTTTTGATTTGCTGTTTTAAGTCACTTCAACAGCTACAGTCACTAGTGCCTAGGAAAGGGAAGAGAAAGGAAGGGAGCGGAAAGATAAGATCACACATTGTTTGTGGCATGTTGTACTAATGGGTGCTGTTGGCAGACACCTGAAAGTGATTAGAGCAACAACAGAAATCACTGAACAAAGCAGTCAATCTACAAATCCGTTTCTGGCAAATACCACCAACTCACTAATATTAAACACATCTTAACAAATTTCTAGCACTTTGCCAAGATCAAACCCATAACCTCCCAATCACCAGTGGCCACCCTTTGATCATAAGATTGCACCTACCAGTATTGGTCTGACGTTTTGCACACTAACTTACTTACTGCTGTGTTTTAGAAGGATTATTGTTGGGGTTTAATATTGGGCAAAAAACAGGATGTGTCTTATACAACGGATGGGAATTTTTGTAACTGTTTGAATGTTTAGTATATAGCATTACAAAAATAAAACTTTTGTACACTGAAAAATAGGAAGTTGTATTTCTATAAAGTTAATTATCACAGGTTTCAATTCCCATTCCTTTCATAAAAAAAAAAAATAAAAAAAAAAAAAATATATATATATATATATATATATATATATATATATATATATATATATAGTAAAAAAGATAAAAAAGTAAATTCTCTAATATATTTAATGAGTGTTAGCATAAATTTACTTACCCATTTCAAAACTGGAACAATCATAACAGCAGGTCCCCACAAAAATTGTTTATCTATTCCATAGGTTTCTGGGTCATCTGGAAATCTGTAGAAAAATACTTCTTACTGTAAGATGCATAGGTAAATAATGAAATAAAATAACTAGAGAAAAACATTTCAGAAAATGCATAATTTAACTTGAGTAATTACATTGGTTCACCACTGTCACAAAAGACAGAATATTTCCAAGGAATATACTGCCTTTTGTTGAAGCACCTTAGGTATACATTTACTGCATAAGAAAAGATCTACTCATGTACTACAAAAGAAAACAAATAAATTCTATCTGTACTGCATCTCACGACTCCCTACCCAACACTCTTTTGCCAGGACTTGCTCCACAAGGAGCTGACCTGATTGGTGTGTGTGCAAGTGCATGCGTGTGCGTCTGTGCATAGGCATGCGTGTGGGCATGTGTGTGTGTGCGTGCGCTTGCATGTGCACGCATGACTATCACATTTTAATGATTAATTCTATAAATATTAAGTTTTGAACGTAGTGTATATACTCTGATTTAAATGTAGTGTCCCTTCAAGGTCATGAGCTGGAGGGAGAGGGGGATACTTTCATCCAATCGGGAGTTTCAATACCACACATTTAAGTCATATGAAGCTCCCAACTGGATGACAGTCCTTCCAAGTAATGACCTTGAAGAGACACCATGTTTAAATCAGAGTATAGTAAAATATACAGGTCCTTATGAAACATGATTAGATGTAAGGACTTAAAAGTTAAAGAACACAAATATTTTTCACAATACAGTAAATGGAAACTTACTCAATAAACAATGGCCTGGCTACAGTATCACCAAATGCATGAGCACGCCAGAATAGGGTGTACAGATATGGCAGAAGAGAATAACGAATTAACAGCGCCTTTCTGCTTGATTCAATTACAGCAGGTCCCAGTGCTGCTGGATCTTGTGGCTAGCAAATGACACACAAAATTTCAGAAACTGTCCTCTCAAATTTTACACTTCTTTAACAAGCATGTCTCATATCTATGGCAACATTTTCTTATGAAAATGACAAATTCACATACTATGCCATCATCAGTATTGTGATTGCGAGAAAAGGGGTAGAATGCACCGAGCTGCATCCAACGTTGACATAAATCCACAGTTGTATTTCCATTGAAACCACAAATGTCAGTACCCATTAGAGGAATTCCAAAAAGACTAAAACTGAGCAATTCTGTAAAACAAATACAAAAGATTTATTAACTGCCTTCAACAACCTACTTAAAAGATTAAAAACAAACTCTTACTCACGTGGAATACTCATTTCCATTGAATGCCAGTCAGAATATACATCACCACTCCAATGACCAGCGTAATGCCCATGACCAGCAAATGTTGATCGAGAAATGACAAAAGGTCTTCGTCCCCGTATCTCAGTCAAAGCACTGAAAGGAATTTTTAAAAATACATTTCGCTCCTTTAACCATTTTTATACAATAATTGTCACACTTGGCACTTACAAGCTGGTGACAATTGCTTCAGAAAACCCATATAAGTTATGAGTATTGTAATGATGACCAGCATGCTGAATACTAGACATGCACAGAGTACGGTAAAATAATTTCCCCCCATTTACAGCAGGCACATAAGGAGGATGTTCTAAATTATTGTTTGGACAACCAGATGACGTTCCAGAATAAAAGTTGGATGGTTCATTCATATCCTAAAAAATATGAAATTATATTATTTCAATGAACTTAACTGTAAACTCCACTCCCAAAATCACTGAATACTCACAATCCATGCTCCATCAAATGGCACCTGCCAATGAAGTCTATGCAACTGTTTCAACCAATAAGCAACAGTTTGTGGATGTGTGAAATCAGGCCATACAGTAGATACACGATTCCACACCTACAGAAATAAGTCATCAAAAAGAAAATACATCCTCATGTAAAAACTTTAAAATAAAAAATTAAACTAACAAATACATACTTTCCCAATGAAAGGCTCGCCAGATGTATTCTTCACAAAAATCCCCAAAGCTAAACCTTCATCATAAGGAGGATAAGATCCAGGTCTCTCACCAGCACTAACACCAGCATCAATTATTGGCACATAATGCATTCCAATCTATAACGAGATATATTATTATGTCGTAATGAAACATTAAAAACTAACATAACATTGCATTTACAAACTCACCTTATGCAAGTGATCCACAAACTCGGGTAATCCTCGGAACCGTTTCTTGTCGTATGTAAAATCATTACTAGAATCCATATAATCTAAATCATTCCACTGAACATCCTAAATCACACAAATACTTTAGTAAAGATAACCTTTATTCAAATTATAAGAAGTTTCCTACAATCAACATTTACACATCAACAAAACCTACAAGTGGTATTCCAGCATGACGATTTCTATTCATTACTTCCTTGGTTTCATTTAAGGTGTGCAGTCCAAATCTAAAAAATACATTTTTAAAGTATAACACTTTCAGAATAATATTGTTTCTTTACTTTTACTAACCCAGAATAATTCAGAAACTAACCTGCAAAGATGAAATCCCAACCCCCAATAAGGAGGAAAATAAGGTCGACCAACAATATCAGTATATTGACGAACAACATCAGATGGTGTTGGCCCCAGAAAAATAAAGAAGTCTAACACACCGCCAATTGTTCGAAATGTAATGGCCGGTGCTGGTTGAAGAATAACCTCTGAAAAACATTTTCAATTCAAATGAGTAAAACATTGTTAATTATGCAATTACCAATTAAATGACAGGTGTACTTTATATTACATATAAAATGGTGCAGATATGGGATTTTAATAAAATAAATATCCATCACTAACAAAAATCTTGAGCATGTTATTTCATAATTCACTCTGTCTCATCTTTTCATTTCTCTTTTCAAGTTTGTCTTTGACAATTTGTTCTATGAATTTTCCAATTAAATGCTATTGTAATATTACTTAAAAATTTCCATTCTATAATCACACTTGTGACAAACATTAATAATAAAAACTTTAATCTTTCTGTTTCAAAGACGAAAATTGTTGAAGCCGAAATTGCTACTCTAGAAATTCATACAACTATTATCAAAAACCTTGAACCGGATGCAAATATGCACCAAGTTTTACATATTTTACAACACCCTAATTCAGTTTCTTCTCATATTCCATTTCTTACCTCCAAACAAATATGAGAATGTTCTATAGTTAAATGTAAGAGGTCTTCTTTTTAAATCTCAAGCACTAAAAATAAGATACCAAAAATTATCCCAAATCAAATGATGCAATAGCAGTTTGATTACACCGATATTCTCAAAATATTTGATACCTTAATTCCTTTCCTTTCCCCTCACTCAGAACAATTTTATATTATGTTCAAGGTAACTTGTAACATTATCTTGATTTTTAAACAAATCCACAAAATGAGCTTCAGCTTTTAAAATGCGTGCAAGCATACTCCCTTACACCAATTACACCATTTATCATTCTCAGCTCATGAATTAAGGCATGAATTTGGCTTGTTTGTTAGGTTTTAAACTCGTCACATGTCCGCAAAGAAACCTCTAAACCCAAAAATGGAAGATTTTTAAATAAGTAAACTGCTTCGGTTTTTACAGCTTTATAATCCTAAAAAACTGCCACAACTCTAATTTGGACAATGTCACTAGGTGGAGTGTAAAATGATTGAAATGAAATGTTCTTGTTAATGTAGCAGAGAAGTTAAGTCATTATATAAAATAAGCAGGCAAAAAGGTACTTATTTTTACTAATATAGGCATTCAAAAAAGGCATTTATTCTAGCTAAAGTATGGGTGTAAATAATTAAAATGATTCACGTTTTTATTTGAACTTTAGAATTAACTTGTAGGGAAACAATACTTTCTTCGTAATCTTGATTCCACGTACCGTTTGGCATGATGACTAGGAATTGGTTTGACTCATGATGCTATTTCTTCGAAATTATATTGTGGACTTCTTTTTGAATTTTGAAATGGTATCAGTGAAAACGGAATTATATTTTTTGTTCTTCACACTTGTGTAATCCCCAGCACTGAGAAAGGTATATCTTACACAAAGAGGTCTGTCCTCAAAAGGGATGAGGCCATATTCAAAAATAGGATGGGATATCTCATGAGTAGAGACAGGATTTCCACACACTATCAAATGCTAAAATATGAATGATGCAGGGTAAAAATGGGCAAAACATGCACAATCAAATTTTATTTTATTTAAATTTTTAGTTATATTGCTGTTTGGAGAAGTAAACAATTAACAAATTTTCTAATCTGTTCTGTGTCAAATTCATTTTTATGTTCAGAAAAATATGTTTTTGAATGCATAAAATGATCTTTTACTTCACAAGACATAATTGGAGCATATTTCAAAGATGAAATCTAAGCCAATATAAGGTCAAATCCTGTATTTTCTGATTTTTCACCACAAATAATATTTTTATACATTTTGGGGAAAATTTGTCATGATTTGTATATAATACTATGTAAGTTCTTCTTACTAATCTCACCCCAATCTCCACATATTAATTTCAGACACTTTAATGTTTACAATAATTTTTAAAGAATCCACTAGTTTCTACAAAACAATTTTAGAATAATCTCAAAACTGCTAAAAAATCATTAATAGTCACAGAAATAATTACTTTTGCTTCGAGAAAAATTAAAGTTTTGTTTTTCGTTTCATATCTATTTCACTGACATTGTTTTATCGTTTTCTGAGTTTCAGTACATCAAATTAAATAATTTCTGTAGCAATATTCGACTTTAGCACCAAACATTTCGACTAGGAAAACACCACCACTAGATATATATTTTTAATTGATCAATTTTACAGCGTGGCCTACTCACTTCTTTATTACAGCAATTGCAATAAATTACAATTCCATCTGTCCTCCACACAATTTTTGTTTCCAATCCTTTGTTTGAGAAGAGTTTGAAGCCTTTGAAGAATCATTTTACACTTAACTTCACAATTAAGAAACTTGTGTTAATTCTCTGTTGCACGCCAGCAGACAGAGTATGCTCTGGATAATTTTTCTCTCCCATGGTCAGTTATCAAAGGATACTGAGTTTTGGCTTAGTGTATCTTCTGTATCCTTTGCAACGTATCATTTGGCGTTGATAATTCATTTTGTGATCGTTGCTCCCCACACGTGCGACTCACGTCGCAAATCCAAGTAGTGTACCAGAAGGTTAAAATGTGTAATATAATGTAGTAATGTATAATAAGCACCAAATACAACTGCGTGCTCTCAGAATCTAAGATCAATATACTATTAACACAAAATACGCGTCAGTGCTATTATTCACAAATTACACAGGGAAATACTAAAAAAGTACTTAATATCCTAGACAGAAGTCTAAAGATGCATTATTAATTTACAAAACGTCCAAAGATGCATTATGCATATATTTCTCCAGAAAACTACCAAAACATGCAAACATGCACGGAAAAAGTATGCATTTTTTAAACGAGTTTTTCATGTAACATATTTATAGTTTGAAATCTCTACGAAACTTAAATAAAAACATTCTTTTGCACGGAAAACCTGTCTCTACTCATGAGTGAACAAAGCTCGTCGAGATCAATGAAAAAAGAAAAAAATTTAAAAAAAAAGAAAGAAAAAATAATAATAATAATAATAATAATAATAATAATAATAATAATAATAATAATAATCTTAACTGATAACAGTTTCCTTTATCATTTAGATTTTTAACACAGCCTCTGCCTCCCCAGAAAGACAAAACACGACCATGCCTTTTTGTTATCCAGGCTTGCAGGTACACAGCTTGATCGAGATAGGTGCCAGGAGAGAAAAAAAAAGACATAGAACTCCCAGGATTAACTCCCCTTAAGACACATCACAAACACAGAGGTACAAGCACAGACGAAAGAACCAAAGCTTGTAGGGAAAGCTGTCATATCTCAACAACTCAGAACGTAGACACATGAAATTGCTAAATTTATGCTAAAAGATACAGTGAAAAGCCAAACTAACAAATTACGGATTGTAACCAAGAGAAAAACCTATTAAACTAACTTTATTCAGAGAGATATATTTTATCATTTATCATCATAATCAGGCTTTCAGCCTTTCAACACTTGTTGCAAGCTCCAAGAGACAGGATTAACATTCTTTCAATATCCAAACTTCATCTTCCTTTCAGTATGTTATACACAATTCACTTTGAGTACACACTTCTGTACATTCTGCATGTTCTAGCCATTTCTGTTTGCAGTGTTCCATTTGTTTATGTATGGTATTAATTTTTAGATATTCTCTAATAACTGCATTTGCAGTTAATTATAGTAAATCCAATTAAGAAGTGATAAAGGCCAACAATACCAGTTTCAATCTCTCAACATAACTCCTCAAAAATAAAATTCCTGAGATAAGGGAAGGAAAACTGATAGAATTAAAAGAGAGAGAAGTTTAACAACAGCATTCATCATATGGGTATGTTTCGATAGAAGTAAATTTTTCTTTCCAAAATAGAAGTTGGTGATTAGCAACCCTATCTTGTAAAACGAGACGAGTAGCAACCCTAACTTGTAGACGAGACGAGCAGTTCAGGAGAAAACCATATATTTACAATGAAACTCCAAAATAGAATCCTGCATCCTTGGAAGCAGTGAAAATGACATCTCATCCCCAAACTTAACATAGACAAAGTCCAATTGAGGAACCTGAGGATTAATCTATTTCTAAATCACTCCAAATATAATTTATAAACATACACACAAATATCCTATTCATTCATTTTCATTACAAAGCATAAAACACAAATTAAGCGAAATAAAACATACACAAAAATATCTAATTGATACATTGGTTCGTCAATCACCCTTCTCACAAAAAAATTGATAGATAATTGTTCAGAACTTCAAATATTTCAATATTTACACTAAACAAATCAGAATTTTATATCCTGTGTTCTATTTATAATACAAATGTTACTTTCTTCACCTGATTATGTATAAAGTCCGAAAATGTCTAATTCCCCTCATATTCAACATTCTGTAAATGCTCCTCAAAAAATTACTAAATCCATTTCATATAGAAACTAAATCTTCAATATATTTAAAACACATCACAACATACATGCTCAGTTTCATTTAGTGTTTCATGCTCCTAAGAAAAGGTTGCAATATCACCACTAACCCATTGCATTGCTATTCAGCAAGAAGACACCGTGGCTGTTCTTCTCTTCTTCCATTACCAGATAAAAGGGATGGCTTCCATACAAATTTTGCTGTAATTTTGTATTTCAGGTTTGAATTCTAAATATAATTTAATAAAATACACAACTTATAAACAATGAGACAATGCTTACATTCTCTGTGGGTACTGTATCATGATTAAACATAACAAATCGTTGCCAATCGAGAGGAAGACGCAAACTAGATCGATGTTCACCAAGACCATACACATTACGAGAAGGCAACAACGATGACAGTTGTAGAAACTGATCAGCTAATATCAATGCACCCACATTTTGAGTATTAAATCTACAAAATTATATAAAAAAAATTTAATTCCAACAACAAATTTTAAAATCCAGAAAAATAATTAAATTATACGAATCATCTATAAAAAGATAATAATTCATACATTGTAACATTATTGGTATCTCTGATAATTTTCACACCACCAGTCTGGGTATCCACTTCAACACGATAATCCTTCTGAGGTACAGCTTTCTGTAGTGATGGAACTTCAGGATAAGGAGGCTCGAATCTTGGTGAAGATGGATCGTACAGCTTAAAAAAAAAATTAATACAAAAGAAGAATGTAATGGCATCCATTCTTCTTAATATATAACAAATTAAGCCACCAATTAAGATTGTTTAAAGATCTTACCTTCAAACGAAGCTGTTGTTCATTTCCATACATAATTACCATTTTTACCATTGGCACATCATTGGGGTAGGGAGACTTAAAACTTCTTTTCAAGAATGCAGTTATTCCAGTAGGAGCATGAGTAATGTTATGAACAGTATATCCACCAAATCCTTGAGGATAAAAGCAGTAAGGGACAACCAGTGACAGAGAAGAATTCTCTGTTTGGGATTTCCCTGCAGGAGCCCAACAACAGCCACGCTTTTTGCACTTGTCCTCAGTAGATCCTTCCTCTGGATAGCAATCAAATTTCATTGCATTTGGGATACTAGAACACTGTGAAGGCAAGGCAGGTTCTGGCAGAGGCAATTTGCTTATGTCATCTAACTCATTTTGGTGCTGTTTCGAATCATTATATGGGTGGTATAAAACAGAATGATAATAATGATTATCTTTTCTTGGATTTGAATGACTATGGTCTGTGAGCACACGTCTGAATTCATCATTTGGCCAGTGAGTATTGAGCAAATCAAAACAATGCAGAAGATAAATAACTGGCAAAATTACAAATACTTTAATGAGCAAAGTAATTACTAAAAAAGTGGCCATATTTGGGCATGGGAATTTACGTACAACCACATTTACAAATGGTTGGGAATCCTCAGATTTTGAATTCTGATCTGTACCGATTTCATTGAATTCTTTCATATTACCACCTGAATCAGAATCTCCCTGTTCATTAGTCACACAATTTGCTGTTTTATTTGCTGTTTTTTTACTTGCATGAGAGTCTTTATACTTTCTTAGCATAGTTTTTACCGACCCAAACATTTTGAAGGAATTTGTTTTCATTCACACGCGTACACAAAGAAAAATACTCCCTAAAAGTAATATGGAATGAAAATAATTATATATATTTTACACGATCAGAATTACAGTTGGTTCCAATTCATTTCATCTCCAAAGAAACGTTGAATCTTTAAATTCTAAAAGAAATCACGTATCGAACACAAGATCATTCGGCGAAGTTGCTCTCTGTATTACTGAACAGTCATCTGCCTCCAGCTCACATGACACGGGATATCAGTACTGGTATTTGTTTAATAATCACTTCCCTTAGCTTTTCTTATCATTACGACAGTATTTATATTACACAATGCCAACGCCAACATTCGAACCGACACACCGGTCTCCATTGATCTCCATTCCCCTGCCCACGCACCTGTCACGAAACTCAAGCTACTTCCCAAACAAAACACATACTACGGCCGCCGGCTGTCATCTACAGCCACCAGGAAGACGATAAAAAGAATGATAGGCAATCACTGCGTGATTTTCTTGTCAGGCGCACCGCGGAGCGAGGATTGGGAGCAGGCAGGCTCGGTAATAATTGCGGGTGCCCAGTTCGCTACATGACGTAAATTTCAAAAATGCCAGCCAGAAAAGATAAAAATATAGGGGTTGTCAGTCGAGGTATATGCATCAGAATATCTCTGTAATGACTGAAGTCAGGAGTGAGATTTAGTAGTAAAATGATGCAAACACTCGTGAAACCCGAATAAAGGCCCAATTTCAGTTACATTTATTGGCGAGCTAACTGGAGGAGGCAGGGGGAACGTGCCCCCTCTGAAAATTCTGAAAGGGGTCCCGTCGCTCATCATTAGTGACACTCTGATATCACTAGTGATAACACGGTAGCTTACCAAAGGGATCAATTTGCTTCATCGATAACCAGCGGCGACCTGTGGTATATACAATCGTTATGCAGCACGTAACTAAATGTCTGTTTCCAAAAATATTAATTACGCTATTTCAGAAAGATTTAATTTTATTTTTTATTTATCTCCTAATTCATTTTCTGATGCTCCCCTGCGTGCTTTCCTTATGCATGCCTACGGGCACGAGGAGTATACAGGCATCTTGCGTACGGGGTACTTAAGTAGGTAGTGCAGAAACGCGGGGAAAACATTTTACAGCAATAAAATATTTTATTTGCGTTAATATGTTCAATCCCTGTTTTAATTTGACAATTTGAGGAATTGTTAAACAGCATATGACGAAGAGCTTCTCCAAGCTTTCTGGTAATCTGTAATAAATGGTTCGTCCAGCATAAAATCAATTATGTTTATTAACTGTATAATTCAAGTTATAATTCCATTCTCCGAGTATGTTTTGTTTATTTGCTAGAAAATATGGGGTCATGTACAAATAATTAAGTTAAATGGAAGAGGAGATCCAAAACACGGCAGACTCTGGAGGCTGTAGAGTAGGTCGTGTTCAAAATGTAGTAAGTGCACCTCTTGTTTTAGACTGCGCACGATTGTATTATATTGTTTTAAAACAAATCCTCCTTTTGTAACTTGACAATTTGAGAAATCGTTATATGACATACGGTGAAGAGGTTCTCCAAGCAATGCGCTCCAAGTGGTAAACATTTAGTTAGTAAGATTTCATTAGATTGTTGTTGGCGGGCGGATCTTCAATAATTAATTTAGTGGATCATGCGGATAATATTAGTAGGCGACTATACTTCTTATTCCCAAACCCGCTTTCTTAAAACTGAAAATACGACAAAAAAGGAATGGCTTATAAATACTACAGTATGAATTCACAGAGAAAATGCATTTGTAGAATCCTGGAGGTAGACTGGGTCCCAGCCAAGAGGGCTCTTCGTCCACCTCCCAGCTTCCAGTAATAGATCGGAACCTAAGAGAGGGAAAATGGAATGTTCGGCATTTATTTTTTGAACTGAAAGCATCAAACTCGAAAAAGGATAAGATCGTTTAACAAGTAATTGAGTTTTCAATTCAAATAAAATACATTTTTAACAGTTATCTTCCATGTACAAATTACATTTTGCAATTAATAGATTCATTGTATGTACATTCAATTATACATTATATACAATATTTATTACCTTTCGTCTGTTCACAAGAAAAGTGTTGGATCTCAAAAATTGTCATTAATGAGTTAAGCAAAGAAATATGCTTAAAAACTAGTAATTTTTTACTAGTAAAATTTTATGAAGGTAGTTCACAAGAACGCCGAAATATAGAGTAAAACCATAGAACACCATGGTAAATGGTGTTGTTCTATGGTATTCATCCATGGTAAAATTCTCTTCGTCCTCGAAATAAAGTACCCCGTTCCGAATAAAACCGTCATCCTACAAAATTATAACGTTGAAGACGTGTTACTTTTTGTGTACTTCTCTTGTACATCGACTAGCCTTTTTCAATTCTGCGCATCTAGGCCAGGGCCTAGTCACTGTTTCGGAGTACTATACCAGGGTAAATTAATATTTAATACATTGGGCGTTACAAGAAAAGTTGACTAAATCAACATCTGGTATGACACATAAGTTTGATTTTGATGAGACCAGCACGAGCGAGAAAAATATTATTTGTTTATTTATATACGAAAAAAATGTTTGTTTTACTAATATTTTAATATTAATTTTGCTGGTACATTTCTGACAGTAAAATAAAATTATTCAATTATTTTATTTAATGAAAAAAAAAAAAGTCGTGAAGTGATGGGCATAAATCGAGGCTTTAAGTCGCATCCCCTTTACAGATTCCGAAAATAATTTGAAGAACATTATTTTAGGAGCGATCTAAGTAATTAAGCCGTATCACACCGATAAGGATTTCAAAGCGGCTTATACTCTTTGAGAAGAATTAATTTTCTTACAGTGACACCGACTGTCATTATGTTTACTCTGAGATTCAGTAAAAACCTGTCGGTCGCTTTTGTGAGTGCGCTCAAACAAAATACTATCGGCGAGAATATTTGTTCGTGTGGTGCTAAAATAACTTGTAAATATTGTATTTAATTTATTGTTAATACATAGTTCTTTAATTCATGCCATTTGTGAACAACATGGATGCTAATGGTAACGGGAAACGACGTTTCAATAAAATTGGTGATTTCTACAGCCGTCAAAGACAAGATTCGGAGAGTGGTCCAGAATGTCCTGACTTAGATTTCAACTATGATGATGCTGATTCTCTTATAAATGAATTAGCAGAGTTGTATAGTTACACAGAGCAACCAGAATTTCAACAAAATGTCAAGGCCTTTGAAGATCTGATGAGGGACTACAAACTAAATCCATTCTGGTTAAAGTTTTCAGAGGAACAACGGAAGTCTATAGTAATGAAGTTGCTGGATATGTTAGAAATATCAAATAAAACTTTGCGCATGAAAGCAGCAAGATGCATATTGTACTTAGCTCAGGGCTGCTGGGCAGAACTGCAATCCGATGCAGAGCAGTTGGAATGGACTCGTAAAAACTGTATGCTCTTATATGAATGTGGAGTATTTTGTGCTTTTATAGAACTTTTAAATATTGAAATCGAAAATAGTACAGCTGCTTCAACTGCTCTAAGGAAACTTGCTGTGAGTTTGGCTGATTCAACTGACTTGCGAGTTGTTTTAAGTGTGATTTATGTTATGATAGAAGTTATGCGTGTGCCCCATGATGATGACACTGAAATGTACAAAACTCATCGTGATGCATTCAAAAGTGAATTAGGGAACCCATTAGGAGACGAGTTACTGGTAGTGAAATTGTTAGGTATGGTCACACGCTTTTGTAGTGGTACTGCTCCTCATTTTCCCATGAAGAAAGTTCTCTTAGTTTTATGGAAGACAATTCTTGTGTCATTGGGAGGAATGGATGTGTTACGTGATTTAAAGAAGGAATATCGTGAAAAAGCAGGTCTTGGTACTACACAAGATACAATGGAAGTGGCTCGTACTATGCGAGCTTCTTCTCCACCAGCAAGTGCTGCTGACTTGTTAGAAGCCCAGAATCAGAAGCGTAACAGTAGACCATTTCGGAGAAGTTTGATCAAGCAGAGTTCAATGGATGAGCCTATTGAATTTGATGAGCCTCCTGATCAGACAGATGAGGAAGTGAGAGATTTTGAAGAAAGACAGGCATTGGAAGAAGCTGGTGAAGTTCCTCAACCCCCTAGCCCTCGGCCAAGTACACCTGTACCTACTAAAGGAAAGGGCTTACCATGGGCTCCAAAGGCTCGCCAGAAAGACTTAGATCAGTTTTTAGAAAATACAAGAGTGAAGTTTGTTGGGTTTCCATTGCAAGGAGACAGAGTTTCTCTTGCTGGTCTTCCACAGCCTATTCATGAAGGAGTTGAAGTGTTAAAACATAATATGTACACTTCACTTGCTGAAATACAGATACAGAAAGAAGAAGATATTGCTAGAAACCCTGTTTCTACTCCTGAATTAAATGTGCCTTTAACACCTACTGAAATCTTGTATCAAGGCATGCTTCCTACATTACCACAATATATGATTGCATTGTTGAAAATATTACTTGCAGCTGCCCCTACATCAAAAGCCAAAACAGATTCCATTAATATTATGGCTGATGTCCTTCCTGAAGAAATGCCTATGACAGTTCTTCAGTCCATGAAATTGGGTATTGATGTCAACAGGCATAAGGAAATAATTGTAAAAGCTGTGTCAGCTATTTTATTATTACTCTTGAAGCATTTTAAATTGAACCATATCTACCAGTTTGAATTTATGTCACAACATTTGGTATTTGCCAATTGTATTCCTCTTGTTCTCAAATTTTTTAATCAGAATATCATGGCATACGTTGGTGCGAAGAACACAATACCTATTCTTGACTTTCCTTCATGTGTAATAGGAGATCAACCGGAGTTGACTGCAGAAAGTTTGGAAATTGGGGACAACCAACAGTATTCTTGGCGCAACATATTTTCCTGTATAAATTTACTTAGAATATTAAACAAATTGACAAAATGGAAACATTCTCGAATAATGATGTTGGTAGTATTCAAATCAGCACCTATATTGAAGCGTACATTGAAAGTACGCCATGCAATGATGCAGCTATATGTTTTGAAGCTTCTAAAAATGCAAACAAAATATTTAGGGAGGCAGTGGAGGAAATCTAATATGAAAACGATGAGTGCTATATATCAGAAAGTCCGACATCGGTTGAATGATGACTGGGCTTATGGCAACGATCTGGATGCTCGACCCTGGGACTTTCAAGCAGAAGAGTGTGCTTTGAGAGCGTGTGTTGATCGTTTTAATAATCGCCGTTACAGCAAGGAAGGTAACAAAGATCCTGAATTCGAACCTATGGATACTTGTATTACCAGTGTTCTGGGACAACCATTTGAATTAACAGATTATTTCAAGCAGCACTATGAAGTTTGGCTACAACAGGAAGTTTTTGAGAGATCATTTGGTGACTTCTTCTCATAAAAGTTTATATTATTAATTTGAATGTGAAAAAGCCTTGAATATAAAAGACTACTGATTTTTAGTACGTGCTGTTCTTTGCTAGTCGTGGTCAGAAGCAAAATATAACAAACTATATGTGAACAGTGTAGATATTTTACAAACATCCATCAGCTCAATTTGTTGTTTCTTTTTTACTTTTTTTGTCGTTCCATGTATATATTGTACCAGTATAAATAATCTTTTGTACTCTACTTTTGTTGTTATAAATAAGGAATCAGATAATTGTATAGTTACTTTTCCTGTTGAAAGCATGTTTTGAAAATGCTTGCAGTGTGTCAGTAATCGGATTTGAATGAATTGAAAAAAGAAAAACTTGTAGAAATCTGGTGTACATGGAGTTTTGTGTGCAACATAAAGAAAATAATATTATCATGTGAAAGAAACAGGCAATTTTTGAACTGAATGAAGTAGGTTTAATAAATTCATCAAACACCAATGCAACCTGCTTGAAGAAAGTTCATTTAAGTTAAAAAAATGACAACTACACATCAGATGCAAACTTTTGTACATACTATTTTATTAAATAGTTTTGGAACACTATATTTTACTTCTAAAGCATATGCTATATGCGTATTTGCCACAGATACTCTTCAATTTGCAGAGAGAGAAAATACAGTAAAATAAAAAGTGTTTAATAAATATGTATATAACTTATTTTCTAAAAATGTAGGAGTATGAAATGCTGATGATTTCAGACTCATAATATGCTTGAATGTGTAAGCAATATTTATTTTTCTTATTACTGTTAGTATAATTTATATTTTTGAGGTAAGTTTCTCCTTTGTAAGAAGACTAAAATCGTTTCTGTAAATGCAGTTACACCTAGAGGCAAAGAAAGTTGTAAATCAAGATTATACACTTTGTTTGTGTGTTATTTAGAATCGTGAATTTTCTTCTTTATTCAGTTATTCTTATTATCACAGGTATTAAATGTAATCAATTAGATTGGTATTTTAGAAGGATAGAACTACTGAGAAATTCCTGCTAAATTTAGAAATTTTTTAAAATTCTTGTGATATTTTTTCTAAAATAATGTTGCCCTGTCTCTTTTTTCATGTATTTATAGTGTATTGGCCTATTAATTATACTCATTTTCTGAAGAGAACTTTCAACTGTATTGAAAGTGTGATGCTGTAAACATTAATTGCTATGAGATTCTGTGTACCACAAGATTTGATAAATATTTTCCTATAAAAGTAGTTCAGTGAGATTTGTTCATTTACTCAGTTTTAGGAAATGGAAAGAAACAATGTGTGAAAAGTAGTTATTTAGTATCCTTATGAACAATATTTACTCTTGTGTAATAAATAAATGTAACATACTTATTATAAAAACGGCTGAAACGCTGTAAGAAAAATTTAATTTTACAGCATATTCGGTGAGATTGCAAAAAGTATATTGTTTAGTTCATAGTTTTCTAATTTCAGTTGAATTTATATAAATGTCCTGACTTCAAAATATATACTATGTACACTATTTCTAGTCATGGCAACTCATATGATATGCTAAGAAGTAAAATGTTACTCACAATAAAACTCTTTTACTCACTGAAGAAGGAATTAATTTATTTTCCCTGTTGTCCTAAAATATGTTTTACAATAAAATACAGTTTCTTCAAGATCATATCCTCATTGACGATAACGTTTGAGAGAAAAATATAATTAAAACTGACGTAAACTAGTAAAAGTTCACTAAATTAAATTCAGTTTTCATTTTTCTCTGTGCTCTCTTGAAGCACTGGACAAAACTACACAAATCTTTTCATACAAAAATGTAAGTCATTGTAAAATAGCTTTGAAACAATTATCCTTGAGCTGTTTTTGCTCTTGAAATATTATTTGCCAATTGGAGTAAACACTTCATAATCTACAACTGAAAAGTTGTAATCGCTCATGAGGACAGTGCAAGAAGCACTATCACCATCATAAGAATGAGGGAGATTACTGTAGCTGTCCATATTGGTGTTACAATTACTGGCAATAAGTAAATCTGCACCGGCTCCAAATATTGGCCCACAACTGGAAAAAAGAAAAAGAAATGGGAACATACTCAACTATAAAAATAGCTCTGCAAATGTATAAAGTTTATTCACTTACTCAGGATGATAGCAAATTGCAAACATTTTTTTGACAATCTCATATTTTGTTGGAGGTACATCTTGAGTATTGGTCAGGGTAAAAAGGTAAGCCTTTTCTGAGGGAATATAGTGACCTTTTGTATTAGTTTTACCCCATGGTACATCACTAAACCCTCCACAAATTTCTCCACGTGGTCCCTGAGAAACAAAGTTAATTCAATAATTGAATCTCACAATGCTCCTTTTTTGCACTGCATGTAAATGAAATTAATTTTTTAACACACCAGGACAATAACATAAGTAGGAGCAACACCATCGCAATGGCGATGGAATGATTCTGCTGAATACCCGTGACTGGATGCTCTGTACACCAACCTCCACACTTGTTTGGATGTACCATACCAAGTATTTAGAATTCGCTGATAGGAAGTTTTTTCCTGTAAGAAATGGGGTCTTAGAGGTGTTTCTCTAAATAAAAAAAAATTCATATGTTAGAATAAGAAATGAACCTGAACTAATATTTGTGATCCTGGAAAGAGTTTTAATGACACTCGTGGCTGAAGTCTTTTGTCTTCACAGTTCTCCCGAAACTTATTTGGGAGGGCTGCATATCGATATCTCTCTAGAGATAACTCCATAGGCACAGCCCCTGTAGGCTCCACTTCTTCAGCAAAGACTTGACTATCTACAAATTATAAATAATTTCTTAAATACTTTTAATATTGTTTGTTATTCTATAAACTTGATAAATTAAACTAATAATACCAATCAACAAAAGTCGAACATGGCCAATAACACCTGCCAGGTGTTGGCAAACACGTGCACGTTCCTCTTCAGTCCAGTGAGCAGTGGGTTGAGTTACACCAGCTTGGTATTTAGCCCAGCTAAGCACTGCTCTCCAAACTTCCTCTTCTTCAAGAGCCAACTAATTTCAAGTTCACATTTGGTATTTAACACAAAATATCAACTATTTTGTCAATTTATATTTTCAGAATATAATACTTTATACTGTAAAATCACAGGGCAAAAAAATTGCTGTCTTATTGTTAAAATAATATACATACGTAATCAGATGAAATTAGTTTTACTAAAGCATCTTTGGGCAAATTCAAGAACGAATTAGTCTTGACACATTCAATTGCATTATCTCCAATGTAAGATATACATCGATCCACAAAAGTCTTGGCATTCTTCCCTCCTGAAATGCAATCAAGACTTGAAGAAATGTAAAACACTAAATAATTGCTTGTTATAAAATAAACTCAAAATATTTTTACAAAATGAAAACCTGCAGTGAATATATTTGTTGCTGATTTCATTGTTTTATACAGCAATAAAAGTATAATTTTAATGTTAATCAAAAAGACTAAATTTAAGGTTTCTTTTCTCTTCTACAAATAGAATTTCAGCAACATGACATTGAAAAAGAACAAATGTCAATAACGTAATACTATTTTGTATTTGTAATGTACTAATGTATTTGTTTTAGTCAATCATATGCATTTCTAAGGATTTTAAAAATATTCATTTGAGAATTATACCTCCGTGTAGGCATTCTAATTGAGAGTAATCGCTCATTACACATCATGCAAAAAGGCACAGTCAACGAACTCTATTAGGTCTTACCTGTAAAGACAACTAAAACTTTTTTGTTTTTTAAATTTTTGTCTGTCATTTCCTTTAACAAGGAAAATTATTTTGGCCACTCATGAGATGAATAGTTTCTTAAATCAACTACTGCAGTTAATACGCGTGTATTAATACTTCAATAAAGTGATGTTTCGAGGCTCTATTTGCCCCATCATCAGGCTAGAAACAACCACATTTTTTAAATACTCTACAACCTGTATAAAACACATAAGAGACTACCCAACACCAAAATATGAGGTGATAAGGTGAGTTTAATATCTTTTTGTGTTGGGTACCCTCTTATGTGTTTTATACAGAATGTATAGTGTTTAAAAAATGTGTTATTTCAAGTATAACGATGGGGCAAATTGGGCCTTGAAATGTCACTTTGTTGAAGTATTAATACTTGCATATTAACTGCAGTAGTTGATTCAAAGAACTGTTTGTCTCATGAATAGCCAAAATAACTTACCTTATTAAAACTTTATTGCTTTCAAAAAGCAAGCCTTGTCAGAAAATAAAACTTTTTATACAATACGGAATTGGCTAATATCTCAATGTGGATTAGTTTTCTGTTTTCTATATTAATAACTTACCTAATCGTCTAAGAGCATAACAGTATGCCAATCAAAATAACAGAATGTCAGTACACAAGTGAAACCTAATAAGCCCACAAGTATGTAACAGAACAGTGAAAATGTTCAGGAAAAATACCCTGAAATGTGAATCTATTTTTTTCCTTCTTGTGCCTTACAAACAATACATATTAAAGTAGGTGTAAAAATAACCTTGCCTTTACCTCGTATCTAGCAAAAAGATATTGAGGAGACAAATTTAACAGAATCTTAAAATTGATTTATCACTAAATACTATTTTTGGACTTAAGTGTGTTTCACCTCTATACAGATGAGACAATTTTGGTTGGATGAAAGGATATCTGCGTTCTACGCTGGAAGGTGTCGTTGAGTTTTTTGAGTAATTCTATACTTTCATCTTATTTATGGAATTAGAACGATTGGCACTGTAATCTAGTAAAGACTTTCTCCAAGTGTGCATTAAGTCATGCAAAATGTGCATCAGGAAAGTCTCTTCGCAGCGAGTCAAATTAGGGACTCTTGTTAAAAATTGCATTTATGTTGGTAGCAACCAGATCACTTAAAAACAAGTGAAAGGGAGCAACACTTCCAACACCTGTTATGATCATGGTGAGTATGCAATTATGTTTCCATTTGTTACAAGCTTCAGTTTGTGCTATCAAAGTAATTTCAATTGCTAGCACTCTTATCAGCAACTGGTGCCACTACAGAGCGACTTTCCTTGCGCACTGTTAACAATTTCATTCAACGGGATGTAATACATATATTTGAAAAACCTTTCCACGACTTCTCAGCATAGAACCTACCACTTTTGCAAGTTCATTTCATTGAAAATTTAAATTTTTACTACAAAAATCACCAACAATTTTCTGTTCTCAAATCCCATTATATACATGTTAATTCCATTGCAACAATACCAAAAAGCTTTACCTTTAGTAAGCCAGTCTCCACAAAAGCAACCATGCTTAAAAATAATAATAATAATAATAATAATAAAAGCATACAGAAAAGAATGAAAAACATTATCTTCAAAACATTATAATTAACAAAAGGTTAATTCTTTTTTCCTGTAACACCAACTATATTGTTTGGTAAGAAACTTTTTTTCTCCCACTTTTTCTTAATTTGATTGATCCCAAGAATTCCAATCAACACACTGAAGAAAGGCCAGGAACCTAAGAGAAATTAAAAAGATCATCAGAACTGAGCTTGGCAGATAAAGCTGAAATCGACTTTAAATAGACTTGACATTCACATAATTCTTATTATATTTGATACAGTTAGTTCCCAGACAGAAAAGAAGTGTTAATTTAAATTTGATTCAAATTGATTTCTACATTATTCTCAACATTCCTTATAAAATTTACTGACAATGCAATTTTGCTTAACTATCAATATATTGTTTCAATTCAAGCTGCCAGTTTCTCGTCTGAAATATTTAATCTGAAATGTTCAGTATACAACAATAAATTACATCAATATCAAAAGTCATTGTCTAATTCAAACAAAACATTTAATAACACATACTTAATTTTATCACTAAAAACGACATTTTCAAACACGTTACAAAAAAGAAAATTTACTTGGAAACTAAAATCACAATAAATCTTATTTTACTGTTTTAAGGTTGACACGCCTCAGCACTGCTGGACCTACATGTTAAATTAGATTTACACATGGGCTGAGCCATGCTTTGATCCTATGTATGAAGAAATCAAAAATCTAAGCACAGAGCTGTTGAAAATAAATAATTGAATGCTTAGAAAGTCAAATTTCAGCCTGAACAATTAATAATTAAATGAAGGTAATCTTGTATTATTCCTGTTCCTAAATTTACTTACAAGGAAAATAAAACATAGGTATTTACTAAGGTATAAACTTAACCTTAAAATAACTTTCTCATTTCACCTTCTTAATATTTAAATTAAAGCATCCATTTGATGCACATGCCTTACATTCATATACCTAAACATTAGGACCTAGGATACTCTAGGATCATGGATATCCAGGAAACAATTTGGAAGAAAAAAATCTACAATAAACAAATGTGGTAAAATAATTCTATATAATTTCACAAATGTACGACTTCATACCATTAAGAAAAGAAATTAAATCTATAATCTTATTGACAATTAACACAATACACATAATGAACACAAGCACGTCCTCGCCTTTTTGATATTGTAGGGATTCTTTTACAGATTGTTCCATAAAAGTTGGAAACAACAGAAGAATGAAATCAGTTCTTTCTGAAAGTTATCCCTTCAGCACGAACACTGACGTCCAATGTAAGTTCTGATGAAAAAGTCTTTCCAAACACATTTCTCACATGTTCATGGATTGTGGATTCACGTTCTGGATTAATGTGATGTTATCTCCTTTCATCATTATGCGGCCTAACGATTTCCGAGATTTCGTCTTCGAGTGATACTCCTCTGCATCATCCAAAACCAAGTTCATGTATTCGTCGAAGCCTACGATGTGGCCTTCGATGCGTAGGTTAACGTTTTCATACAACCACACTTGCACTCGAGATCTATTTTGCAAATATCGAAATATAAGGTTAATGGGTTGAACCATAACCTTCTGGACTTTTTGTGGGCCTTTGTACGACATTTTGAACGTTTACTATCACCTTCGCAGAGAAAACGTATCCTCACAAAAAGGATTTTCTCTAAATTCTCAACACTCGTAGGTACAGGACCGGCGTTCCTTCACAAACAAGGAAATGGAGGAAACAACAACGCAGCGCAAACGTTTGCAGGGTTGGCAATTACACCAGATGAATTCGTGGCAAAGAAGTAAGATTTTCAAAGTGAAGTTCTTGCTAAAACATTGCCTGAAATTTTCTATAAATGCCAAATGGGTATATAATCCATATGAATATTCCAATTCAAATAAATAACCATTTAAGTGAAAAAGGAAAAGAAATTTCTCAAGTTTGTAACGGAATGTTGGCGCACATGTTTAATCCAATTAAAAACATAAGAACAAAACCACGAGATGTAAGTTTTGCCGGCGGAATACTTGAAATGAGGCTCTAAGTTGCACTCTGCGCACTACTCAAGAACATCTTTCGTAAAGAATGAAGTGTTATTTCCCCTCAATTTTCTTTTCTCCTTTGATGATAGTGCAACGAAAAAATATTTCCGGAAGAATATCTTCAATAAATTACAATTTTTATCTGAGGTTTACACTATAAAATGTGTAGACATAATTCCTACTTGGAAACGGTTTATAATAAGAATAAATTATACAGTGAGTATAAAATGATGAATTCGTGGGGAATGGTTTGTTAAAATGCAGTTAAAACAGATAAGTAATACCAAAGAAGATTGATAGTTTATTGAAAATATTACATTATTTTTTTACTGCATGAAAAATGTATATTTGCATTTGCTTTGATTTAAAATAGCTTAGTTGTAATAATTTCGAAAATTTATTTTAAAAATAAAAATCACGAAAAAATATGATACATAATTTTACAAGTTTAGTGGCATTTACTAATGTATACTGTAGAAGGCATTAATAGAAATAACTGGTATAAATTTAATTGGGTATTTTTTACTTTACCTGATGCTCTTTCTTGAATTTCCATTGCTGCTGCCAAGAAAGTACATGCATTAAGAACAGAGAGAGTGGATGTAACATGATCTTCACAACTTATGCGCAATTCATCAACACCAAGCTCCTGAGCTACTGTCAACATTTCAAACACTCCATTATCTTGAAGAATGATCTGAAATACAATAGTAAATTGAGCACATCTTTTATTGAAATATAAACTTCAGTTACATTTCATTTTGTCAAAGTTATTTACACTTAATGATCTTATCATTGGGTGATATCAGAAATTTATTGTCTGTGCACAAGAAATATGAAATCCCTAAAATTGTAATTTTTGCAGAAGAGTTTTATCTTAGTTGAATGTTCATTTTGTGTCCATAGACAAAGTATGTAACTATAAACAGATTGTTTTGTGAACTATATGAAATTTTTACTAATAAAAGAAGGTTAGTTTTAAAACATTTTTTACAGAACTAAAAAATAATAACTTTTGAGACCTGTTACATTTCTAGCACTGCAAAAAGATGTCAAACTAGCCAATAAGGCATGCTGTAAGGCAAGGCACATAATTTTTATCCATAAAACAAATATGCTGTAAATATACATTCAAAAAACATATTAATCTGTTCTCACACAATGGAATTGAAAAGGTTGACAATAAAAATCCAAGTTCTATCAATGAACATATTATTTCACAAAAAGTGAAATCTATGAATTAGTAATATCTCTCATGAATCTCTTGAACCTCTTCTGAACAGACAATTAATTTTAAAAAATTAAGAGAAATTTGTATTCTAACCTTACCTTTCCTGTGTAAACATATATAATGAACTGCCGAAACGTTTCAGGTTGAAAATGTGGTAATCGAATGGGAGTAGGAGATCCAGGAACACTTGGTGATACTGTACATCCAGGAATACGACATATTTCACCTCGTTTTGCAGTTTGGAAACTTTTGCATCTAAAAAGAATTAAACATTCATTACAAATAATATATTCTATATAAAATCAGATATATGTGCCAAAAAATGTATGTATTTTTCAAATTTCTTATTCATAAGAAGAGGTTCAAGAAAATATTGCAAAATCAATTTTAAAAGCAAGCAGTTTTCTATGTATTAAAAATGCTGTTGTTGTAAAATCCATGTATTATCCGCACATGTTTCCTTGAGCCCTCATTTTGCTAGATGCGAGAGGAGTGAGACGTTTGATTATTTTGTAAACAGAACTATTCTATCAAATCTGTAGCTCGTTTCTTGATGAAAAATAGTTTCTACTACACAGGAGCAAATATTTCTGACACCAGATTTTGTCAACAATGCTCGTTCCTATCATTTATTCTGAATTCAACTAATGTTAGTAAAGGTGGGGTAGTTATTCCAGGGCTCAAGAAAACATGCAGGTATAATATCTGAAGCTTGATAAAGTTTTGAAATCTGAACTGAGTTTAAACAAAATCCTTGACTAGAGAATAGCTTGATCGTGATCAACAATATGTGACTTTTCCAAGACATAATTGGCAATGTAGCAACTGTTAATACACAAATTTACAAAAAATGTAATTTCTTCAGTTTACATTCATGCCCAGCCATGAAATGTAACTAGTAGCTACACTTTTGAAAAATGTATTTCTTGATGAGCAAAGTTAAAATCGAAAATGGAAGAAAACTTTACAGCAGCAAAGAATGATGAAAATGTTTCCAGAAGAAATAGTGGTGCTACATAGTGTCAAAGACTTACTTATACTAGTTAGTTTCAATTTCTTTTGAGTCTGGACTAGCTTTTTGGTTTTGTCCCCCCCTTCTTCTGGGGTTATTGCAGTGAAGAGCATCTTTATGCTTACTGAATATTGCAAAGGCCTATCTGATCTGTACTTTACAATTTTATCCTGGTATCTCTTGGCCCTATCTCAATGGTTGTTCTCAATGTAGGGATCCACCTCCTCAAGTATACACACAGTTTGCACATACAGCTGCATGTCAGAACAAGAGATTACGAAAGCATTTGGGAAAAAAATGTAATACACAAAGGACTTGAAATACCGATGCCCCAAACACAACTTACATTATTCATGCCTTACGGGGGTATCAAACCCACAGCATGGAGGAAATATACCCACAGATGTACTTGGGCTCACCTGCTCCAAGCCTCTACCTCATGAGTCTGGTTCACTTGAAAGAACTATTTGTAAAAGTGTTATGATTGGCTAAAATAATAACAATTTGATAAAATTAATAATATAATTAAAAGTGTCTGTTTTATGATCATGTGGCATTTAATGTGCTATAATAGAATAGAACAACATAGAATCTGTATATCTGGATGATTTTGACATAATGAGTTTCAATTGCCACAATGCAAATAAAGTTACTTTTCAGCATTAAAATCTATCAACACAAGTCTAGTAATGAACAATTATCTTAAAATTAACTAACTCTACAGAAAATGTTATGGGACATAATATTTAACTCATGGTTAGCATATTTTTCATATAATATTTGTATCAGATAAACTGTTTTTTCAAAAAACATGTAATGTTTTTTCACACTTTCTCAATTTATCAGTCCCCAATAATAGAATAGAAATATGATTTTAAGAATAATATAGTTAGGGTGTGGATTCATCTGCACTAAATCCTCAAAATATGCATGCAAACATGCTTTAATAAATAGGAAAATATGCACTTAAAAAGAAAAATATGTACAGAAAAAAGGGCATGTTTTATTGTACACAAAATAGTTTGATTTACATGTTGAATAATACACATGGAATTTAATTTCTATTGCAAGAGATTATATTTTTCCAAATTTTCTAGCGTGAATCTTTTTCAGTTATCCGGAAGAATGTTCTTACACATAAGAAGTTCTTTCAACTTACTATGAGTTTAGGGACAATACTTAAAAGCTGCAATTTCTTTGGCTGGGTAATTTTCAACACTGCGTTTCACCCTGTAAAATATCACTTATCTTTTTCTCAAATCGGGATTCTTTCTTCAATTTTCTTCATTTTTTTCTGCCAATGAGAACTTTTTTCTCTCCAAACCTCGCTTCTTTCATTGCCGGTGCTCCTGCTGTCTGACCTTCACAAGAGGTTGTGGTACCATTGACGACAGAAGAAGAAGAAGAAGTGAAAGTATCAAGTGAAAATATGCTCAATCATTATAAATGCAGAAATATGTCCTATAAGAATTTGCATATTGATCCCAAACAACAAGAAATGAATTTCTGTTTTTTATGCATATCATTATGTTCAAGGAAAAAAACAAAAAAATATGGAAAGTCCGTAGCCTAATAATAGTAGCAAAAGCTGCCTTTCCAAAATGAACATTCCCCAATTTATCTGCCTTGACTCAAATTTCTGTGATTTTGAAAAAGGTTCATGATGGCCCTGGGACATTGTCAAAATTTTCTCAAAAATTGATCCAAATTTTTTCTTTATATTTCTTGAAATAATAGAGTGAAATACACTTACAAAGATGACATAGGTAAGATTTTCACTGTTAACTCTCAATCTTCAAAAGTTGCGAAAGTTTGATTTTTTTTCGGTGTCTTCCTACAAATATAGTTTTGAAGATAGCGATTTTTTCTTCAAATAAAATTTGTTCTCCACAATTAGTTCTTTAATTATTGACATGTATATTTTTTGAAAATTTGGTAGTTTTTGCAAAATTTTGAGTGAAGCATGGACAATATTAAAAAATCAAAATCAAGATTTTCTCAAAAACAGCTCCAAATTTTTTCTTTAAATTTTAGATACTGTTTCAAATGTTTAATTTTAGTGTTTCAAATGTCTTCTCGAAAAATAAATTTTCTGTGGAAATGAGCCCGTAATTTCACATTTTCAGGAACACTCGAATGACATTTTCTCAAAAACAGCTCCAAATTTTTCTTTGATTTTTTTCCTGTTGATAGTGCTGAATTCATTGTATTAAGAAGACATTTGATGTGCATCCTTTTGATATTTTAAAAAATTACACAAATGTATTTTTTTTACATTCTCACATCGTTAATTTTTAGGGTACTATACCGATGATTTGTCTACTTATTTCATTTGTGAGTGACATGTGCTTCAAATAATTTACAATGAAGTTTATTGAAAACACAAGAGTTTTCAGTAAAAATGAACTTCACATTTCGCAATTTCAGAAAAGCTCAAACAATTTTTTCCCTTCAAAATCATATCAACATTTTTTATTAAAAATTTGCAAATAGAATCAGGTTTTACTCTTTTATAATATTCTTAAAGTTATATTTCAATTTTACAATTAGGAGACCGAAAAATCGGGAAAATATGAAAAAATTACCTTAAGGTGGTAGTTCGGAAGTGGGTGAGGCAAAACCGAAAAGCCATATCAGACTAAAGAAATTAGAAAACTAACAAGTACCAAAAAGTCTGTGCCATTATTAGAACCATTAGTAACTTTCTCCCATACCGCTTACGTAGTTTAGAGAAAGTATTGAAATGCTGCGGGAAAAAAGGCGAATTTTCGCCAGAAAAATTCCGGTCCCTGGTGGCGAAAAAGTGGATGAATCTTTTTCCTGCATGTAGTAAATTACTTCCTCTAACAACTCTCTTTGGGGGTCCGATGTCGACCAGGGTCTCGGTGGTGTAGGCGATGCTGGTAAACATACACCAGTAAGTGCCAAGAAGCCCTCCGGTAATGGGGTCGCAACCATATGGCAGTAATTGCCGCCTGTAATGGGTTTGCCGTTGCGTGGCCGACAAGTCCACACTCTCACCTCCTCGCGGTGGCCCCTGGTAATGCATCTTGGGGCAACTTGAGGTGCAGCCAAGAGGGATGGGCGAAAGACGAATCTCTGGCGCCTTAAAATGGGAGCATCTAGCTTAGGGAAGGAAATCCCTGACAGAAAAACCATCTCGGGGACCCCACGTCACGGGGAAGGGGTCGGGGGTCTGCAGTTCACGACCCCGTCGTGCTCCTCGGAGCGACTGGCAGCGGACACTTTGGACGAAGCCTCGGGAGCGGGAGCGCATAGTGGATCGCCCCGTGAACAACAGGCCACCATTTATGGCGACCCTAGCTTCGAACGGTTCACGATTAGGATTCCCTTCGAGGCGAGTCGCTGCGCATATTGTGCCCAGAAAGGGGGTGGAGACTATATGGTCACTGATCTGAATAACATGGTTCGGCATCATGATACTATCCATTGTGATGTCCCCCTAATCTTTTCATGCTCCAAATGTAGCAGGAATTACAAAGGTGAGCTCTCCGCTTTGAGTCATTTTCCTAAATGTTCGGGTCCGAAAGCATTTAAAAGAGACTTTATATGTGAGTTATGCTCCGCCAACTTCGCAACTAAATCAGGGCTGTCACATTTGCGCCATGCTCATCCAGACCAGCTAATAAAGCTCGAGCTGCCAAGGCACAACGTAGTGGTAGGACTGCTGTGCCTAGAGCAGGGAAAATCTTCTCTTCGAAGGATATTATGAAAATGACTGCATTGGAGAAAAAGCAACCAGAGGCATCGAACGAGAATTTGGCTGCTCTGCTGGGTTAGACCGCCCGACAGATGGGTGAGAAAAGAAGAGATATTACATATCGAAGATATTTAGCAGCCATTGGAGCTGTAGCTACTGTGACTGCAGAATCGTCATAGACCCCATCTGATGGTCGGAGGTCCGATGATTCAGTTAGACCTTCTACTAGTGCTGCTGTTATCGCATCGCCTCCCAGGGCTATTGGCCTTCCGTTAGTTAGTCCTCCAGTAAGCCAAATCCCTATTCTGATTTCTTCTTCTCCCCTGTATCGAAGGCCTAACCTCAAGATAGGAAGAAAGTCGGTGATCCCCTGTTCTGACACTCTTCCAAAGGGGGCCGAAACGTCTTTACAGGTAGAGATAAGCAAACAGTCTTGTGCCGATTCCCTTCCAAAAAGTCGGTCCACAGTCAGTGGCCCTGAGGAACTTACAATGGCAGACATTGCCTCCTCGGAAGCAGATGGGGGCGATTCCCTAAAGAGGAGGCCGCTACAGTTTCAGAGATGAATCAGGAGCTTTCGGGAGTGCCTGTCCTCTTTGATTCTGTTCTATCTGCTATTGACACAGCCCATTCCGACACCGCTGGTCGGTTAAGACATGACCAAACTTTTATTGAGTCCCTGGCTGCTATGACGCCCGGAGACGTAACTACTAAAACTAGTCTTAACGAGGCCACACCAGATGACACGCATAACTGGAAGGAAAATATTTCAACTTGGATAGGAACCTAGGGTATTTCTCAAACTAATGTAGATCAAGAACTCGTTGAGGTAGGAAATGAACTCAAAAGAAATATTCAATCCCAGGACCAATTGAACTAGACCTATGCCAAATTACTCGAGATTTTGGGCGGCTCCTCTGTACCCACCACCACCAGTCCTAAAAAGCCTCGTAGGCATGGGGGCTAACGCGCTAGGAAGCGCTACTCTTATGCTAGGGTGCAGGATCTTTTCAAGAATGATCCAGCGCTTTTGGAAAAGTGCATTGGAACGGGCATTGACTGTACTAGTGTCGATCAACAGCCCCTTAACAGGGATAAGGTTAATGATCAGTACAAATCCATTTGGGATAATACGTCCCCGATTCGGCTTTCCGAATTAAGAGAGGATGATAAATTGTCGACACTTGAAATAGACCCAGACACAATTTTATACGCGGTGCAAGTTGCCGAAATTAAAAGTCGTCTGGCTGGCATGAAAAAGGCCACGGCTCCAGGACCAGATAAGATAAAAGTTAGCAATATATCTTCAGGAGCAAAAGTTGAAATATTGTCCCTACTGTACACCCAAATTTTATACAGTGGCTTTGTGCCTTCTGGGTGGAAAGTAAATCGCACCATCCTTATACCAAAAGAGGGTAAGGATAATACGTATGTCACTAACTATCGCCCCATCACAATTAGTTCCCTTCTGTGCAGAATCTTTTGGGGCATTATGGACAAAAGCATTTGATCCGTGAAGTTCAATCCACGCCAAAAATGGGTTATCCCTGACCCTGGCTGTTTCGCCAATGTTCAAATTCTTCACGAAGCAGTCAGTGAGATGAAAAAGCAGAGGATGGTGTCGGCGCTGTGCTAGACATATCCAAAGCATTTGACACTGTTCCTCACGCGGCGATTCGGTGGGCTCTGACCAGGAAAGAAATCCCCGATACCTTTACCAATTTGGTAATGGACTCTTACGCCGACGTTTCCACAGTCATTCAGCACCCCTCGAAAGGAATTGAGGTGCCAATTCGTAGAGGAATAAAACAGGGGGACCCCTTGTTCCCACTCCTTTTTAACTTCACTATGGAGTGCTTGCTTGAGAAATTGGATAACATGTCAGGATACCCGCTATTGGAAAGGAGGGTGTTCGTATTAGCATTTGCTGACGATCTGGTGCTGTTAGCAAAAGATGTCCCAGGAGCTCACGAATTGGTTGATATTGTGGTGGAATATCTTGGGGACCTCGGAATGACATTGTCCGTCGTGAAGTGTTCATCATTCCAAATTACAACCTTTGAACGATCCTCGTTCATTGAAGACCCCTGTCTGGAAAGGTTGGGGGAGAGAATTCCTCAGGTCAGTGATAATCATACCCTAACATACTTGGGAGTGAACTTCACATGTTTACATGGGAACGGCATCCCACGTAAAACATCCATATCGAATTTGATGTAAGCAGTGACGAGGCAACAGAAGGCGCATTTAAAGCCCACTCAGAAGTTGGCATTACTTCACACCTACATAATGCTACAATATCTCTACCAATTAGTTTTATCGATGCCATCTATGTCGATGCTCAGGGAAGCGGACTGTCAAATCAGAGTGGCAGTCAAACAGTTCCCACACCTGCATATGAGTACTGCAGATGGCTTCTTTTACCTGGCCAAAAGAAATGGAGGGCTGGAATTGCTGCGGCTCGCCCAACATGTTCCTAGGGTAGCGCTGAACCTAGGATTACGATTAGAAAAATCTGCTGATCCCATTTGCAGATGTCTGAGCTCCTGTCCGAGTTTCTGCCAACGGGCATTTAACACTGCCAAAGCCTTGAGGCTCAACTGGCCCTATACTGATCAAGATTTAAGAGCTTATGAGAAGAAATGCGCCGATGACGAGATAGCCGCCTGGGAGAAGCTGGGAACCCAAGGGAGAGCGGTTAAGGTGCATATAAACGATCCGATTGGAAATGCCTTTTTGAATGATTATAATCTTCTGAAACCTGGTCTTTTAATCACTACACTCCAGTTGAGATGTAATACCGCTGCCAATACAACTACTCTTAGTAGAGGAAGGTCCAAAGAGGATGTATACTGCACGAAGTGCAACGCAGTGGTAGAAACTATGAATCATATCCTCGGTCAGTGCATTTTTACGAAACCAGCAAGAATAAAGCGTTATGACGAGATAAAGAACTTTATAGAGGGGAAGATGCTCCGGAAATCAGACACTGTGGTGTCCAAGGAAGCCACTTTCTCCGTTGCCGAAGGGGTTAGATTCAAACCTCACCTGGTAATAAAAAGCCGGGAGGGGGTCCATGTGGTCGTTGTGACCAGTCATTTCCCTGGCAACCTAACTTTATGGAGTTGCCAACGCCAGAATCCTGCCAGTGGTGGTTGGGACCCTTGGGGCTATGCCACGATCTACAGTCAGTGCCCTCAAGATGTTGTGGATCATGTCTCGGAGCGATCTACTGACTATCTCGTTAATTGCTCTCAGAAGCTCTATTAAGCTCTACACACAAAATGTAAATTACGATGGAGCAATTTAGCATTGCTGGTAGCAGATGCTGAAAATGAGCTTCTTGGTCCCATGGGGAAGTCTAGGGATCCCAAGGTATCTGAAAATGACTAGGATTTACCTAGTTACCACGACTTTAAGTGGGAAGTGTATGCCATTTAATGTAGCATATAGAAAATTGTGTAGTCAGAATCTATGTTTTGTGGGTCCTTGATACCGAAAAATCGATTGACGGCAAAACGTTTACCTATCCGTCCGTCCGTCTAACCGATCATCTGTTCGTCCGTCAGTCCGTTCGTCTTTCCGTCCAGCCATCTATCCGTCCTCCGTCTGTCTGTTCGTCCGTCCGTCTGTCTGTCCATCAGACTGTCCGTCCGTCAGTCAACCTTTTTCAGAAACGTTCGAACCATATTTCTTCAGAAACGGCTCCGATTTTTTAAACTTTTGGTAGGGATAGTGATAAATACCCTGAATTACATGGCATAATCGCCATTTTGATTTATTCTTTGAATTTTTCAAAAACTACTCAAATGCATTTTTAAATTATCCCTTACATTGTTAATATTTACATTACGGGCGTTTTGTGTACATTATGGCATTTGTGAGCACAAGTACTCGAAATGATTTTTCTTACGAAGCTTCTCGAAAACTCATAACTTTTCTGTGAAAGTCATAAAAAACAGAAACACTCAGAAGACATTTTCTCAAGAATTATTCCAAATATTTGAATGAAAATTTGCGTATAGAACGATGTTTTACTCTTCAAAAATATTTTTAAAGTATTATTTCAATTCTATGTCACGGGACCGAAAAATTGAAAAAAAAGTGATAAATTGTCTTTTGGGAGCAGTTCTAAAAGATTTGTTACGAAGTTTCTGGAGAACTGAAAATATTTATGTGAAAATGAGCATTTTTAGAAACACTCAAACAACATTTCCTCAATATCGACTCTACATTTTTGAAATGAACTTCCATGATTCCATCTACATAGGACCCGTGTTTATTCTTCTACAATATTCTTAAAGTCATCAAACTGGCTGAGTTTAGATTAGAGCCAGCATTGCCACAATCTCTGCAGCGCCTCCGACCGCGAGGTTTTGGGATACGAGTTCCGACGGTAGAGGATTTTCGACACTAGTTAAATAGCTGGGCCATTCTGCATTACCATTAGTTTTTCTTAATAAAATCTATTCTAAAAAATTCGACCCTTAATTCAAATCGAGAAAGAGCATCCAAACTAATGAAACTGAGAAGAGAGAGACACTGTGAACCTTAATGTAATACCAACATTGGAGAGGATAAACACTATTAAGAACTGTGGTACAATCCAAAAACTGAAGAATAGCTGATAAGGTACAACTACAAGGGGTAGATTTCATGGACTTGAATGAATTAAAGAGACCCCTTCAGAACATGAAAAATCAAAAATATTCAGGTTCAGAAGGAATACATTTCAAAATGATAAAATATGGAGAAATTCGTCTAGTATTCAAAATGTTACATTTTTCAACATGTACTGGGAAAACTATGAAGTATCAGATGAATGGAAAATAGTAACGGTCGTTTCAATATTTAAGAAAGGAAAAAGAGGAAATACATCCAAGTATAGTTTTCAGTATTCTGAATTCATTTTACAAACTTTATAGTAAAACAGTTAATGAAAGGCTTCGAAATATCCCTGATACAATTTTAACAGAAGCATATTTCCACCATGGATGATCATGCACAGACGATGTTTTTGCATTAAAATAGATAATACCAAATAGCCTAGAATTCAATTTAGAAATATATATAGTCTTTATGGACTTTGAGAAAGTACTTGATAGGATCCAAAGAGATAAGGTAGGCTATATAATGAAAAAAGGAGGATTTCTTAAGCATTTAATCCAGGTCTCAAGAAGTCTGTATAATAACACGAGAATTAGAATTGACGTTAGTAAAGAGTTCTTCAGGTGATGTCTGAAATACAGACAAATTAGGATTGAAACAAGGATGTAGAGTTATCAACTCTATTAAACAAATAGACATATGATTAGATAATGGAAAAAAGTCCGAACACCGTCAGGAACATAGTTTTTAACTGTTTTTCACGTAAAATAAATGAATTAATTAATTAAAATTAGACCGAAGAGGTACATTAACACCTTGCTTTTCGCTGATGTTCAAATAGACCTACAAGACAGCGAAGACAAATTGCAAATGGCCCTTATTAGATTCAACGAACTAAGTATAACCTATAACCTAAAAGTATCCAAAACATTGACCTTTTCAGATATTTTCCCAATAAGAACAAAAATAGTCCTAAATAACAATCCAATAAAACAGGTATCTCATTTCTAGTATTTGGTCTGCAACATTGCTTACGAAGAAGACCAAGGTATTAAGAAAAAGATTAATAGATATCAAACAAATATGAGACACACTCGCAAGAACTCTTAAAGCAATAACACGAAAAAAACACTGTTAACATTTTATAAGGTCATGGCAGCCCCCACTTTACTTAATGAAGCGGAATCCTGGACGCTCAGAAATGAAGATCTTAAACAACTAGAAGCCTCAGAAATGAAAGTTGCTTAGATAGGTGCATCAGTGAAGACCAAATTCGAAATGAAGTAATCAGGTATGAAACAGGGATGCAACCAATAACCCGATAAGGAGATTCACCTTAAAGAAAAATGGAGAGAGCTGGCCCTTCGTATGCCATCAAAAATGATTCCAAAAAAAGCGGAGTATAATCCACTTGGCAAAATAAGTGTGGGAAGATTGAAGAAAAGGTGTTGAGATTGGAACAGGTCTCAGGCCTAATCATGGCAAGATAGAAGAAGAAATAATGTAAGGTACTTTTTTGAACATGTGAGTACTTGTCATGTAATTTTGAGTGACTAACAATTATGCGATGAAGTGTGAAAATGTTATATTTTTATCGCCTTTTTACATTTTGACATATTTTATAACTAACACAGGTTAACAATGAAAAAACATTAGAAATAAAATTATGTGTGATTTATTATGTATCACGCTCCGATTCCCAGTATGTATCAACAATATCTCTAGCACGTATCATTTTTGCGACAAGATGGTTTTAATATCGCGAATGTGCAAATTATCTCCCACAATAAGGACTTACCTTGTCAGCAATGAAAAATCATCAGAAAAGGAAATATTTACTGTGTCACGTCCTGATTCCAAATATTCGTTTAGATTTTCTCTAACACGAATAGTTTCTGAGGTAGGACGATTTTCATATGGTGACTGTGCGAATTCTCAATCGCGAAGCCGTTCGTTCAGGAACTGGTGTTCTTGAAGATGAAATTAATTTTTGTTTTGACTAGCGTATCTCAAAACACATGTATGTGGCTTTATTCGCTGGAGAGTCACGTGTTTCAATTGCACTTTCTCGAATCTCGCCTGGATACACAATATTAATACAGACCCGTGTTCTTGCTGCGTGCGGAAGAATGGGCGTCTCTTGGCTCTATATCCATGTGTTATTAATATTTCCTTCGAAATGCCTCGAAAATGTAAAAATAATCCAAACACATTTTGCTACGTGTGCGGTTTCTTTACAACAAACAGTCAGTGGCGGGGATCCCAACATATATGTCCCTCCTTTTCATATCAAGCTTCGATTAATTTTTTTGTGAAGACGATGGGTAAGCAAACTCGGAAGCATTCCAGTATCTCTGTAAACAAATTCCAAAAACCAGCGCAGCAAAAATGAAGGAATGGACCCTATATCCGAGAGATTTTAAAAGATGATGCAATCATTCAAATGATGACTCCGGACAAGTTTTCAGTGGGCGTGTGAACATTTCCTAGGAAAAAGCAAATCTTAAGATTTGTTAATGGAATTAAGAGACCTTTGTCTACATTTAAAAAACTGGGCTATAGAATGTCACTCAAGTTACACTTTCTATGCTTTCATTTAAATTTCTTCCTTGATAACCTCGGTGACGTGAATGATGAACAAGGTGAGCGTTTCCACCAAGTAATCAGAACAATGGTGCCGCGCTACCAACGTTTCTAGAATGACTCCATGATGACCTCTTAGAGCATGCTGGATGTTATCCTAAAGCATTTCACAAGAGACGTGTGATTACATCATATTTCTGAATAAATTTTACTAACACAATATGTACGGAAAAGGAATATGACCTATTTTTAGTGTAGTAAATGGATTCGCTATTGTAGAAAAACGGTGGGTGATGGCGCTAAGCTGAATGCAAAACCGTAATTTGTGTTGAAAAGTGATTTAAAAAAATATGGTTATATTTCTGATGATTAAAACAAGTTTTATTTTGTAGATCTGCGTAATTAATGGTGATATGTTGACTAAAATTCACTATTCTGTCATTAAAGGTGATATGTTTTCTTCGACAATATCCTTTATTACATTGGAAAAATAAAGATATATTTTATCTCCCACCGGAACCTTTATTATAATGTATATAAAATGATCCGTTTTATATACTCCGAACACCATCAGTAAACAGGATATAACAACAAGACAAATTAATTTCGAGGTAGATTACGCACGAAAACTTTTGGGATTTCATGAAACTACTTTAAAGATCAATTGAAGCACTTCTATTCCCAAATGCAATAATTTTCACTCTAGGTACACGCATGAGAAACCCTTTCACCATATAGCGTGCATATTTTCGTAGAAATACCTACTTTTTATTTTCTATTAAGACGTTTGAAAGTGGTTAGGTGGAAGAGCATTTCCGAAGGATTGAGCCCCCCCCCCCCGCCAATAAAGACATTTATTTATTTAAAATTATAGAATACATCTGTGGTGTATATATATGACGTGGGAATTAGCTTCAAAATTACCTATTGTGATTTTTGAAAAGTGAAAAGATTTACACAAAATGGCAAGGACGGACAGACGGACGGACCGACGGACGGACCGACGGACGGATAGACGAACAGACAGACGGACGGACATACAGACGGACGGACGGACGGACATACAGACTGAAGGACAGACGGACAGACAGACGGAGGGTCAGGCGGACGGGCAGACGGACGGACAGACGGACGGACAGACAGACGAACAGGCAGACGAACAGGCAGACGGACAGACATTTAAAAAGCTCACGTTTTCGGTTTTAATGTCCTCAAAAACATGTATTTCCGTCAAAATCTCGACATTGATTTTTTGCAACATTACATAACTTTCTCTTCAAGATAGGAGAAAGTAAAAGGAGATATAATGATGGCACCTGTTACTGTTTACTTTTATAACGCCCCCCAATGGAGAAAACCACCCATTCGCATTTTATTAACGATCACGTCCAATAACATCACAATAATCTGCATGTAACGGTTGAACTACACCTTCAGGACATCCTGCACGCGATCGCCGAGCGTGAGCGCGGGTGGGTTGGGGTCGGAGGTGGGGGTGGGTCGGGGATAGCGATCAGGAACTGTTTTGCTTCCGGCCCATGTGGCAATGTGCCCCTGAACGTGTTGTCCCGCAGTAGGCAACGGAACGACGGCAGCAGGCGGAATGGAGAGGGCGTCTGCGTCCACTGGGTTCTAGGCGGCGCTACCATGCGATCCTATGTCGCCGCCGCCGCAGGCACCGCAGTCTGCGCGAGCTTTTTCTTTCTCGTGGTCTGCGTAGTCGCCAAACCCTTCGATGGCGACGCGGGACATTTCCCAACGGTACTGAACCTATGCAGTCATAATAGATTTGATCTTTAAACTCTTAATAAGTGGTTTCGGGCATGAATGCAAGTTTGAATAACCATTGCTTTTATTTCTTCGAATAATTCTCAAATCCATCCACACACAATAATAGTAGGATTGATTATTATTTCTCTAATGGCAGTTTTGTGTTCTTTGAGCGGCGATTTGTTTAAAGCTTCTCGCTCTTTCTTTTCCGCAGAGGTTTGCAATCGTGTCTTTTAACCCATATTGTTCGCATTCTCGTTGGAGAGCGTACACCTCCAAAGCTTCATCAATATTCCTAAAAACATCTATGGTGTATGGCCAACGCGGTTTGTAGAGCACTTGCAAAAGTCGTCCCGACCAGTGCAAGAAGAGAGTGCGTGTAGAATAGTGTTGTTTTATTATAACTATTACTAATTACTGCTAGTATTTACAATTTGGCCAACAATTTGCGAAAATTAATAAACGGAGAAATAATTAATTGATATTCCGTGTTTCCGAAATCACTATAGTTTATTAGTTACGTACGTGTAGTGCATATTTCTATCACAGGAGGGAGTGTTCACCCCCCACTGGACGGTGAGATTCCGCGCCAACCTACACGACGGCTTGCGGGGTTTTCCCCATCCAGCTATCACCCACCAGCGGGGTATCGCCCCAAAAGGGAGAAGCTCAAAGCTGAGAGCATCGCGCGCGACCCTTGGTCGTTTGTTAGGGTACTGCACAGGTATTCTCCTATTATTGATCGGAGAGACCAAGGAAAACTACCGATCAGAGCAGCTGGCCTCTGTAATTGGTCTTCAGATAGAGGCTGAGTTTGACCTAGCTATGTAGCTGGTGTCGAAAATCTGCCACCGTCGGGGCTTGAACCCTAGGTCCCTGATGCCATGATCCACCTCAGCCGGTAAAGAAATAATTAATTAATGGTTAACGTGTGTCTGACCATGCAATTAATTCATCCTATCATTTATATTATTTGGCATTTATTACTTTTTCAGATATAAAAAAAAATTTATCATCAAACAGGAACTGTCAGGTTTTGCAGCATCCTACGAAGTGTGTCTCGAATTGCCAGTGTACTGACAGGTTATTAACGGTGGAGACAGGAAACGTGTGTGTACTTGGTTTCGAAGGTTTTAAAAATAGATGCATGTACACACGGCTCTCTTAAAAGATGAAACGCATTGAGTTACGACTGGCCCGACTTAAGTAATATGCAATGTGTGGAAGAAGGTAGATAGTATAGTGGTTATTCCCAAAAAAATGTAGAAAATGTGAGAGATGAACACATTAATATTAAATAGTTCAGTCATGCGGTACAGCCGTATACTCTACCTTTGAAATAAAAATGGCTACAACTTTTCGATAATGTAAGGCAAATGAAAAATAGAGGTGCTACAGACTGGCAAATACTTTATTGTAGTCAAGTTTTCTAAGTTCCTTTTTGTGGACTGGTACTGTACAGTTTTGCACCTCATTCTTGCCTGCTGCTATCTATCGCCGCCCAAATTACATTATTTTGAAATTTTCTCAACTTATCGGTTTCCAAGTAGTAAAACCCAATATTAACTTAAGAAAATTAAAGAAGGATTAAACCTCGTCCTAAATAGCAATTTTCATTGAACAATTTGCAGAAAATGGCGTTAAGAAAAGTTTTTAAGAAAATGGCGTTAAGCGTTACTGTAAATCCGAAAGTTATTTTTCACAGGAATCTATTGAGTTTTCGAAAAACTTCATTTCAAGTCATTGAAGTACTTTTATTCACAAATGCAATAATGTATACAAATCCATTGAAAAGTGTTTATTAGCGGCGCGAGAGATATTTAAAAAAATTACATTTGTGTAATTTTAAAAAAACGAAAGAGTACACCAATATGAACTTCACGTCATGTTAAACAGTGCCATTACCACTATCCCTTGCCGAAGTTTGAAGGATAAATTTGGAACAATTTTTGAGAAAATGGCGTTTTAACGTTTCTGAAAATGCGAAATTTTGATCTTACTTTAACAAAAAACTGTTGAGTTTTCGAGAAGTCTTGTATGACATCATTTAAAGCACATGTACTCATAATTACAATAAGAAGAAATCGCCTCTAAAGCAAATATTACCGACGTGAGAGACAAGTGGAAAAAATTAATTTTTTATATTAAAAAAAGAGTAGAGCAATATGACAACAAATTTCATTTTAAGGAAAATTCTCTGTCTTCAATTTTGCAGATGTAGAAAGACGCCGAAAAAATTCAAACTTTTGCAATTTTCGAAAATTTTGGGTTAATCCCGAGAATAGGACCTATGTCACCTTTTTAAGTGTATCTTGCCGTATTCTTACAAGAAATTTAAAGAAAAAATTTGGAGCCATTTTTGAGAAAATTTGAAAATGTTCGGGGGGCTTCATGTAAAGTACACCCAAATTTTAAAGAATGTTTTTCAAAATCTCAAAGCTTCAACTAGAACCAGATCGATAGGGGTTTCTTCTATTTGGAAAAAATCCTACGCATGGTTTCGGCAGTGTTCACAGACGGACGGACGGACAGACGAACGGACGGACGTTTTGCTTCCAATTGGTGTTTCGGCATGAAGGACCCACAAAACTGGAATTCTGACTGCACTATGTGCAAGAGGATTTTTTCTCTTAATTCAGCAATTGGATTTATCACCTTTCTTGTTTTCATGGCCCGACAATGCATTTTTTTCTGTCGAAAATCCGCCGTTTTTTCGTGCAGCATTACATAACTTTCTCTATACTACGCATAGTATTCCGTATATACGTACGTATACGAGAAAGTAAAAATGGAATAGTTTTAACAGTCTCCCTGAACATTATTTTCCACAAAAAATCATACGGTAAAATATATTCTTACATTGTTGTAAAATACAAAAATTACGTTAGAAAAAATCTACATGTATATGTGGTGCATTTTTGTGTTTTAAAATCTAAATGCAGTAATCGTAAAAAGAAAAATATGGGTACCGTTATACGCGATGCCGATTTTTTTATTTTGAGGTTTTCGGTAATGTTGAAAATTATGTTTTTTAGGGAGATAGCTACAAATCTAAAAAAAATGTAAAACATATTTTAAATAGTTCACATTATTTCAAGGGAATAAATATAAAATTGCCACATTGGGCCATGGGATTCAAGATTTCGATGCAACTTACACAATTTAACTATTAGATGATTAATAATTTCATTATAAAAATACAAAACGATAACTATTTGACAATGACTTTGTAATTTACTATTTAATATTTATATAGATCGAAATTTGTGCCGCAAGGAGAGTTACGGAGCAAACAACCTCCCTCTATAATCCCTCTTTAAAAGTTTTGAAATATTTTATTCCAGGAATGTTGTATATCTATGACTAAGACAAGCCTCCTCTCTCTGTTTATCTATCACGGTTAATAAAACTCCAAAACCCCTAAGTCCCTAACAGAAAATTTCGTACACTTTGCGCAGAATACTTCGAACTTACAGTTTTACAACTACCAGTATTGGTAGAAAAGCCAAAAATTTGGAAATATACGAAGTAACAAAAAATTCAAGATTTAGCAACACGATTCCAAATATGAAGAATTGAGGACGATAAGATTTCAAATTAAAATAATAGATAAAAATACATCAGAACTTTCATAACTGTTCATAAATTAACTACTTTCTAATTCTTTATTTTTGGGAAATTGCGTTCAAAAAGTGTCATTTAAAATCTCTGTATTCAATAATCTCCGTGGGCATCTCTGGAAGGAAGTTTTTTCTTAAGGGTGAGGGGTGGGGGATCAAAAGAAGTTATTTAAATGTTGGTAACTTTAAGTAATTTTAGTTTTACCACATTTTTGAATATATGTGTTATATCATTATAAAATATTAATGTACTCATGATAGTTTACAAAAACAACTGTCTTTAAAAATAAGAAATAATTAAAAAAAGTACTTTACAGATATATTAAAACACCAAAATTCAAAATGTCATGTAAATTTAAATTATTTACGACATTTTAAAAATATTTTCCTTGATGTTTGATTCAAATAATTGTATTATGTAAATGGGTAGACTGAATATAAACGTTCCTCTATATTATAGAGTAAAGAGAAAGTGTCCCACAAAGCTGCTGACAACTCAGATGACTGAACTGAGACAATCACTTGTACTTCCTGACAGACATTTCCGTATTCCATACCCACCAACACAAATCTTCTATGCGGAACGATGCAAATTGTGAGATATGAGTTACATGTCACCGCACCTTTACAAACTGGAATGTTTTGTGCTAACTACGTACGTATAACATAGAAAATACTGACATGTAAGTTGCGATGTTCAACTCATTCAATTGACAGACATCGAGAGATTTTCTGAACGTGTAATGTACTTTTAATCCCAGGATCATGATGGGGATTTCGATACTGCTCCTGTCACATTCTTTTGTTTATTCGCCGTTTTTTTCGCAGACCAGTTGGGATAACAAAACTTCTCAGTTCGATAGTGCCCTGCATGATGTGATAAAACAAGAGGGAATGACCCGTGATTATTAACGATAGACGCCAACAATATTCAGTCATTCACAATTATTAGATCGGAAAGATGGTTCAGGGCATCAATTGATGTCACTGCAAGGCATCTGACAGGCAGGGTCTGGGGTTCGAGTCCCGAAAATGACATTTTTTGACACTACTCGTAAGTAGATAACAAGGTCCAGTTTAGCTGGCCCAGTCTGGAGAAGAATCTTAGGGACCGGCTGCTCTGATTTGTAGTTTTCCGTAGTTTCTCCGATCAACACCAGGCGAATGCCGAAGCGGTAACCTAACAAAGGGCTACGGACCGCCCGCGATCTTTCCTCCCTCTTCCTTGTCATATCCTCACCTCTTACTTACACATATACTCACATTCACTACACTGCCACATGTCGGGAAAACAGTCGGGAGCTTAGAGTGTGTTCCGGCCGGGGCGGTGCCACGCGAGACATCTGGTTGAGGAAAATCACCGCAAGCTGCCGTAGCTCGGCACCGGATCTCGCCAGTAAGCGGAGAAAGATCACCGCTACCTCCCGCTATAAAATCGTGCACTACACTTACGGGACTAATGACCTTAGCAGTTGAAGCGCCCGGAACACTGATCAATCAATCAGCAATTATTAGACAGATTTGTGTATGAAAACTTTTTTTGTTAATTACTTAGATCGTTGAGTTTTGTTATTTGCAGATTTATTAATATTTTTAGTTACTAAACCCCATGGGTGTCTCTGACACGTTTTTTGGGGGAGGGGGATTAAAGCAAGGGTATTACACTGCGGAATATTGGAATATTTTTTTTAGATAAATCAGTTTTTAATTGATATGTTGAGGATGCACGCGCTACATTAAAAAGGTGAAGTTATTTCGTAGTTATTTATTTTTTCTGTTTCTATTTTATTTTTATTTATTTTACGTCAAAAAACAGTTAAAAAACTGCGTATGACGGGCTATGGGGAAAAGTGAATTGTGTGCACATTTTCAAAATTCTATGATCCCTACACTAAATCATATACTACTTAAGTTTTGAATTTTGAAAGGGAGAAAAAAAACAACAAAAAAACTCCCATGTAATAAAATCTATTTTCAAGGATAAATCAAGGAAAAATGGCAAAGTTTTAGCATTAGCGGTTGGAAGAATTGCGCTTCTGCTGCTCTTCTTCGAAGATATATAAACGCGGAATCGCGGACGTAGTCCTACATCTACCCGCCCGCACCGCAGCATCTTCATAATGCACCTTGTCCAATCCTTTTTGACCAATAAAGCACATCAAAACCCTATGTTGTATTCCATGTTACTATTTTACAATCTAAATATTGCTAGCAACATTATAATAATATTATTATCCATAATATCTCTAGTGCCAAAATATCTCTAGTAAAAAAATAAAATTAGAATAAAAGTGATGTACTAGAAAATATTGGGGGGGACGTGCCCCCGTCCCCCACCAGAGACATTCGTCCTAAACGTTCATTAATTGCACCTAAAACAACCAATACGAGATTACTCTGCCAGTTTTTACCATATCATGATGTATTTATATTTTTGTTCTGCTTGTGAAGGTCTCTGTGAAAACCTTCACTTTTTCTCTCTCCGAATCTGACCTAGAGAGGCACACTGCGTTTGAATAGAACTAGTTGCGCAGACTTTGCACATGTGTTGTTGTAGAACATTCATTTTGTCTATCATTTTTAACCTTGGTAACTCAATTTCCTTCATATCTCAATTTGTTTATTACCGGGAGCGGTAGCTCAGTGCATCAACTGATGTCACTGCAACGCCTCTGCCCGGGAGGTCGATTCGATTCCTGACGGCGGCAGGATTTTCGACACTAGCTTTTCAGCTAGGTCGAATTCAGTCGCTGTCTGGAGGAGAATTCTAGCGACCGACTGCTCTGATCGGTAGTTTTCCGTGGTTTCTCCGATCAACACCAGGCGAATGCCGGAGCAGTACCCTACCAAACGGGCCACGGACCGCACGCGGTCTGTCCTTCCTCTTCCTTGTCCTATCCTCTCCCCTTACACACACACTTACACTAACATGCACTACACTATCACACATTCCGGGAGACCGGTCGGGAGCTTAGAGCTTGACCCGGCTGGGGCGGTGCCCCTCTGGTGGAAGAGTCCTGGTTAGGGGGAAACCCCACTAGCCGACAGTAGGTCGGCGCCGGATCTCGCCATCCAGCGGGGGAAATCACCGCTATCTCCCGAGAAAAAAACATGCACCACACTAACGGGACTAATGACCAAAGCAGTTGACGTGCCCAGAAACACGAAAAAATCAATCAATTTGTTTATTGTTTTTATCTTTATAGGACGAAAATGTCGACACAAGAACCCTCCATTCGGAGCCAGAGCAAAATAGCACGGATGAAATTAGTTCGGCGACTCCTTTGGGACCGGCAAAGAAGGCTCAACGTCAAGGCTTCAGCTTTAGTTTTGGTAAAAGACTTTTATCATTCAAGAGAAAGTACTAAAATACATCAGCAATTAGGCAAATAGCAAACACCCAGCGATCACAACAATAACGTGTATGAACGGATAAAAATATTCTAACGACCATGTCTCGATAGTCAAGTCAGTGACATGGGGCGCAGAGTCACCACAGGTATTCTTTTCATCCTAAGGAAACAAATTTTAAACGTTGTTTCATGTATGCAATTATTGCGTAGATGCCATTACTCACAGTAACACTGTTCTACGATAATCTTGATTTGCTTGCTTATTTGTTCGTTTTGAAAAATTCAGTTATAAAAAGGAGTAAAATGGCGTGATATCAACTTAGATACTTTGTACTTGTAACATTTCTTACCAACCCCGACAATATGACAATATTATTAATTATTAATTGACAATATTATTAATTGCGTTTGAAATGTAGTGAGAAATTATGTACAGACATTTTTAACTTATCATCTTCCCGGCACATTTTCGTATTAGCCTACATTTATTTGCTATTGTAAAATTTGTTATCGTTGAAAGCGTCATACAGACAACACTGTACACGTTCATATACAGTAAGTATACCAATTACAAAACATATATGCCTTTTAGAAATTAATTTGAAACGCATGTAGTATTCGTCCCTTATTATCAAAAATGAGTGTAAAATCCTGTAGAAACTAAATTTGACGTAACACTAACATTTAACCCTTATATTAAACATAAATTGTTTTTATATATTACTGATAAATGAATAATATTTATTTCTAAATCGTTTCATTATAGCAAAACAATAATTTTGTCAAAAGTGTAAATAATACGTCACATCAAAGGAATAAATAACTTCCTAAGAGGTGGTTGCTTGTGGTAGGTTGAAACCAGATGTAGTCATTAGAAAAACCAAAATAGACGTTTGTCCTATTTGAGATCTCATACTTTCTCGTGATATATCTCGACATTTCAGACAATCGAGAATGTTTCATTGTTTGTGATATTTTTGCATACTTTTCTTTTAATTCTACGCGAAATGGAAATTAGTAATACAGATTTTGATGAACGCAATACAAATTTTAGTAGTAAGTGTAGTGTATTATATCTCGAGAGATGGCGGTGTTCCTCCGACCCAACATGGGCTTCTCCCCAGTAGGGCACCACCCCAGCCGGGACAAGCTCTAAGCTCTCGACTGGTCTCCCAACATGTGTGGTGATGTAGTGCACGTAAGTGTATGCGTGGGTTGAAGCAGGGAGAAGGGAACACGGACGAGGAACGAAAGATCGGGTGCGTTCCGTGAGCTGTATTTAAGAGTATTTCGGACTCCGAACCTCGCGCGGTATTAATCGGAGAAACCATGGGAAACTAACCGCTAGAGCAACCGGTCGCTCCGACGGCTAATATTCTTCTCCAGACTGAATTCTATCTAAGTATGTGTCTAATATGGAATACATGGAATCATCGGGGCTGGAACTATCAGGCGAAGAGATTATCAGAATTATTAGATTAGTTTCAGAAGGTTTAAAGATTTTTCAAAACTTTGATGCGTCTACAATTGACCCAACGCGTCTCCAAGCCCCTTGGGGGGCATTGAGGGCTTTGCGCTTTAGGAGTAATCCTGCATTAATTACAGCGCTGTTAATTTTGGAGTAATTCTCCGTTCATATTATGTCCGTCACGTCTCGTCGCAGTCAGTTGTCAAAGAGGACCGACAAGTAGCATCTCCGCGTACGCGTCTCCCATTACGCGCTCCTGCGTCACTACTCAGCGGCCAGAATCGGGTAGGAATAAGGATAGGGGTAGGGTTTAGGACACTTCACAGGGGTTGGACCAGCCCTTGTGAAGCATCCCAACTCGTTTTGTTGGAACACATTTCACATGAGATTCGACGGGAAACGAACCCGGACCTCCTTGATGAAAGGTGAGCGACTTTGCTCTGCGCCACGAGATGGCCTTTCTAGACAGTTCTAAAATTCGCTGTGCGCGTGTTGCAGGGGATGTGAAAGTGAACATCGGCGACGGCAAGACCCGGGACTGCGTGCAGGTGCTGAGCAAGTCAGGCAACTTCACCATGAGGAGCTGTGGCAACCAGACGCGCACGGTGCGCGTCCGGAACAGCAACCAGAGGGGCGGCACCCGACTCATCATCCGACCTGGGGGCCGCAAGGGCGCTGGAGGTATCTAGTATGTTTATTTTTCTTTTCTTACAAATTAATTTAAGACAAATTGTTTCTGCCAATTCTTCAAGATTATAAATTAAATCTACATACTTAAATAAAAATTCAAATAATTCAAGACAAATTTCTTCAAAAATTATTAAAAGAGCCCCTTGGATGGTGGTAGCGTTCTGTGAGGCGGTCCTAGGATCGATTCTCAGCCGCAGCAAAAATGAAGCAGTACCTTTCTAATACAAACCGTCTTAGCTGTGTAACGAAAGAAAAACCTTAGGCAGGCCAAGTGCACTAGGTACGGTGATGAGAATACGTCATGATCGCCATGTGTCTCTCTGTTCAACAGGCTTAGATAATTAAATATAGGTCGCAGGCTCGAGAACACTGCTAGCTAGCAAAAGTTTGATTAATCCGATACTAAAATGCCAAATACATACATACATAGAAAACAATTCGAGACAATATATTTTTACCTCCAATTCTTCAATATCACACAAATCTACGTACTTAAATAAAATTCAAAAAACTCAAAATAATTTTTTTCGAGAGTTATTAAAATCAGAGTGTTTTATTTTCAACACATAAAGTCTCAGAGAAGTCCTAATTGACATGATTAAATCCTATTCATAAGAAACAGCAAACAACTAAATTTTTAAAAATTTTGCCATTTTCTCCTGCTTAAAAAATTAATTTAGAATTAAACTATAATTTACGTCGAATTGAACCTCGCTTTCTAAAAAATTATTTCATCATTCATAAACGCACACAACCAAACTGTAAATACAACTACACACATTATATATCACCACAATAAACTTAACTATTGGACATTAATACAGAAAAACCTTCACATTTCCAATTCAAAAATATTTATTTTAATAAAAGTAATTCAAAATATTGGTAAATTTCTTTAACTCTATAAAACCGCTGGCAAATTGCCAAAAATACTATGTAGTACATACATTTTATAATACTAAATGAAACTCGTGCTCAATTGTACCTACAATTTCCGTCAAAATGCGATACGGTATATTGAAAATAAATACTTTGATTCTCCAGGAAAATCATCAAGACAACAGAGATTAATCTGAATTTTTTTGACTTGGTCCCCAGGAGGCGCTGGTGCTGGGGGTGGGGCTGGTGCAGGAGCTGGTGCAGGAGCTGGGGCTGGGGCTGGGGCTGGAGCCGGCACCAGTGGATCAGCAAGTGGTAGTCCGAGCGGGACTGCCGGTGCATCTGCCAGTGGGAGTCCCAGTGGCAGTGCGAGCGGCACTGCGAGTGGGAGTCCGAGTGGTAGTACGAGTGGCAGTGCTAGCGGTAGTCCTAGCGGCAGTCCAAGCATGGGGTAAAGGAGCCTCCTCCTTGGCCGGGAACGTAGACGATGGTGTTCAGCAGAAGGCGTCACGGCGCATGATACAGACCTATATGGTGTCCGTTTTCCTCTGACATTAATGCTATATTCTAGTAGTTCTCTCCCATTGTGAGACGAAGACGGAATGCAAATATTAAACGGAATGTTTTTCTAAATTTGTTTAAATTTCCTTCACCAGCAACATAACTAAGCCATTAAAAAATGTATCTTCATTATTTATTTTGTGAAATTTTTATACACAATTTTAATAACCAGAAGTATAATCATTAGTGGACGGCTATTATATATTCATTGCATGGAACTATCCCGTTTCTTTGGTGAAAAGGGAATATTTTTGTACATTTCTATTTTTTGCCTTGAGCACTATCAATGATGACTATTTTCAAAAATCTTATAACTCAAGATAACAGCGGAAGTCACAACTTTTTCCAGAGCGTATGATACCTATGTTCAGTTTTCTTTTTTCTAGTATGCCAATATGGTCGGTAAATTGATTAGATTACCGATTGGAAAGCAAAAATTAACTATATACGCTTCAAAAAATTAGCTTGTCTAATGAATTAATTGACTAATGGACTCAGGCGACGCCCAAAATATTTTGCAAAAAGATGATTAAACACGTCTGTCCAGTGGGAAGGTGAAGCCAGCACTATTTTTGTTCGTACGTATATATGGTTATTTGTCATTTCATTTTGATTTTTTTTTGTAATTCGTGTTCCTTTATTAGTTTCATACTATTATGGTCAAACGACAGTTACTAATCCTTTTATTATCGTAAGCTTTATGGAGTTTTATGTCAATCATTAAGAAAAAGAATAAAATAATACTCTTATGCTGTAGTTCTCATTCGCATAATGAGAAGAGAAAGACGATATTCCATGCTCTGAGGCGAATAACTAAGGTTCCACTTGAGTTCCCTCGGCTCTGTTCCTTGATAGAAAAAGCTTTATTTTTTATACAGATGGTTGTAAAGGAGAAAACAATGATTCAAAGGATAAAAGTTGAAAGACTTTATAAAGATTTTGGTACTTAAATGAGTATTTTCATATTTTAAGAATCAGTGTACTTCATTAGCGCATTAAATTTCCAGCCTTCTGCATCTGAACAGTACTTCCTGCTTTATAGAAGAAGAAAATTGACCTCAATACATTCTTTAATATTGAATGGTTTATGTAAAATGTAGTATTCTTGGACATAAATATTAAGAAATCGTTGTTTATTTAAATATAAATTTAAAATAAATAATTAACTAGTTTAAATTCAGTTAATTCAAAAACAGACAAAACCCTTAAGTCCATTTTCATTATATAATAGAATAAATTGTTTTCACAAGTTACCAACTTGAGCTTAAAGACATGTCTTTCTCGACTGCAACCCCTGCGAGTAATTCGAGAGATACCTATACCCAGACTTGCCGCGGTTCTCGAAACTAAATTAAATAAAATAATATTAAATAATATTAAATAAAATTACTTTACTTTTAGTTCAAATTATTTATTATTGTATTTACAAATTGTAACATCCATCATTTCAAATTGTTAGCTTGAATTGTTTTTAAATGTGTGTTCAAAATGGGAATACTCTTTCGGAATGTAAAGCCATCAATAGACAGTAATTGTTTTGTTTTACTTTTAGTAAAAATGGTTTATAATTGTATTTACAAATTGTTAACATTCATTATTTCAAATTGTAATCTTGAATTATTTTTAAATTTGTTCATAACGGGAATACACCTTTGGAATGTAAAGTCATCAATAGATAGTAATTGTTTTGAAACATTCGAGTAAAATAAAAAAAGTTGGATTTGATGGGGGGGGGGCGACGAGGAGAGCTGGAGAGCGTTGGGGTGGGGAACGAAAACGGGAGATTGATTTTTCCGGGCGCGTCAACTGCTATGGTAATTCGTCCCATTAGTGTAGTATTTTTTTATCGCGTGAGGTACGGCGTTCCTTTCCCACTGGATGTGAGATCAGGCACCGACCTACACATCGGCATGCGGTAGAATTCTACCTCCAGAAAACTCCCCCCCCCAGCAAGACACCGCACCAGCCCGGACAAACCCTAAGCTCCCGATTGCTCTCCCGGCATGTGTGGTAGTGTAGTGCATGTTAGTGTAAGTGTGTGTAAGTTAGTTAATGCCTTTTTTACGTGCGAGACTCGGGCCATCAGTCCCGCTCTTACGTCTGACCACGCAAATTTCGCTACGCTCCTTTCACCATCTAGCGGAGAAATGATATATTATCTAGGGCGACGAAACAGGCGATTTCAGTTTAGCTCAGAGGCTTCTTTTAGGCTTGAGGATCAACTACATGGGACAGCCCGCTTTACTTCCCATCCGAAGGAAGGAGTACGAATTTTTTGCCCTTAAAAATCCACGGCTTCGATCGGGTTTGAACCCGCAAACGGCAGGGGTACTAACAGTCCGGTAACGGTTAACCGTTATGCCACCGAATGCGAATCAGTAAGAGGTGAGGATAGGACAAGGAAGAGGAAGGATAGATCGCGCACGGTCCCTGGCCCGTTTGTTAGGGCATAGACTAAAGAGTAAATCTTTACTCTATGGTTAGGGTACTGCTCCAACATTCGCCTGATCGAAGAAACTACGGAAAACTGCGGATCATAGTCGTCGGCCGCTAGTTCTCCTCCAGCCAGTGGCTGAATGGGACCCAGCTGAATAGCTAGTGTGGGAAACCCGCCCCCATCATGGAGGGGGAGGGGTGCTCACCTGGCCATGAGGACGACGCGGTGCGCGTACACCGGCGCCTCCTCGCGCCCCACCAGGAACACGATGTCGGCCGACTCGTGGTCGTCCGCCAGGCGCTGCAGGTCCTCCAGGAGGCGCGGCACGCCCGCCAGGCTCTTGTCCGGGCAGTGCGCCGCCACGCGGGTGCCCATTGCGGCTACCTGCTCTTTCCAGCGGCGGATTTACGCACTACGAGGCAACCAAGCACAGAGTAAGTTGGGGTTTTCCATCGCAATAAAGATTTAATAAGAAAACACAAATTATAATAGATTTTTACAATACAAAAAAAAAAAAATACAGTAAACCCTCATTAACACGAATTCCAAGGGATCGAAATAATCGAAGTTCGGGTTACAAAAATTCGGGTTATCCCATACTTATAAATGTCCATATTACCGTAATCTCTTGTCGGGACCGATGTTTTGTTCGTGTTACGGTGAAATTCGTGTTAAGCTAGTTCGTGCTAACAAAGGAATACTGTGTAAACGGTGTGCTTGATTTATACAATTTTACGTCCCGGAACGTGTCTCAAATTAATTTATAATGTAATAGAAAGTTTTATATTTAGAATATAATTTCATAATTATAGATTACACTTAACAACAATAATAGTAACAATATCTGTGGTAACACTGGCTCTACAATAATGACAATAATAATAAATAAAAAATTAAGAGTTTATAATGAAATTTATTGTTTTTTTCTAATAACTTTTTACATTCTTAGAAATTATACAGTTAAATAGAAACTATTTAATTTTGTGTTTACGAATGTCGGTCAAATTAAAAATCGAAGTCTCGAAGTGTTTGTCTTCCGCTTTTTATTTTTTCCCCCTATTTCGTTCCCGAGAAACCGGAACGCCGATCCGTCGCTTTCCGCCAGAAGTCAAGCCCTGTGTAAACATTTTATTAATAAATATTTATATTTCAACCATTTTAAAATTCTTGACAACAAAAACAAATACACTCCTCCTCCAAATGGATTTGGATCTTTAAACAATTGATTATTTTGCGTTTCACCTTTATGTGAATTTGATGCGTCTTAAACAATATTCACGGTCGCATGGACTTGTTCGCTAGGCCGAAACATAATCGCAGGCACTTCAAATTCGTTAGCAGTTCGCTAATAGAGAGTTGGGCGGAGCTTCAGCCAAACGAGAGTGATGAGGTGACTTGAACCCACTAAACATTTCATTTACTTCTAAAATTATCTTATAGCAAGATTTCGATATTTCTTCATGGTAACTGCCTATTATGCAAAAATGTTTAACAATTCAATTATCTGAACGTAGGAATTTGTTACATAAAATATTTTGTTTCTATTTCATGAAAGGTACACATTACACCCGCGGTCCCATGGTGTAATGGTTAGCACTCTGGACTTTGAATCCAGCGATCCGAGTTCAAATCTCGGTGGGACCTGCAGCAATTTTGTGAAATGACGCAAAGTTCATTTCAATCGGAAAGTACACTATGACATTGCGGCAAAATAACTTCTACGAAGTGGAAACAAAATGTACGTAAAAGAAAGCAAAAACTCTTAACTGGCTTACAATTTCTCAAGAACAAAATGACTCACAACATTTCAGCGAGCCCGGATAGCTCAGTCGGTAGAGCATTAGGCTTTTAACCTAAGGGTCCAGGGTTCAAGTCCCTGTTCGGGCGAAATTTTTTTCCCCTACAGATCTGATAATAATTTCGCATGATATTGGTTCTGAAATATTAGAATTGCAAAATTATAAATTGACGTAAGTATAAACAACATTTTAGTTTTATTAATAATGCATAAAAGGTATTTCATTTTTGGTTTCAAAATACAAGCAATTCTTATAATTCACAATTAGCATATGATGACCTAATATTAAGTGAATGTGCATCATGAGACCAAAATAAATAATTCAAATTAATTTATACGATGTTAGAATAACTGACTTTCTATTGGAACACACGATCGCATCTCTCTTGCAAATCTTGTTTATGTATTAGTGGAAAATTTTCATGGTATAGCACGAATAACGCAAAAAAAATCTTATTTTTAATTAACTGTATCTAACCATATAAAGGGCTAATTTTGAAGAACAGATTTCGTCAAAACCTACCTTCAAAAATTTAGTTGTATGAGAGGTACGAAAAAAATGTGAAGTTTTGTAGTTTCCGAAAATTTAGAGATTTTAATGAAAATCGGATCTACACAACATTTATCGCCGTATTTTGGTATTTTCAAGCAAACAATTATAAGAAGGTTAGAGCATTTTTTAGAACATTTAAAAATGATTCATGCAAAGTAAATCTCAAAATTGAAAAAAAAATCAATTTCAAATTCGCAGGGCCTTGAAACAGTTCTATGGGGAATATCCACACCAGAGAAACTTCTGTGCACGGTTTTGGTGCTAGTGGAGTTCACAGAGGGACAGGCACACATGTTTTGAAATAAAAAGCACTTTCTTCGGTATCTGATCCCCCCGCCACCCCTGTACGCATATTTCTGTATAAATATTAACATCGATTTTGCACCCTGTTTAACTTTCTATATTCTACGTTCTACTCATATTTAGTAAGCGTAGATATTAAGTATAGTGTAGATTAAGTAAAACACGTTTTCCTGAATATCATAAACTAACATGAAGGAAACATTCAGGAAACAAATTTCAAGATTGGTCGTAAACCGTGTGCGTATTTAAGCCTTAGAGCATTGGACGAGTGCAGATACTACTTGATAACTTTTTAAAAGAATTATATTTGAACATTATGATCTTTGGAAGATTCAGAAAGAAGAAATTGGTTAACTATCAAATAACGACTGCAGATACAACGCACGAGGAAAACTTGCTCAGTCGGTAAAATATTAAAATTTTAACCTTAAGGTCTAGTGTCCAAGTCCCTGCCCAGGCTTAATAATTTGTCACATAAAAACACAACTGTACACAGATAGCTATTAAAAACATAAATTTATCATTGCTGAAGGAAACCAATGTATGATTTACTGTGATATAATATATTCAATAGAAATATTTTCTCGACTAGCAGTATTCCCCTGAACTGCAAAACGAAGATACACTTCAAGAATACTTTGGGCCAAAATAATTATGCTTTTCCTGTGTATGGTATTGATTTTATTGATGGATTTTTTATTGTATTTATTTTTGTAAGAAAAAAATGGGACGGATATTTATGTATCGTTTGGGAGCATTGTTTACGAAATTTACATTTTCAAATGATTCAGATGCAATAGAACGGATAACATTCGTACGTACGCAAATCAAATACCTGTTAATTTGCACTTGCTCTTTAAGTACTGTTCAATAACTTAAAAACACGAAATGATGTATTCTCTTCCGTCTAAACCGTGCACTGTGCATTTCACTGAATGAGCGAATGATTACTTCTTTCCGCTGCAATTTTCTGGAGCAATTCAATATTACGTCACAGATTTCATCCAAATTCACGCCCATATACATACACAATACCGTCAGTGCATGGAAATGGCTTGTGCACTGCAGTCCCCAGTGGCGCAATTGGTTAGCGCACGGTACTTATAGGACAGTAACTGAGATATGCCGGGGTTGTGAGTTCGAGCCTCACCTGGGGAATACTTTTATTCTAGATGTTTGCTTTGTATTAAAGAAAAGAGTCTACAAAAACAAACTCTAAACCCAAAACGAAAAAATCATTATTACAAACTTAAATACAACGCATATTATGAAGAGAAGCAACTACAGTATCAAATGATCTAAATGCGAAGGCCAGCTGAAACTCACACCCTTTTCTCAAGCCGAATGGCATTCTTTCCTAGCTTCCGGCCACTCCTACTAAATCAATAGATTTCTGAACTTCAAACACAGCAAAAAAGAGCATTCTGCCGTAATTGAATCTCAAAACTTCACTGAATTTCCTCATGCGTTTTCTGAAAGACAATAGATAAAATTCTTAGCATATGTTACACTTGTTCCTCGTGTTCTAGAAGACCGAGCGGCATGGTGGTATCCTTACAGAAAGTGGCAAATCGAAGCGTTTGATAAAATTCAGAAACAGACATAAAATATTCTAAATCAGATGCGTAAAGTTGTTGGAGGAGAAGTATGGGAATCGTTAGCTATGAGAAGCGAACGACTGTATTAACATGTATTGTTCAAAGCATAAAAAGAGAATGTAAAATGGGCACGTATCGGTAATAGATAACAGAAACCGGCTTACAAAAGTAGAGTAGACCATCCATAGAAAATACGAAGTAGAAAGCAAACGACTCATGCAGCTAATTTCTCTTTTGTGAATTAACCATAATACACTAGAACAAACAACCAGCAAAAGCACTAGAGGTTCTGCCATCTAACACAGGCAAATTTAAAAACATGCTAAGTTTCGTTTGTTACAATGAATACTGGAATTGTTATTATAAGTTTTATTATTGATTCTACTGCATTATTAATAATAGGTTATTGGCACACAAATAGTGAAATGCTGACATGTACACTGATTTTAAAAACTACTTCGAAGAGTGAAAATATTTATTTTATTTTCTGCAAAAAAATGTGTTTGAAATAATGTGAATTAAAGTAATCAATAAACAAACGCACACTAGTAAAGTCTTAACTTATGGAAATTGTTCTCAGTGGTTTTACTTTTGTTTTTGTCGTTTTGGTCTGCGGGGAAAGATATATCAGTCTGTTTAAGTCGTTATAGAAGTAAGGGGGTTTAATGACAGCAGGCAAATTCTAATATTTTACCTAACCACTTGCTTTCTTTCCGGTTCAAATCGTCGATCTCAGTGTTTCTTCATCGTTCCAAAAATGTGGCAATCGCATGAGGGCAGAGTTGAGAGAGAAAAGATATACAAGCATTTTCCAATCAAATTCCTGAAGTGATCTCCTGATCAACTTGGCAGTGCGGGGACAATTGTTACCATTAAGTTTAATGCCATTCAGTAGTATATGATGGCGTTTCGTCTACTGCCTCAATTTCTTCAGAGTTTGTTCCCAAGGCTTTGCTTTAATTGTAGCACCATTCTCAAAAATCGACCAACAGAGAACGCTTGAAGTCGAGAAGGAACGTCTCACCTACAACTTGTAAGTCGCAGTTTAGTTGATTTTACATTTTTTTTACTTTCTCGCCGTATTTTTCGTAAGAAGGGAAAGTATTGTAATCGTGCGCCAGAAAATGACAATTTTTTGACGGAAAAATTACCGGGCCCTGGTAACGAAAATGTGCATTGTCAGAAATTTACGCATTACTTTAATGAAATGTACATTGAAGTAATTATGAACGCACATTAAACTTAATATACACATGTACATTGGGATGCCAAGTTTTGTGTTCTTATATGAAATGAATGAATGAATGAATGATCTTGATGGACTGGTGATTACGAATACATAGATGAATGATGAGAGGCTGCAGGAGAAACGGGAGAACCTCTACATTAAATCCAGACTGATTTCAACTTATGTTTTAAATTTAATGTACAAATATATGAAGCTCTTTTTAAAGTACAAGGTTACATTAAGGCTAAATGTACCGACACTAGTTCTATTTGTCGCCACCACGTGGCAGCACCAAAATAAGCAAAATTTACTAGACCGATAACGTCTGAACAAATTGTTCGATTTTCGATCTGTAAACGGCATTGGACTCCTTTTTAAAATAGGATTCACGCTACGATGCCGTTTTTTCAAAAAAATATTTCTAAACATTTTTTTAAATGATTTCTCATAGTTCCGGGAATAAATTAAAAAATGTGGGCTTATAGCGCGATGACGACGTGCTTCCTGAATCCAATCAATCATGCAAATCGGATGAATAGGAGCGGCGTAAAGTGAAATTTCGGAAAAATACCTGACCCACCCCCCAGTTGCGTCACCCGAACCTTGTGGGGGCTCCCTCGACGCGGCCGAACGGCCAAACCCGGCGGCCTGCGGCACGGGAGGAGGCCGTGCTCTCAGGCAGGCAAGCCGGGCAGTCGGTTTATGGTTTCGTCCCTTTCAATCTCAATATACTTTTCTCCACTTGACAAACTAGTGATGCTGTAACACAACCAAACGGTCTCATATCATCTGTAATAGTCCTATAAAACTATATATCTTGTTCACATATTTCCGTCTTCATACCATCAAAAAGTTATTTGAGGCACTACTCAAAATATCAATTTCGATTTGGAATCTGATTTCAAAAAGAAAATTGAACTAATTGTGTAGATATCACCAATATTCCATGTCCTAACATCTTATTTTACATACATTTTACTTCTAAGATCTTCCGTTATCATTCCACTAGTAGAAAGAATGAGCCGAAATTACGCACGAGCTCTTTTATCCTGCGACTCGATTTTTGATCTCAAAACGGCGTTTGTCTCCTTGATAGACTTCACCTGATGAATCTGTTTTCCCAAGTAAAATTTTAAAACCGTTTTCGTACTTTCGGACAAAATTGAAGAAGTGGTAAAATAGCGCGCAATCGATAATAAACAACAGGCTTCATAAATGTATCATTTTTTTACGAAATATGTTCATGTGTCTATACAAAATCTATGTTTTGAAAATATCAACATCAATGTTGCATCCCTATTCTCGACACCTAGATGAGGATCGCCGATTTAATACGTTTGCATTCTGATTCCGTAATATGTGGTTTATCAGTGACTGGTATGCTACGTTTTACTAGTAGTATATAAATCTTATAAATTGAATTGCTACCCGATTAAATGTTACTGATAAGCGTGTACGATGTTTAGAAAAATGGTATCTTAATGTAGAAATGTAAAAGTTGCCGAACTGTATAACAAAACATAATTTATCCCCCTCATAGACGGATATTTCTCTTCTAGTGTGGTGTTCCTGTCTAAGGGTTAAAGTTGTATTGCTTTCATGACAATTTAATGCATTAAAAATACATATATATGTCACAATACAATGATTTACGCTACATCCTTTTATATTATTATTTACGTAGTTTGTATCAAAATGACGCGGCGGGAATTACTTATTCCAATCTTCAAGTTTATACAAATATAACAGAATCATTTTATATCAATACTAGCTGACCCGGCGAACTCTGTTCCGCCTTAACAGTCGGTCCCATCTTTTTTTCGCGTCGCACTCACTGTGAGAAACTGTACTATCCTTGTTGCACTCGTGATAATAAAGGTATTGCACATTTATGTTTTTCTCTCAAACAAAGAAGAATTTCAAAAAAACGCTCTGATATTATATAGATAATAAAAAAATCTATTACGTAGCAGGGTTTTTTTTTTGGAATTGATTTTTGTTTAAGAGAGAAATCCAAAGCTGTATTAATAGGGATCGGCTGTTAAAGGCAATAAATAAGCAGATTTTGGAATTTATTAAGTTAAATTGTTTATTAGAAAATGCAAATAAAAAAATTAAGTAGATTAATCATTCATTACTATTCCTGTATTTTGGTGCATAGGTGAAATATATATGGGTATAACGTAAGTATATAATAGGTGTAGTATATATAGATATAACGGCGAACGAAAAGCGGCTATCATTATCGCCTTCTGTTATCAGTGCGGCGTTACAGCAATGGGTTACAACAGGCAACAATGACCGCTAACATGCGAAATCACGCGAAAACGTGCGTTCTCACACAGGAACGCTGTCGAACGGGATAAACAGTATCCTATGTCCGTCTCCTGGCCCTAAGCTTCCTGCTCACCAACTTTCAGCCAAATCGGTACAGCCGTTCTTGAGTTATAAATAGTGTAACTAACACGACTTTCTTTTATATATATAGATAACGGCGAACGAAAGGCGGCTATCATTATCGCCTTCTGTTATCAGTGCGGCGTTACAACAATGGGTTACAACAGGCAACAATGACCGCTAACATGCGAAATCACGCGAAAACGTGCGTTCTCACACAGGAACGCTGTCGAACAGGATAAACAGTATCTATGTCCGTTCCTGGCCCTAAGCTTCCTGCTCACCAACTTTCAGTCAAATCGGTACAGCCGTTCTTGAGTTATAAATAGTGTAACTAACACGACTTTCTTTTATATATATAGATAACGGCGAACGAAAGGCGGCTATCATTATCGCCTTCTGTTATCAGTGCGGCGTTACAACAATGGGTTACAACAGGCAACAATGACCGCTAACATGCGAAATCACGCGAAAACGGCAGTTCCTTCATTAATAGAACGCTGTCGAACGGGATAAGCAGTATCCTATGTCCGTCTCCTGGCTCTAAGCTTCCTGCTCACCAAATCGGTACAGCCGTTCTTGAGTTATAATTAGTGTAACTAACACGACTTTCTTTTTATATATATATATATATATATATATATATATATATATATATATATATATATATATATATATATATATATATATAGATAACGGCGAACGAAAGGCGGCTATCATTATCGCCTTCTGTTATCAGTGCGGCGTTACAACAATGGGTTACAACAGGCAACAATGACCGCTAACATGCGAAATCACGCGTAAACGTGCGTTCTCACACAGGAACGCTGTCGAACGGGATAAACAGTATCCTATGTCCGTCTCCTGGCCCTAAGCTTCCTGCTCACCAACTTTCAGCCAAATCGGTACAGCCGTTCTTGAGTTATAAATAGTGTAACTAACACGACTTTCTTTTATATATATAGATAACGGCGAACGAAAGGCGGCTATCATTATCGCCTTCTGTTATCAGTGCGGCGTTACAACAATGGGTTACAACAGGCAACAATGACCGCTAACATGCGAAATCACGCGAAAACGTGCGTTCTCACACAGGAACGCTGTCGAACGGGATAAACAGTATCCTATGTCCGTCTCCTGGCCCTAAGCTTCCTGCTCACCAACTTTCAGCCAAATCGGTACAGCCGTTCTTGAGTTATAAATAGTGTAACTAACACGGCTTTCTTTTTTATATATAGATAACATACTAAGTAAGCTGAGACATGTCACGATTCTTAACATTAGATGTTAATGTTTGTTACAGTGTTGGATTCAGGATGCATCTCGCCTGCGCGCTATTTTACCACTTCTTCAATTTTGTCCGAAAGTACGAAAACAGTTTTAAAATTTTACTTGGGAAAACAGATTCATCAGGTACCATTTTTCTAAACATCGTACACGCATATCAGTAACATTTAATCGGGTAGCAATTCAATTTATAAGATTTATATACTACTAGTAAAACGTAGCATACCAGTCACTGATAAACCACATATTACGGAATCAGAATGCAAACGTATTAAATCGGCGATCCTCATCTAGGTGTCGAGAATAGGGATGCAACATTGATGTTGATATTTTCAAAACATAGATTTTGTATAGACACATGAACATATTTCGTAAAAAAATGATACATTTATGAAGCCTGTTGTTTATTATCGATTGCGCGCTATTTTACCACTTCTTCAATTTTGTCCGAAAGTACGAAAACGGTTTTAAAATTTTACTTGGGAAAACAGATTCATCAGGTGAAGTCTATCAAGGAGACAAACGCCGTTTTGAGATCAAAAATCGAGTCGCAGGATAAAAGAGCTCGTGCGTAATTTCGGCTCATTCTTTCTACTAGTGGAATGATAACGGAAGATCTTAGAAGTAAAATGTATGTAAAATAAGATGTTAGGACATGGAATATTGGTGATATCTACACAATTAGTTCAATTTTCTTTTTGAAATCAGATTCCAAATCGAAATTGATATTTTGAGTAGTGCCTCAAATAACTTTTTGATGGTATGAAGACGGAAATATGTGAACAAGATATATAGTTTTATAGGACTATTACAGATGATATGAGACCGTTTGGTTGTGTTACAGCATCACTAGTTTGTCAAGTGGAGAAAAGTATATTGAGATTGAAAGGGACGAAACCATAAACCGACTGCCCGGCTTGCCTGCCTGAGAGCACGGCCTCCTCCCGTGCCGCAGGCCGCCGGGTTTGGCCGTTCGGCCGCGTCGAGGGAGCCCCCACAAGGTTCGGGTGACGCAACTGGGGGGTGGGTCAGGTATTTTTTCCGAAATTTCACTTTACGCCGCTCCTATTCATCCGATTTGCATGATTGATTGGATTCAGGAAGCACGTCGTCATCGCGCTATAAGCCCACATTTTTTAATTTATTCCCGGAACTATGAGAAATCATTTAAAAAAATTTTTAGAAATATTTTTTTGAAAAAACGGCATCGTAGCGTGAATCCTATTTTAAAAAGGAGTCCAATGCCGTTTACAGATCGAAAATCGAACAATTTGTTCAGTCGCTATCGATCTAGTAAATTCCGTGTAATAGTGCTGCGATCTATTCATTTTTCCTATAAGTATTTTTCGGTGCATTTAGCCTTAAGTTCCATGTACAATACATTAATATGCATTAAATTTAACATTTTTGAGAATCTGGATGAATCTTGTTCCTCAAACACGTTGTGCAGTCAGAATCCATGTTCAATTGTTGTTGTATAATACTTTCTATCCT